>JAJGOT010000021.1:1490000-1815000 GCA_022457155.1 Cladopsammia gracilis
GGGATCACTGTTTTATTTAATGAAAAAGCTGCATTATTTCTTGTGAAAATTTTTGAGGAAATGAGTGGTAAAGGTCATTGACGTATTTTTAAAGAATTGCTCTTAAAGTGGTTTTGTGTTGTTCATCTAGTTAGTTAGATGAGGAAATTTTAATATTTATGATTAGTCAGGCTGCCGATGCTGACAATCTTTTTTCCTTCTCGATAAAACTGTCTTTGTATTTGCAAGGCAATTAACAATAAGATTATGAGCTCGAGATTTCTATCGCATGATAGTTTATGAAGGTGAAGCCACACATAGAAATCAAGCTAGAGCGAATAATCTGATTGTTTTAGTAAGAATCTACAAAACTTAGATTTTTAACAACAAGACAGACAGCGCTTTTATTGAATAATGACATAAATAACAACCGCACGCACTCACTTTCTTCAACAGGATAGATAGTGAGTAGCGTAGCGTAGCCAATAAGAGAACAGCACTCGTGATAGAACGCTAGAAGATTTCTATACTAATAGGTGATAGACTAACCACCTCCGTAACTCTGAGGTCTGGGACAAACAACAACAACAACAACAACAACAATTTATTGACAGTATAGTTACAATATAGCAACAATATTGAATGTCCCGCAAATAGCTACGAAGCTAATCTAGGCGGGGCAAGCAAAGCAATGACACACTTTACAAAGAGGGGAGGGGGTAAGAAACCGAGGCAAACGCCAGATGCTCCACTTTTTTTCTTTCATCCCGTCCCCTCCCTTGAATATTTGCCATCTTTACTCGGCGCAAAGAGTACTTGTTGATGAGGCTAAAGAAAATATATCAACTCGTAGCTTTTACCGAAAAGAAAACCTTAAAATGTGAACGGTTATACCTTGATCGGCGCGTTCATGACTGAAGTTCCATATCTCATACCATTTTGTTTTTTCTACCATGCACTTAAAATCACATGAAGTAAAAGTACTTAACCCCAGGACGCTATTCTTTGCTTAACCAGAGCTCTATCATCCCAGTTCTCTGCCCAATAAACAGTGGGTTTCTGCTCTCCTGCACGTCAGCAAAAAACGATAAAAATACTACATTGTGTATACCTTATGAAGTGTCCAAAGCCAGTTTGAGAGATGGAAAAGAGTGTTAACCGTGCATGAATAGGAACAACAAAGTTCAGACTGCGACAAATTAGGGAGACGGCGATTAACAGATAGACCATCTCTGAAAGGAGTGCTATTTTACTTAGTAACCCGTAGAATAGATGATGGATGAATGCACTGCATTACACCCTAAATCTTTCGTTTTCTTCCCCGGCCTATATTGGTATGATATATCGTTTTAAAATCAACCTAACTACATCACATTGATTTAAAACAAAGATTTCATTATATCGATATCAAGTTGTTTCAACGTGTTGCTTCGGATTTCCGGCATTGTTATCAATGGATTCTTCGTCAAACATATAACGTTTGCTTTTCATTTAGCCTATTAATTTTATTATTCAAAATTAACAAAGTTTGCTTTTCAAAGATTTGGCACCGTTTTGGCTTGTTACCAGCGATGCAAAATAGTTTTGGAAAAACGCCAGTTTCAATAATGAGCAAATTAAGGACGTCATGAATATAGTAACTACTTCAAAAGGGTGGAGAATTAAAAGATCTTGAGCAAACGGAAAAAGCACTTTGGTTTGGTCAAAGTGTCCGTTTCCACACAATAAATCTGGCTTAACAAGGATTATCCCCTTCCATCATATTTACGATTTGACGCAGATTTGCATGCAAACGTCTCGACCATGTTTGTCGAAATTTAAACAATTCGAAAGATGGTTGTTCTTAACAGTTTGTTATTTAATTTTTTCCCACCTATTCCTTTTTATTTCTTGACAAACCGTTAACGGCTAACGATGAACTGTAAACTGAGAATCTTAGAGACTTGCTTGCCTGCTTTCCGAGTCTGTTGATATGTATAATAAATTATGAACTGATGGAATCCCAAATTGCGAAAATCAGGACATCCCTTTGCCCACATTTTAAAGCCATTTCAGACCAGCTAATCCTTGTAACTAATGCAATTGTCCTATAACACCATTAGACCATTTTCAATAAATGACAACTCACATCTGCCTCAGGGTCAAACGTTTTGATCTCCCTTCATGAATTCCTCCAGACTTTATCCTTTTTCTTTTTTTTTTTTTGGGCGAGTCTGCCGAAAAGCGGCAAATGCTGAGACGAAGGAAGAAAATGGAGGGGATGGGAGGAGGGAGGGAGGGAAGGAAGGAGGAGGAGGCATGCGAACAATGGAAAGTTCCCCTGAAGTGAGGATGGGGAAAGAGATGGAAGAAGAGAGAGCTTGCACCCAATATTTCTCAGAATTTGCATGCTACGGTCTCAGTTCCCGAAAAGCCGGTTAGTGCTAACCCACGATTAGAACGATTAGAATCTATTCCTGGAAACACGATTAGCACTAATTAGGGGAGCACTCTTAGGGGATAAACTATGGGTTAAATTTAACCCACCTAGCGAGGTCGATTAACTCACTAATTTGCGAATAAAGTTTGTCAAAACTCAATGGCGGAATTGCTTCTAATCAGCAAATGGAGGAAAACAGCGTACACTACAAATAGTTCATCTTGGCGACTTTAACAATAGATGAACTTAAACTTTTTGTTGTCCTTTAATACCACGGCGATTTAGGAGAGAAGGTGATTGACCTAAAACGCACCAAAACCCGCAAACACCCAAATTTTGCAATGTCGGCAATATCACTCATTTCTGAATAAGTTTAAAAGCTCTTTCTTAGCAATCGCAGCAGAAAGTCAATGGGACGGATTCTCGAATAGATGGTTGGCGAGTTCACAGTCCTGAATTTAATTAAAGGTCATCCACATGTATAGTTTGCTTGTCGTCTCACAAATGTACTGACTCCGAGCGGGGGGTACTCCCTATCATGAGCTATACGGGGATGCTCCGCCTTAAAGGGGTACCTCTTTGAGGCTGGAGGGATATAAAAGGGTAGGGATTTCACGAGTTGAAGCAAGAAAAGCGTAGGGAGCATTGCCATTTAGGTCGCACATAGCGGCTAATCCGTCTATTAAAGTCATTTAATGTTTATACGTACGGAAGTTAAAAGCGAGTAACCTTGCTCAAAGGTTAGCCAAAAACGCTTCTTTATTTGTTGTCTTTTTGTCCCTTGTCCTCACAACATGTATCAGGGACGTAGATCAGGGAAGTAAGTCAACTAGGTATATAAAAGGGTCACCTTAGTTTTCTGTCAAAAACGGTATATAAAAGGGTAAGGGTTCGGACCTCGGGGCGGAGCATCCCCGCATAAAACTTTGTTGAGTATCCCCCACCCTCCCCCCAAACCCGGGCTCCGAGCCCGCCCGAATTTCCTGTCCGCCTTTGGAGGAGGAAAGTACGGGAATCGATAGATTTTCAGGTAGATTTTAATAAATCCAAAGTGCATTTAAACTCGGTTTAAAACAAAATATAGCATACTTTCATTATAGATAGATAGATAGATAGAAACTTTATTAAAGTGTCAAAAGCCATCTAGCTAGGGAAAAAAATCCCTTACTAATTTGGGGACACCAATTAGGGAAAAATTTACAAACTAAAAGCTATATACAGTAATATATATATATATATATATATATATATATATATATATATATATATATAATTGTATATATATATATATATAAATCTACAGTTATAATATATATATATATATATAAATCTACAGTTATCTAATTGCAAGATTTGTAATCAAAATATATAAAAATCAAGAGGAATAGAGACTACAGCCTGCGCAGCCATCATCTAAAAGTTCACTTATATTGAATTGGCGTATCTTGCCTTTGAACGACATTAGGGTTGTGACGTCCCTGATACTCTTGGGTAGTTTTGTCCATAGCTTAGGCCCTAGATATCTAATAGAGTGCTTGCCGTACTGAGGTGACTGCTTCGTACCTGTGTATAGAGAAATCTGCTTGCCTCAAATTATAATTACGTATTAAATTAAGTATTTTGCAATAACTTTGCAAGTGTATACAAGGTATGTCATAATATTTCTGGTACGAGAATAAGTGCTTTAAGTTTTCATCTTACCACAGCTTTGGCAGCGTAGTTTTTTCTAATTCTTTCAATTTCGGCTCAGATAAAAAAAAAAACATGGATACTGCCAAAAAGAATACTTTAATATTAGCAAGACCTTAACTGATTTGAGTGTTTTATCTTGCTTACAAGTGAAAATATAGGTCAAAGAATTTGTTGTTGTTTTTTTTTCAGGCGTTTGCATGGCGTGCGTTTCGCCATATAAACATCTTGACATTTACTGACCTGTATGTCCGCTTCTACATCTATATCTACTTTATTAACTGATAAAGCAGAATCACTGCATCACATCAGTTTACAACGTTTGCTTTTTTAAGGGTGCCTTCCAGCAGAATCGATGGTTTGTCTGTCGATATGGGTACTGTTCCGCAGACACAGTAACATTTATTGTTTTGTAAGTCAACGTCTTAATTTATTTGTTTTCGTCCCATAACTCTCTAATTTTCTGCATCCAATTTCTATGGCATGGATAATGAAATTCTATCTAGTGAAAAGTCAGTGTTTCAAAACTACGACTGCGGAAACCCATTTGGCTCAATTACCAACCGCTTTTTGGGAAATTAGCCCGCGTTCACTCCGGACAAAAGTGAGAGGCGGAAATCGAGCCAGGGATCATATCGAAACCCATGCGAAAGACAAAATGCAGCCATGATGGTAAAGACCACGCGTCGAAATGGCCTCCAATATTTTACCAGTTCTGTTCTTCTAAATGTTGTGGCGAATCACCTACTTGCATCAGTCATTCGGGCAAATTACGTTCAGCCCGCGTCCCCCTCCCCCGGCATTTTATTTTCTTCGCTTACGTCGTTGTGTCGTCGGGTGGTCTATTTGTGTGTAATTAATTTTGTTTTCTTAGCTCTCTGTGCAAATGTTCTCGTACCGTAAAATATTCAGGTAATCCATAACTTAAGTTTTTAATTAAATTTCAATAATCCATAAGTATCTTTTTAATCTGTCTTTCTTTTTCGTAATGAATTTTAAGGGCTCTCGGGTAGTCGGAAGAGAAAAGTATCCTTCACTCACTCAATCTTGTAAGCTTAATTAAGCCTAGAATAAACAAAAAGTTAATCTGTTTCTTTTTTATGAGTTGCGGTAGATGTTTTTCGAACTGGATATTTCGATTAGAAAATAATAATTCACTGAGATTTGCTTCAAATCGGAGACTGATTCTTATATGCCAACATTGCTTAGCCTGTGAACAGGCACCTCATTTAAAGTAACACTTTCCGGCTGAAATAACAAAATTTATCTTAGCTTATTTCCATGTTATATCGCCAAATACCACCAAATATACAACTTTATAATATACTCAACAAAATATACAGTTTCTGGTTGGTCAATGACGAATGCATAAATAGATTATAGAGTGCAAATTAGGTTATAAAGTGCAATACGAAAGTTGCGCGAAAGTGAAAGTTGAAAGTCGCGCGCAGTTTACCGTGACGGCCTCACCAAAATTTTGTTGAGAATATTATAAACAAGAAATCGTATGAACTACTCGTGCATTTCGTGATTTATGGGCACTCGTGATGTTTTGAAAGTTCTCAAATTGCACTCGCCGAAGCTGCTCGTGCAATACAAATTGGATGAAAAGATATATGTCTATAGAGCAAAACAGATATACAGATACAGTACATGCAGTTTGGAGATAAAGTGCAGGATTGCAAGGATGGAAGCGGATTACTTCAAATTCGATTTCTTGAGGCGTTCAGCAAAAAAATATGCAGTCCGGTTTGAAGATAAAGTGCAGTATTGTAGGGATAGATGTGAATTACAGTTCATAAAATTTGGTTTCTTGACAGGCGTTCAAAAAAATCAAAATGGCCATTCTTGTGGAATTTTCCCTCTTTTAGCCGTATTTTTGTCTTTTTAATTAATAATTCTTTCCTTCCATCACTTTTGACGACTTTTTCTTCTCATTCAAGATAACAAAGGGGCCATAATCATGTAAACAAGATATATCAGACGGGATAGTGTCACTTTTATGGGGTGTGGGTTAACCTTTCCACACCCAGAGTCAATTATAGAGACATGTGACGCTGTTCTAACTTTGGAGTATGTGGACGAAATCCTATGGTGTGACCATTCAAATGAAACCTTTTCAGCAGTACTTTTGCATGGTACCATTTGTTCTAACTTTTGAGTCTGTGAACGAAATCCTATGGTATGACCGGCATTCAAATGAAACCTTTTCAGCAGTACTTTTGCATGGTACCATTTGTTCTAACTTTTGAGTCTGTTGATGAAATCCTACGGTGTGACCATTCAAATGAAACCTCTTCAGCAGTTCTTTTGCATGGTACCATTAGTTTTTCAATATTTTACAAAATGGAATTTGGAATTTTTCTTAAATTTAGATTTTTGGCACCCTTGGACGCCAAAGGGTTGAGTATAGCTGTAGTACAACTTTCAATTTGAGTGCATGCCAAAACATCTCAGTAGCCGATCTAAACAGAGATCTAGTAATAGGGGGCACCAACAAGACTGAGAAACAATCTTCTGGGGCGGCCAACGAGAAATGTTTAGTAAAACGCTTACAATGGCGTTGTATTGTTTAGCCATATCATTTTCAAGCCTTTAAAGAAATATTTATGAAAGGTAATACAGTTTGAGCTTTCCGTCGGTTCTTTTAGCTAAATATTTCAGCAGCAGAACATATTAGAGAAAAGAATCCTTTCCCCTGAACCTTCAACTTTTCGAAAATCCTAACTCACCTAATATCGTACTCAAAACGATATTTTATCCCTCATTACTGAAATGTTCCGATGTTACAAAAGGTTTGAGACGAGATTTCCGGGACACTCAACGAAGATTGTTTAGGAAATCGCTTCGAAAAGCGTTGTTCTATTTTTCCACATCAACTTTGTGCCTTTAAGGAAACTATGTGAAAGTGATACATTTTAAGCTTTCAAGTTCTTTAAGCTGAATCTCTCAACATCACAAATTTTAGAGAAAGGCGTTTTATTATCTGTGAACTGACAAGCTGCTTTCACGTTTCCAACCTGACCTTATTTTGCACCCAAAACGACATTTTTATCCCTTCGGGCCGCGTTGTTCAAAGCGCAGTTAAGCTAACCCAGGATTAGCATCGATTTTGATTCCAGTTAAATAATTAATTAATGAAGATTTTTCCAAAGAGTTTTTGCCCTTTAGTTTCGTCTCTGACTTGTTTTCTCGTGTAAATTATAATTAGCTTTTCAAGACACTTCCAACAAAAGAAATGAAATCCTCGGTTAAGTTTTAATCCTGGGTTAGCGTTAACCGGCTTTCGAACAACCGGGCCCCGAAAACAAAAGCCGTTATATTCCCCGACGTTACCAAAGTTTGAGGCGACATTTTACTTAATTAATTAAGAAAACTCTAGTTTTTAATCCAATTTATTGCGGATATTTAAGATGACTAATTAATTAGCCTTAACTTCCGAGCAGCTTTCCAAAGTCCGAAAAGATTTGTCACATGTAGCATTGTAGGTGCTTTTACGTCTTCTAACAAGGCCGATTAAGATATATTTAGAAATGTTTAGTGTATAGGCAACGATCGGCTAACCCTCTTTCTTCTTATCCGTACGGATTTTTATCGTATTAGATACTTAAATACTTCAACGACATCAATATAAATAGTTAAGACAAATCTACAACGCGTGTGAAGCTCGATCCAGTCTAATTGACAGAGATTATCATTAAGTCAGTTTAATATGAATGAAAGTTGTTTTTGTGACTTCAAACATTAAGTTTCTATATAATAACCTCGCCTTTTCTGCAATCTAGTCTATTTATAATTTGTGATGTTTGACTTTGGCCTGTATCTAAATCTGTGCTAGTCCTTATTTCGTTCTTATTTTTCAAGATAGTTACGTCGGAGTACAAAGTCACTTTTATACAATAAACTATTTGCGTTTTTTTTAACTTGTATTGAAGTTGGCAGGCAAAGCATGCCCACCTACAACGAACGCTCCGATTTATTAGATTTTTTATAAATCATTCGCTAATGATGTGAGCCACTTGAATTAATCGTTTATTTTTTTTTCAGAGGATTACTCGTTTGGAATACAGTTAGTAGTAATGTTATACTTCACAAAGTCAGAACACGACAATATAAAAATGGGACTATATGAGTCAAATCGTCATATCGAAGAGGAGCACGGAATAGCCAACTGATTAAAAGATGGTGCACACTAATGCTCTGTATGTCTTCTACATTTTTGTAGCCTTCCAGTGCTACATTTCAGGGCTATGTAAAGCAGAAGGACTCCATAATCTGTCACGTGAAGCTGGAGGAGCCTTCCTTATGAATCTTTACCGGAATCATTTTGATGAAAATGGACAGATCAAGACGAAAAATGCGTCAGTTGTCTCCAAAATCATTCATGTCGTGCAAGGAAAAGGTACTGTTTAACCTTTATCAGTTTACTTACCTATAACCCAAGAGTGTCAAAAATCAAGATTCAAGAAAAATACAAAATTTTATTGTGTAAATAGTGCAAAACAAATGATACCATGCAAAAGTACCGCCCAAGGGGTTTCGTTTGAATGGTCACACCATAGGACTTCGTTGAAAGACTCAAAAGTTAGAACTACACTATATGTCTCTATAATTGACTCTGGGAGTAAAAGGGATAAATAGCTAGTACATATATTTGATTGCACAGTATAAATCCAGGAAATCCGCTCAAGCACACGGCCATCTGTGCGAGTTTTGTCTACCGTTTAAGGTGGCTCGAAATAGTTCCCAACATATTCCCTTACTTTGATACATCAATGCTTCTATTCTTCATTTGAAACTTTAAGGTGGCTCTGAACCCCTCCCATCCAAAGATTTTAAACTTAATTTGCAAAACGTTGGCTCATTTACATTTGGAGAGTTAAAAAAGTTATCTAACCCGCATTAAGAAGTTCTTTTTGGCTTTTGTTAATTTTCCTCTCTAACCAAATGGGATTCTGGAGATGCGGGAAAAATAACATTTAATCCCAGAGTAGCGTAAATCGACTTTGAAACTAACTTTGTAGGAAACATTCATTGGTAGACCCATTCGCATACAATGTAGAGGGCACGGTGATTACTGTTGAAGTTAGCAGTTATGGTTATATATCCTAAAACTTAAATTATGCCATATTTTCCAGTTGATTCTCTATCCAGTGCAATTCGTTTTGAGATGAGAGGGATAAATCCCAAGGAAGTTATCCAGAAAGCTGAGATTCGAGTAAAGGTGTCGTGCTCCGCGGGACAACACCCGACTCCCGATCATCCAATCAGGTTAGGCCTGTACGACAGGATGACAGCCGAGCTGATTTCTGAAGCACTCTTGAAAGAAACACATCCAACTTGGGTCGTTTTTCCGGTTGATTCCCGACATGTTGTGCAATGGCTGAGCATGCATCCTCCGAGCACGAACCGTGAGGTGATCATTGAGAAGATGGCAAGCACCGAGCAGCAGAAAAATCTTTCACAAGTATTTATTCACGGCGGCAAAAATGACACCCTAAATAAGCCTTTTATGGTGGTTTACACCGATGGCGAACGTCTGCAAGGAGGGAACACTGCACCATTCTTTAATAGGTAAGCTTTTTTGCCCCACCCCGGGGTTGGGGGGGGGGTGCTCTGCAAATATGGGAGTAATCCCCCCGGGCTGTTTTGGGAATGAAGGTAAAAGAGACGCTGTCCCGGCTGATATATCGTGTTTTCATGATTATGGCCAAATGAAATCAAAGCTGAGCCATCTATCGCATCCTTTAAAGCCGCCTTATAGTTGTTTTAATCTTATATAGGTAAACATAGAAAAATTCATTAGTATTGTAATTTTAATTAGAAATTTTTAACATGATTAGGTATTTATAGAGAATATTTAGTATACACGGCTCCCTGGAAGAGCATTTTGTAATTAATGATGGGATACCGTGTTTTTAAATAAAGCTATGATGATGATGAAAGGAGCTATGTCATAAGAATTCTTGTTGGTGGGGGGGGGGGGGGGGGGGGGGACAAAGTGCCCGCACAAACTTTCAACATTCACAACTTCTTTAATATGCATTCAAACGCCATCAAACTTTGCGACTTTTCCTAAAATTTATCTAGCAACAATTTCGTGTGACTTTTTGATATTCTGAATTCAGAAGATGACTATATTGATACGCCCACCTTAATTAAAAAGGTAAAATTAGCCAAAAATGCCGAAAACTAAACTCTTGCTTATTAGTTTCTACTTTTACAATTATTTGTTTAATTCTTTTTTTTTACTTTTAATCTGTTATCTAGTCCTCATCCATATTTACGATTTTCATTTCACTTATTTGTAAACTTTCACTTTCCTTAGTTAATAGCCTTAGTCTTTATTTCTTATATTTTGTATGCATTGTCCCGCCTCGAATAGCCTTGATAGCTGCAAGCTTGCTAGCTTATTTGTTCATTAATAAAGTTTTGTTGTTGTTTTGTTGTTATCGTTGTTATGACAATTTATTGATCACGTGACTCGATGTTTCCATGGCAACAAGATTTTGACAGCCATGTTTTTTGAAATTTGCATATTTGTACCTTTGAATGAATAAAGACAATGTTTATTGGTATAACTTTTTATATTTTTACGTCATTTAGCGTTTATTTATTGGTTTTGATTAATTTTGAGTCAATTTGGACGGTTTTTAAGAGGTTTCGAAAAAATTCTGAAATCCAAGATGGCGGATACAAGATGGTGGCCGTATAACTCAGATTACTAATAACTACGTCATATGATGCCATCGTTCCATTGTGCGGACCGCAAAGGAGACAGTTTTGGACGTACTATGTACCCACTTGGCTTCATTGTTATAGCCTTAATGTTCTTGAAGTGACAATGTGCCCCCCCCCCCCCCCCCCCCCCCCCAGGCTCAGGAACTAAAAAAAATCCCAGGCTGAATAGGGTTAAAACTAAATACCTTATACCATACACCAGTTATGATATTAATTATTATCATAGTTATTATCATACACCAATTATGATATATAAGTTACTTCAAAAGCTCCGAATATCTGCCATCTTTGATTTGCGTCAAAGAGAAAGGACCAAAATGTACTTAAAAGTAATCAAAACCATTTGAAAATGTTGCTATAATTATCCAAAAGTGCAAAGGAAAGAAATTGCAACAATGTTAATTGAAATGGTGGGTAAAACGAGAAATTAAAAATTCGGGATAACATATCTAAAAACGTCACATGTAATTTACAGACTTATATGTCACATCAAAATGTTCCCAGAAAAATCTCGGAAACAGTGACAAAGTTTGGTAACTATTGGAAAACTGCTATATACAAGTTATGCAATAGTTTCGTGTGGTATGCCCTGAAATATCCGACGAGTGACTTGATTTTTCATTTTGTATATCTATCTACTGTTTTAGTCGCACTCGTCGAGATTCTCCAAAGAAGAAGATAAATAAAAGAGCTGCAACACCTGGAAGCTCCCCACTGGTTCAAGACTACAATTGTTCAAGGCACAGTTTTGTGATGAACACCAAGGACATCTTCGGCGCCCGCGCTATCGCTCCGCTGTCCTTCAACGCGCATGACTGCGCAGGAAAATGCGATTACAACGCTGCTTCTCACCACAGCTTTAACAACCATGCAATCATGCGCTCGTTGGCAGTCTCCTGGGAACGAAAAGTCAACATCACCTCTCCCTGCTGTGTCCCCACAAGCTTTCATAGCTTGACAGCCATGTTGTATTACGAGAAGGATCACGTGGTTCTTCGTCGATATCCAGACATGGTTGCCAAGGAATGTGGCTGCCGCTAAAATTACCCGTGTTATCATGTGATAAAAACGTGCGTGAAGCACGTTTTACATGTGCCTATCTCATTTTTTACAGTATGATAATGTATTAGTTGAAGTTTTAAATTTTTATAGAACAGTTTGACTACTGTGATTCTCTAGAAAAGAAAGAGTTTTTATAAAGTAAATAAAACGAACTTTTATTGCGCTAGTTTCAGTCAATACGTGTTCCAGTAAGGGGATTATACTACAAAACTGTGGTACTGTGTTAGTAGGGAAGTAAAACACTAAAACTGGTTTTATCAATTGGGTTAACGAGAAGAACAAGACATCATAACTTTAAAACAATCTAAACACTGTTAAAATGCGGTAGTTTTTATAGAACAGTTTGACTACTGTGATTCTCTAGAAAAGAAAGACTTTTTATAAAGTAAATAAAACGAACTTTTATTGCACTAGTTTCAGTCAATACGTGTTCCAGTAAGGGGATTACACTATAAAACTGTGGTACTGTGTTAGTAGGGAAGTAAAACACTAAAACTGGTTTGATCAATTGGGTTAACGAGAAGAACAAGACATCATAACTTTAAAACAATCTAAACACTGTTAAAACGCGGTAGTTTGATATACTCGTTCTTAGAACGAGTGGAATTATTTCCACACCACCGCGTTTTAACAGTGTTTAGATTGTTTTAAAGTTATTTTAAGTGCATCGAATGTGTATAAAAGACGTGATGTCTTGTTGTTCTCGTTATTCTAACACGTTCAGGCTAGCCTCGGCGCATGGAATTTCTCAGAAACCAATTGGGTTGATAAGTAAATTGGCTGTTGTAAAAAAAAGATACAAAAGGTGACGTAATTTTGTGACAAAGCAAATTCAAAATATTATACGAAGATGACTTCGAAACTAGACAATATTCGTCAGCATTTTCGGAATTGAACTGGAACTAGCTTGCAGTGGAGGCTCATGCGCAGTGCAATATCATTGAAAATATTTGCATGTGAAAATATTGTCCGCATGAGCCTCGACTGCAAGCAAGGTCTAGTTCAATATCAAGAATAAGAATATTGTCTATTGCAAATGAAATACAACGAAGCTCTGGAAAAAGCCCTTAATACGATGGCGTCATTTGACTACAACTACCAGAATTCATTTCGTTTTTCCTTTCTTATTTAAATTTTGTAATCCCAGTGCGGTTTAAATTTGCACTACAAAACAAAAAACTGAAGGATTCTGGTAGTTGTAGTCAATTGACGTCATCGTGAAAATGGCCTATTGTTCGCGCAAAAATCTTCTGCAACACAGATTTTTTTCAAACTTTGACAACAGCTAGATTGCAACAGAAATGCAAATTAATCGGGGGATTACCCAATTCGTTTTGGAGATAAGACGCCTGGAAAAATACCCATTGCAGAATCGACACTCGTCAGTAAACATGGCCTCAGTGGCTTGTAACTAAAAACAACTGAAGAAGAATCATTGGAGACAAGTTTTCTTAGACAAAATTGATAGTAAGTGAACCTATTCAGCAAATAACTACACCTTGTGTCACCGTTTTAAGTAAACGTATTATTAACCCTTTCAGAGCATATAAATAGCATTTTCCAACCCCGTACCGCAAGATTATCGGCGGAATTCTTTGTCCTGTGGGTGGAAAATAGAAACAACTAAACCTTCCACAACACATATATTTTATAAAAAACGTGAAGGAAATTGTAAACAAAACGTTTGAGACGTTTTTCTTTTATACCTTAGATGGGAAATATCCAATAAAAGTTTCTCTTGGCCACATTTATCAAATGTTACATAGGCGTAGCGAAAGAAGTTTCCATATAGAAAATTCCCTTCAATACAGTTTGAGGAATAAGGTAAAAATATCACGAAAATGATAAATCTACAATTTTAGCCAAACGTGTTGGGACAATTTACCTTTAGGCCAACAAAAAAAAAAACATTTGTCGTTATACCTCTCCGTTCAGCCTAGTATAAACAAAAAGCAACATAGAATGCACGATTACTGCAACAAACCGTTGAGTATGGCCGGATCTGGGTTTCCAGACTTAGATCAGTATTAATACTTGAAGTGAAACAAAAGAAACGGCAAACTGTTTTGCAAAGCGAAATATTGGGCACTATTATATTCCACTTTTATTTTATTTTATTTTATTTGCTTCTGCTTTAGTATGCACAATCTAGGGGGGGGGGGGGGGGGGGGTACTCAGCAAGGTTTTGTACGGGGATGCTCCGCCCCAAAGTCCAAATCATTACCCTTTTATATACCGTTTTGACAAAAAAGGTAACTCTTTCATATACCTTCCATAGAAAATGGTACTCCATTCATATACCTACAAAAAACAATGCATCTCTTTGCTATACCCTTGCAATAAACGTATGGAACGATATCCACGGAAAAACATCAAGCGTTACCACTACCGATGTTAACCAGACAATAATGTTCTTTATTCAGTTCAGGTCGTTGCAGTTTTCCCAACCCTATTCTATACTTCAAATAGCCCATTATAGGAATTCGAAACACCCTCCCCCCCTCCCCCCTCCCCCACTCCCCCACTCCCCCAACCCCGTGCACGATATCTCAACATTGTCATTATCATATCGCGTGTATACAGCTATTTCAATAAACGTTGTCGGATGAAAGCTCAAATCCAAGACCGCAAAGTAGTATGGGTAGTTATAAATAGCCATCCTAGTTTCCGGTTTTCAGTGCGGGCGCGACGGAAAATGGGCAACAGTACTAAAGACGTTTGCCTCCTTTTTTAAAGGAGGGAAACAAAAACAGTGTGGGGAGGTAAAAGCTAGTATTTGGGAGCTTTAAGCAGCCACGACGGCGAAGGCAGCGAGAACGGCACAAACCAATAGGTTTAATGAGCAAAAACAATGCCTCTGTACGTGCGTTTTACATTTTGATACATTTCTGTGCCGTTCACTGCAAAACAACAACGTCAAATGATCAAATTATAGGTTTTGTGGAGAACGTGAACACACGGCGGTTAATTTTCCTTTCTCTATTTGAACATGAAAGCCGTCCCTAGAAATTAAGCTCCTGGACAATCCAGTCACGTTAGACAATCAATCAATCAATCAATCAATCAATCAATCAATCAATCATCTTTATTTAGTCACAGAATCCCATTCATAAAAATGCTCTTCCAGAGAGCCGTGCAAAAATCATGCAATAAAAAATACAATATTCTTGGTTTTCACGTGACGTCATCAAATTCGAAAATCATAAATCGTAATGCCTTCTGAATTTATATGTCCACCAGGTTGAAGATGGCTTAAAAATAAATCTTTTCACAAGTCTCCAACCCGGTAGCGTCTTTCGTTTTGAAAATACAGCATTTTGAATTTCTGACTTTTCACTCTACGTGACACCAACATGGCGTCCGTGACAAAACTTTTTCCTATGTAACAAGGGCCTCTCCTCGTGATTTTTAGCACTTTGGGCAGTTAAGTTCAATTACTAATTAATCGAATCAATAACAAAATTCGAGATTAAAAAGTCTATGTGGAGTTTTTTATACTGAAAACGTTAAGGATATTTTCTATCAGTTTGAAAGCAGGAGGAAACAGCGAGAAAAAGAACCCATTTAAGTGCACCTGATTGACGCGCGCGCAACATAGGTGTCCAATTACAGCTATCCAATAACAAAAAGTTGTAATTGGATAGCTGCAATTGGACACCCACGTGACCGCGCGCCAATTACGTAAGAAATAGGCGCGTGGATGACCAATCACAATCGAGAAATTTGTTATACGATTAGAAGTGAAATAGTTCGATTGGTGTTGGTTTGAAAGAAACACTCACAAGATGGATGGCTCCAAAGCGTTTAATTTGTTAATCATTTCACGTATTATTTGTAACAGATACTAATTAGCTGCTACAGACAAATATACTACCATAACCTTGTTACTATTACCCAGGCATCTCTCTGATTGACCGAAGTACGAGCATAAATGAGAGATGAATTAAGAGGGGATAGCATCCCCGCCAGATGTTTTACTTGAACGAAAGTGAACAAAGACCCGCCAACATTCACATTCCCTATGCAAGTCTTTTCACTTTTCTGTCTCTTTTGTTCTATCTACTCCTTTCGCTCCGAGGCCAGAGTTATGCCTGGGTTATAACAAAACTGATAGTTTTTTAACTGTAAATTGTCTCTTTTGTAACTAGAGACAAGATTAAGGGAAGGCTAAAGCGCCACACCTCAATCCTAGTTGTGGACTTCCCACATAACTACGACTAGTACCACTAATACGTGTACCACTACATAACTTATACTAGTGCTCTACAGTCTGCCAAAATTGGAATGAAAGAGCGATCTTTGTCGACGTGATTGTTCATATTTGATAAACAATGAGGTATATTTATAAACTGCAAAAGCTAGTTTTCAACATGCCCCTCACGTTTCAACGCGACGAAAAGAAGAAGAATGAAAACCTACTTCAAATGTACGTTAATCTGATCAATTTAAACGTTGCAAATTATTTTATCTGCCCTAGTTTCTTATGGGACAGTCAGGATCAAGTTATCGTATATATCTTCAAAGTTGCCGTGCTCTTCCAATCGGCAGTCTCCCCCAAGTTTAGCTGGTCACGTAATGTTATCCGAGAGAAGCATTGCGTGACGACCTACATATAATGAAACTACGATGGAGACTATTATAAATGCAAAGGAGGAATGTAAGCAAAAGATCGCCCTACAAAATCCCCTACATAGCTATGACGTAATTATAACGAATACTTAAATGGTCAAACAAATTGTGCACTAAGTCTAACAGGATAAGCAGGCAGAAAAACGGCCTAAAAACAATAAAACATATATAGAAACAAACTGAACAAATCACAATTTTATCTCAAGCTTTACAATTTGGAGTCGACGAAATCAACAGAAAATCTCTCAAAGAAAAGCTCAGTTTTTTTTATGTAGTTGTCAATGATAGAGGCGTTGTCAAAATCAATGCGATGGTCTTGAGAACATGCGTGGTTCCCAATGTTTTAGCCTGGCACGCAGCGACAACTAACGAGAAAGACAATCCGTCACCAAGACAATATATCATCCTTCTGAACAACTAACGAGACAGATAATCCGTTACCAAGACAATATATCATTCTTTTGAACAAAATTTGTTTCTACAATTTATGCATTTTTATTTCTTACATCTTTTAATTCACGCACGTTTTTAACCATTCTCTAGCTTTCACTCTTCGAAAACTGCGGTACTGGCAGCCGAAAACTGCCATTAATTATACTACTTATTATACTACTTATTATTATACTACTTATTAATTAATTATTTATACTACTTATTAATTATACCATGTTTGTGATGGATGTCCTATTGTTAAATTCACAGGCAGTTTAACACACAGAAATCAAGCATTTTATCAGAAACCTTAGTTTAGGCCTACAACTCAGTAATTTGCACAAGTCCATTATCCTTCGAATTACCTCCAGTCACACCAGAACAACTCGAGCCACCACAAAACGAACCCCCTCCCCCTCCAGCTTGTTGATCATGAGTACCGCTTCCTCCCCCAGAGTACCCTCCTCCTCCACCGGATGCACCATTATCTTCGGATCCCCCTCCCCCACCGCCAAACCCTCCCACTGCCCCCGGCGGTGGCCCTCCGTTATATCCACTATTCATTCCTCCAGCTCGACCTCCCACCCAGCCCTGAGCGCGGGATCCGCCCCTCTCACCATGTTCAGATCCGGCTCTGGAACACCCCTGGGCTAGCCAACCCGCACCTACTCCCCCATGGTAACTAGCGCTTGCATTGTTACATTGACCAGGTTGTCCCCCGGTTCCTCCGCTGCGAATTTGAGATGGATTGCTCCCCACACTACTGGCACCACTTGTGCCTGCCTGACCATCCACCCCGTTATATCCACTAGATGCACCCCCTCCCCCTCCGGCAGCTATCAGAAGCACATTACTTGATGTATAAACAAAACTCCCTCCCCCTCCCCCTGTACCAGCATTGTCCTCTACAGACAGTCCCAGTTGAGCTGCTGTCAAGTTAGTGGATCGTCCATCTTGCACTTCCACTGAGTCTCCTCCTCTCTGTCCAACCACAATATTCAGCACAGTTCCTTTGTTCAATGAGATCGTCCCTTCCTTGTATGCACCCCGGCCGCCGTTGTAAGTTCCTGCGTAAGCCCCATAATTACACGAGTGTGTTCCTCCTCGGGCGCCCCAGGATTTGATGAGATAGCGAGTGGTTCTTGGAACTGTGAATGTTTGAATCCTGCCAAAACGTCCCTTGCGTCCATTTGTTGTAACTGACCAAGGACCTGAAATTAAACGAAAGGAGTAAGAAATCAGTTCTGGAAGTGAGCCGTATGAAACCATGAAATTTCACTTTTGGCCGCCGGTCAACCCTCGCCTTGAACGTAAGCGCAAACGCAAATTTATACCCCCATCGTGGTACAAGTGGGGGGGGGGGGGGGGGGGTGTTGTAGTCCCCTTTGGGTTTATGCGATGTTACCATATTGCAATAGCCTGTGGTGTGCTCTAGAAGATAAGGCAAATATTACGGGTTATTGGTCTACTGGATGTCCATGACATCATCAAAAATTCCCGCCAGGATAGCTCCCAACTTGGATTTTACTAAAACATTAAATTTATCGGAAAAAATGCGGAAGAAGTAAATATTTTTGCTGTGTTTTTTTTTGCAACGTTTTTTTCTTGTGTGTTTTGGTAGTACAGTGGAACCTCGATTTAATGAAGTGCCAAGGGACTGGGGAAATTGGTTCGTTATATCGAGGGTTCGTTATATCGAAAACCTCGTTATAATTAATAACGAATTTGCGGAAAAACAACCAAAATTTTCGTTGTATCGGAGGTATAGTAAATAATTGTTTTGTAACGGTGTTACGTATTTCCGGATCTTAACAAATAAACATTTGCAGTTTAATGCCTGTATGAAGCTACAGTACACTGTAAACATAACTACGGCACTGGAAAACTGTACAGGTTATACCTTTGCCCTATAGCACACACTGTTGGTCTGTTCCGCATTCATCTTTTGTCGCGCGTTAACATTTATTCGTTATATCGGTTTTCTTTTTTTACGTTTGGGCTGCCGGATTGTATTCGTTTTATCGAGGTTCTGTTCTATACATTTTACTTGTAATTTTGCCGGGCTGAAGAATATCGTTCGTTATACTCAACAACAAGATACTCTGACTTTTACCGATCTCATACCTGTAGAACAAATATTAAAAAAATTTCGATCCTGTTTCAAGGACCTAGAATATGGAATTCATTACCGAACGACATCAAAAATGCCTCGTCTTATAGTATATTCAAGCGTATGATCAAACCATTTTTAAGGGTCAGACAGAATGTAACCTAAATAGCTTAACACTTACATCTATATTTTCCTCTAAACACACTTATATACTTAAAAAACGACTTTTTCTTCTTCTTTATTTCTTAATATGCCGCCTAGTATTTAAATTGCCCGTGGGGGAAAATCTCTATTCCTCATAAGCTCGGCTTCTTGGAGATTTCCCCGCCACAGTCACTCCTCCCAAGTTATGTACAAATTTTAAATTTAATGCTAATTAACCTATTTATTAATGTTTTTTTTTTCTCCTTGTAATTCATTGTTTGTGGCAAAATAAATAAAATAAATAAAAAAAAATAAAAATAAAAATAAAATACCGAGGACTTCGTTATATAGAGGTTCGTTACATCGAGGTTCCACTGTACAGTCATTTATATCCACTTGTAAACGAAAAAAACGGATTGAATATTCGAGAAATGAAAAATAATTGACACGGCTATAGCTTATACAACTGTCGCGAGGAAATCGTCGTTAAAAGGAACACAATCCGGCAGCCCAAACATAAAATCTACTCCGATGTAACGAATAAATGTCAACGCGCGATAAAAGATGAATGCGAAACAGACCAATAATAGTGTGTGCTATAGGGCAAAGGTATAACCTGTACAGTTTTCCAGTGCCGTAGTTATATGTACAGTGTAGTGTAGCAGTCTTGTGGCCATTGCGCCAAATAAATTTAGCTGTTGTCTGTGTTGTATCAGAAAACACAGTTTCATCGGCGTGAGCCGAAAGACTTAGTAGTGCACGTTATACTACAGTGACACGTCACGAATCGATGCTCTTAAAATCCCTAAGTATAGTATACATTTGACTTAATCATGACAGTTTATAAAACCAGCAGTTCTTGATCATTTTTATTATTTACAATAAACAGTTCTGATTAATATTAAACAGTGGCTGAAACTGGGGTACTGGGTCAAGACGAGGTGGATAAGGAGACGCACTATAAATTATGACTACTACTAGTTTAACAATTACCAGGGCACGTTTTCCCATCTCCAGAGGATCCGTATTTACAAGTGCAATTGTGAGATCCAATGGTGTTATTACACGCTGCATTAACATCACATAAATGGGTGTTGGTTGTACATTCGTCTATATCTAAAATTAACGTAAAACAATAACCAAAAGAGTAAGAAATTTTACCGTAGGCATTATTTTCCATACACTGGATACCTTGAGAATGTTTATTTGAGACATGAAAGGTGTGTCACATAAGAAGCATAAGCGCACGAGAAAAGCATTCACATACAGGGGAAGCTTTATTTTAGGAGAACTCGGGAGAGAAGGGGGTGGGAACCGAGAAAAAGGGCGAGCAGTAACAGCCTATAGAGGGAGGAATGGTAACCGTCGAGAAAGATGGGAACAGGTAACTGTCCTGAGAGAGGGGAAGCGGTAAGCGCCAAGTGACAGGGGAGTCCATGGTATCCGCCGAGAGCAATGAAGAGTGGAACCGCCGAGAGGGTGGTAACAATTTCATCAACGCACCTGATTTCTGATTTTAAACAACCTTTGTTCTATCCTCACCTCTGCAAGTTTTGCCATCACCAGAGAATCCGGCTTTGCAAGTACAGCCATAAGAGCCACCGGTGTTCCTGCAGTTTGCATTCACGTGACAGACAGAGGAAGAGACAGTGCACTCGTCAACATCTAAAGAAACAGAAACACCATTAAGAAAACCGATAAAGTTTTTAAACTTCTTAGGCGGCGGCACGAGAACTCGGTAGAGATGGGAGTGGGAACCGGAAGAAAAGGAGAGAGGTAACAGCCGAGAGAGGGGGAGAGCCGTAACCGTCTAGAGAGAGGGAGAGAGATAACCGCCGGGAGGGGGCTGACAATATCACGATCTAGGTATACACACCTTAAAGTTTGTTCTTTCCTCACCTTGACAACTTTTGCCATCACCAGAGAATCCGGGCTTGCAACTACAGCCATAAGAGCCACGAGAATTCTTGCAGTTGGCATTAACGTCACAGACAGAGGGGGAAGCAGTGCACTCGTCGACATCTAAAGAAACAGAAACACCGTTAAGAAAACCGACAAAGTTTTTAAACTTCTTAGGCGGTGGCATGAGAACTCGGTAGAGATGGGAGTGGGAACCGTGAGAACAGGAGAGCGGTAACAGCCGAGAGAGGGGGAGAGCGGTAATCGCCGAGAGAGAGGGGAGCCGTAACTGCCAAGAGGATGGGAGAGCGCCGAGGAAGGGGTAACAATTAGTAGTACACACCTGATTTCTAATATTAAAATCCTTTGTTGTATCCTCACCTCTGCAAGTTTTGCCATCACCAGAGAATCCGGTCTTGCAAGTACAGCGAAAAGAGCCACGGGTTTTCTGCAGTTGGCGTTGTCGTCACAGATGGCGGGAAAAGCAGTGCACTCATCAACATCTAGGGAACAAACAGGAACATCATAAAGAAAACCGACAAAGTTTTGAAACATTTACGGAAGAAAGAAAAAAGGTTATCCCGCAACCATGAAAACAACTCGTGAATTAAGATCGTACGTCGTTCTTTTTATGACGTTTTTTTAACTCCACCAGGGTTGGAGTTAAAACAAATGATGATTGTCATGAACTCACCTTCTGTTTTCATATCGCAATAAGCAAGCACAGGCACACCAGGTTTAATAGAAGAAAACCAGTATTTTTTGTTGACTGCTTGTCCTCCATTACTCGCCTTGATTTCTTTGCATGTTACGGCTGGCAGCTCAGGGATAGATCCGAGGGGAACTGGCAATAAAACAGAGATATTAACGTGCAGTTAGTTTGTTATATCACATCGTCCTCCTCGTTACACGATTTTATTAATTACCTCTGTTTTTGTCTTTTCTGAAATAGAATCTGTCTGGGTTTGGAACGAAATCCTCGGGTCTGGCTTCTTTAGTTCGATTACTGAACTCGCACATAGAGATGGAGATTACCCAATTGAAACTTTGACATCGATCGTCTTTACGACACGACAATACGCACTCATGTGGGAGTTCGGCAAACATCGTCTTGTAGATGTGTCCCTGCAACATCCAGCCTAAGATGGACTTCTCGGATCCACCGCCAGTGCATTGCTGAGTCGCTACTCTGAAGAATGTTTGAGTCAAAAGAAGCAGAACAGAGATATGGAATAATTGTCGTGCCATATCGCTGCCCTTTACGGGAAACTAAAATCTGAAGAAAAATAGTAAAAGGTATAAATGTAAGTCACACAATAATTTTTTAACACCCTGTATAATTTTTCGGATGCGTCCGCTTACTATTTTTTAATGTTTAATTATATTCCAGTTGTAATTTTTTTTCGACAATATATCTTTAAAATACTGGAAAGTTTTACCCCAACGGCCGCGAAGCCTCACAGTAATAAAAGATAAATCTACCAACTAGTACAAGAAGCGAAGCCAAGCAGGCTGTAACCGTGCAAAACAGAAAATAACGTAGCTATATATAATTATATATAACTTAATCAGACAATAACCTGAAATGGTTGATCTGTGTTAAATCTTTCTCTTTTGTCTTATCACGAAAAAAAAAAATTGTTTATGTGATGTTGTTGAAAACATGAAATACATTTTGTTTTGCCTTTTAGTCCATTTGACCGGCCATGGTTCATATAATGTTTGGTTATTAATATTATTGCAATTTAGCCTCATGCGATGAGGAAATAAGACCAGTGAAATGAAACATGATTACCATTTTGCGGTATTGGGATGGCATTACCATATATTTGGTGTTTTTAACATTATATAAAGTTGTTTAAGATGTTAAATTACGGATAAAATCCTAAAAGTGATTTCTCAAACGAAAGCTACTGAGCAATACCTTAATAAAAGGGTGCTGTTTGCTTTTGCAATACTTTACAAAATTAAATGTTGGACTTTTTTTCCAATTTTGAACTTTTAAAAGGGCTGAAGTCATGGTTCATATAATGTTTGGTTATTAATATTATTGCAATTTGAGCCTCATGCGATGAGGAAATAAGACCAGTGAAACGAAACATGATTACCATTTTGCGGTATTGGGATGGCATTACCATATATTTGGTGTTTTTTTCTCATGCGCACAGCGGCATGAGTCAAGGTTTCGGTAAGGTTTCTTTTCGTCCCGCATTTTGTAGTCACAAATTGCCTTGTTTTTTTTTAAGTGTCCCGTATCCCGCGGGACGACTTTCACTGGTCTGATTGGTTGACACGCGACCTCGTGATTTCGGCGTGCCCGTAATCACGTTCTTGTTTTCAAATAGCCGAGTCAAGCCACTAGCATTTGGACTTCACCGGAAAAGAAATTACATTTTTCGATGAGAATTTATGTTGATATCAATTTGTGATTGAATTTTTTTGTTTGTGTTGTCGCTAGTTTGGGAGAAATGCTTATAAAACGTGTTTAAATTCAGTTGAAAATTCCGTCGTAATAAATGATATCTGATATTATGTAAACAAAACAAAACTTACATGTCACGCAAAAGGGGTGCGTGATCCAGTTAAAATAAACCATAAAACGTTCTTATGTAAGCGCATGAGTACAGGCTACCAGCTAGCCTCTTGTTAACATTATACAAGGTTGTTTACGATGTTTAATTGCGGGTAAAATCCCAAAAGAGATTTCTCAAACGAAAGCTACTGAACAATACCTTAATAATAGCGTGCTATTTGCTTTTGCAATACTTTACCAAATTAAATTTTGAACTTTTTTCCAATTTTGAACTTTCAAAAGGGCAGAAGTCAATCACAGACGGAGCTAATGTTAAAACTTAAGAAACTGGCTGCCGGTTACTAAAACAACAAAGAGGCATCTGTTTCATAGTTCATGATTTAAGCTAGACTGCAAACTAGTCCGTATGTTTGCGAGTCTACCGAAAAAAAGAAGCGTAAAAGACTGAAGTTAGGCACGCGAGCGAGGTTCGGCGCGTTCTTGCGTATAAAGGCGTTTTGCGCTTGCCCTTGAGCCTTACGGGGAAAGTCGACTGTTTTGCAGTCTAGAGTTAAGCTAATGGCGAAATTAGTTTTAAAAATTATAATTAAAGTCGGAGATGTTTATGTATATAGCCTTATATGGACAAATACTGGATATTTTGTAAGACGAAAGTTATCGTAAATAATAAAGTAAAAGAAAATTTAACGCCAACCTAATGGATGATAACAAAGCAGGAACAAGCACATATATAAGAATAGATAAAGGTAGGTAGGTAAAGTCGCACACGAGCCACGATGGCCCACACGGCCGGAGCTTAACCCGGTTTCTGTAGCATGAAGCAACTAGGAATATTGCTACTCCCCCCTGGATGGGATGCTAGTCCATCGCAGGGTTACCCCCAGCATTTTGTCGCCGGTACCCATTTATACACCTGGGTGGAGAGAGACAGTGTGGAGTAAAGTTTCTTGTCTAAGGAAACAACACGACGGCAGAGACCAGGCACCGAACCACCGACCTTCAGGTTGAAAGTCCGACGCGCTAACCACTTAACCACCGTGCCGCCCACGGCTGCGCAAATACATACATTTTTGGCCGCAAATACGCTTCTTTTCGATCATTTGGCGCTAGCGCTAACGCACTTGATAGCAACAGATTGAAATAAATACCTATTTTAACCAACAGACTGCACACTCAAAGTTAAAAGGTACCAAAATAGAATTTAAGTCAGGACGTTATAACGTTTTATCCTTTCAAATGACCAGATGTCCGTTTTTAAAGCCAATGATTACTTTAAGATGAATTAATCTGCATTAATTCTAAATAAAGACTGGCTTAGATAGCACCTCTAACACGTTTCACAGTTAAAAATTACATCACATTTCTAATCATTTATTTAAACTGAAAAAGAATATGCTACTTTTCCGAGCTTTTGTAGAAAGAGGAGGAAGTCACGTTTTATTCACTTTTAGTGCATTTGTATTTTTTCTTTCTATAATAATATCTCAATATCCTTACGCAAGAATAACTTGGTTCGCTACCTCAAATAAAATTATTCATATTCGGTTTCTATGCCAACAGTTTGATTATTTACTTAATTCGTTTTCTTCGTTTTCTTTGCTATCTCTTGCATTATTTTCAGTTAGAATTCGAATTCACATTCGAATTTCGTGATGCTACCCTAAAAAAAATTGACATATCATACTTTTATTATGTAAAACGCTGTATTTTTGGCTATCATCATTATTCCTATCTTATGACGGACCGCGAAATTGTTAACTAAAGGGAAATTGCACTTTTATGAATTTTAATTTCAAGTTACAGAGCTACCCTCAGATCGACCATTTTCTTGTTATTATTATTATTATTATTATTATTATTATTATTATTATTATTATTATTATTATTATTATTAATACAAATAATTTTATTAACAATTAGAATAACTATTTACAATACATTAAAATTCTAATACGGTAAAATATGTACATTTAAAAAAGTTTTTTTTCTAGCCTATATTACATCTCATCTGGCCGATCAACTGCAACTGCAACACTGTAAGTCCTTGGTAACACTGTAAATCCTTGGCAACCTAGGTCTTGGGTGCCCTAACAGAACTTATGTCTGGTTATGTTGACTTATAAATGCAACAAAACTTCATCTTACTAAGAAAAATTACGAAAAATTACAAAAGAAAATTACAAAAAAGAAATAAAAATAAAAATAGTGTTCTCAATGCCTTATTAATGAATATTTGCGTGTCCTTTTTCGATATCAAAGTCAATGTCAAACAATTCTAAATTGACTCTCCTAGAAACTCGCGAGCCTCTTAGGAAAAGTAGTGCTGATCTCAGCAGTGCAAAGGACACTCTCGCCCTGATCCATGACATGGTAGTCGCATAGCTTTCCCCTTTCTTTATAGCAACTAGCTCAGCAAGCCTACTATGATTATTATTACTATGCAAAACACAGCAAAACACAGTGAATTGTCTCACTATGATTACTATTATTATTATTATGTTTTTTGGGATCAAAATAATGGTTGGAGAATGATTTTGCATCCAAAAAAAAAAAAAAATTGAAAACGAGTGGAAATTGACGGAGAAAACATTCAGTTCCTGTCCTTTATAGGAAGTTTTATGGGGTAATTATATTCTCAGTTTACAAATGTATATCCTTTTACACAATTTCGCGATGTTATCCTGAAATATTGGCGCGAGTGTCTTTCGTGTAGAAGAACCGCTATATAGCTTTACTGCGGCCTAATTTAAGCACTGAGACTAATGGCAACCATGCATTATGTCAATTATGCAACCGCAAATTTTACACTGGTGACTTTCAGTTTATTTATGCCGTCGGTAAGAATTTTAACCCTAATATTTTAAGTGTTATGTATTTAGCTGTTAGAGCTAGTTGTGGACACTAGATGCATTAGATGCATATTCCCGTTCAGAATTTTATCAAGCAAAACACAGTTAATTGTCTCACGATCAGAAAAATGTTGTCCGAAAGATATGGATGCGCCAGAGAATTACGAGCCGCAGGCGATTCCTTCCCCATTCTCTCGAGGTTATCTTTAAAATTCTTCTATTTATGCAATCGTGTTATCTTTGTTTGAACGCTAACCTAAAAACTATTGTAAGTACGGCCACCGTTTTGGAAAATCGAGTAGGAACGTTATCGGACAATATCACGCTAAACGACATGTTGATGCTATAAGAGTATCTCGCTTTAAATGAGCAAAGTATTAATCGAAATTGCCTTATATGCATACATGTACAATGATTGCAAACGGATGGGTTTTTAAAAAAATAAAAACGATAGTGATTAATTTGAAATACGGCGAATATATTTAGAAAACCGGATAACTTCGTCAACATAGACCTTAAAATACACGCGGTGCGGTTCACAACATCCTCATGCAACTGGTTTCAAAGATTTGTAGAGAATTGTTAAAAAGAGATCTCATATTCAAATAGAAGGACGTTTTTTCGGCAAAATAGGATGTTAGACAAAGAAGCGGTATCACCTGTTGTGCAAATACTATTTGCAAAGGCCCCATCATTTATAATTTTTTAAAGATAACACTCCTTAGACAACTGGACTCAGTCCAAAATAAAGATAAAAAAGTAGTTACAGTTAAGAAAAGTAAACTTACCAATTTCGTGTTAATTTTTTTTCCAGATGTGAATTTAACACAGCCCCGCGCCTGTTCTCTTTGCCAGCATCAGTTTATAGAGTTCTTTCGTAAACAGGACCATATAAGGGTTTTTGCGTAGTAATAACATCTTCAATATTTTGTACTACATGCATACCCTTTGTCAAAGGCGAGTTAATTAGGTTTTCAATGAACTGACTAATGAAACCGCAAATACCCATTAACGTTATTATGTCAATCATAAAACCGCATTTTTCTTTAATTCCAGCTGTCGGTTTTTGCAGTTGTTGGTTTTGTGAAATGATTCAAGAAACCTATATTAATAATTATAAATTTATTATCAGTATTTTATATATTCTTTAACAGTCGTGTATAACAGGGTTAACTTAACAAGAGCCACACCTAACTTCCATAACCACGACCAAAACAAACAATTAGCCAATCAAAGCTTAAGTTGGAGTTCACGTGACATGCTATCATGGCAACCGTTTAGATTTCATTTCGTCCTGATGGGGGGCAAATATCAATCTTTGTCTATAATAAACTGGCAATGCTTATTTCGATAAGGTCGACGAGCACGATTCTGTGTACCGGTACACAAGGGACTTAACAATGCGTTCTCTCTGTTTTCGGGATATTGTTACATTTGCCGAACCTAATAATTAGGTTCGGCACATGTAAAGTTCGATGTATGAATCAATTAGGAACGGCACTTTTGTATTTGACTCTGCCGTTCTATTCCGACTGAGCTTGTCGAATAGAAAGGCAAAAGATCGACTTCGATTCATACGTCGAACTTCACATGTGCCGTTTGAACTTTAACAGAAAATGGTGGATGATTACTTGGAACATTTGACCATTCATCACGACTTTCCCACAGTTACTCCTGGTTGAAAAAAAATGCTTCATTTTCTTCAATCCTAAATCCAAGGGTTGTTTCATGGATTCTGTGTTGGAAAGTGCGAACAGGCGCAACAAGGGCAGTTCCAAGGATATCTGTGCCATTAGCCTGTTTATCAGCACTTTTTAAACTTACACGGAAATCAGGATTGATGCACTTACGCTTGGTTTTTTGGCATGGTTGTGTTACAAACAGGGCACACCCGCATTCCCTCTTTTGCCTTCATTTCCTCAACCCTCAGATCAATGTCATTTTTCCAACCTCCGCCATAAGTTGTTTGCTCTTTGACAACTTTCTTAAAAATGCCATGGATCATCTTCTTGTTCTACATAATTCTGTACATAAAAGGAAATATAAATTGATGTCCATCAAATGCCTGAAAGTGAACGAAAGAAAGTTATTCAAAACAACATCTACAGCTGTAAATTGAAACTTACAGCACGTATATTATTTGAACAAGAATGTAATTAAGTTTTTGTTTAAGCATCTTCTACCTGAAACACAAGCATAATTTAAAATTCATACCAATTACATTTTCAAAACAAACAACCATTTTCAAAACATTTCCTTTTTCTATGTTATACATCAGGGTTGTGCTCTAGCAGTCCCCAGGGAGTCACAGGATACTAACTTTTGTCTTTGGGCGACAAGAAAACTTACTTTTTGCATAAAGCATAAGTGCCAGGTTCCCTAGATTTCTCAGTTGGGAGCTTTTGGGGTCCCTGTGATTCTCCTAAGAGTACAGCACTGTGCATACTACTCGCCTGTAGGTATGTACATTATTCATTAATCTTCCTCTTTACGCAAGAGTAAGGCATCCTCTGTGGTATATGAACAATGTTTAACAAGTTCTTCTTTCTTGTCAGTGTCACTCCTTGCCTCATTCCATCTGTCCGGCCATTTACTGCAATTAATTAATGAGATTAGTGCCGATTAATCCACTGCTGATGACTTACCCGTTATCCGCTTTTTCAGTAAAAAGGGAACTACAACTGTACCAGACTGATTTCAGTCGTAAAGTCATTGCCATCATGAACAAGCTTAGCAAAATTTCTACAGGAAATGTACAATGTAAAATGGTGTTATGGCAAATGAGGTATACTCAGTGAACTCTCTCTGGAAGGTGTATGCCATCGCGATCGGGACCAGCTCTAGCTACCAATCCCTAGAGGGGGCACTGCCTGCCTCCTAAAGGGTTGATTTAACTTGACAATAGAAATCAATGATAATTTATCAGAACTCAAACAGAATCATTCCCATAATACTAGCAGTAATCAGAGATTAATAAGTGCATTCAACCTGCAGTGCTCGGGCTTTAATTATTATGTAATTCGCCCCTAAAAAATTTCGGTTGCCAAAATGTGAAATCTGTCCCGCTTTTGTGAGAGGTATTGAAATTAGTATGGCATTTTCCTGCGTCGAACGAAATTACAATGTATAATTATTTATTAGAGTCTGGAACAGGCTACATATAACTTATAATGTTGCAGTTCATTGCACAAAAAATAGGCAATAGAAAATACATGGTTAAATAAATTAAAATAATCACCTTGGTGCAAGTGTTTCATCACATTGTAAAATCAGTGATATTCATGGCGCCAACCTCTCCCATGTCCGCATAATATATGCCAGTCAGGATGCTTATGTAAGCACGGTTTTCCTTTCGCACAGTCCACTTCTTTAACAACACTTGATAATTGTCAATTTCATTCTCACACATGGTAGGAATTTCTATCGACAACCCATCTACCCATGTCTTCATGGTTGTGTATTTTCATCCAGGGTGCAGTTTCCCATAGATATTGACAGCCATCTTGCTTCGTGCAATTGAGAACATGACCAGGTTTGATTCAAACATTATTGGACTGATAAAATTTGGCTTTACTAAACCATGCATATGGTCGAGAGCCATAACATTTTTCACTGCTTTTGTTTTGTTGTCACTCAATCCGTTAACAGCACTGTTAAGTACTAAATTTCATGATGCCAACCACGTTTCTGGAGAAACTTTCAACAAATCATCAATGTGCTTTGTAATTAAGATCAGTGTTTTGAACTTTCAAGTTGTCCCTTTCGACTGAAAATATGGTTTTAACCAAATGTAACATCAACTGTCTGTCGATTGCTTTCACTGAAGAATACATGTCATCAGGCTAGACTATTAAAATAAGACTAAGACCTGAAGTTGGAACAAATGTTACTACACAACGATTTAGCCAAATCTGCATCAAGAAGATGAAAATTCTCTGAAATGTTCCTAAAAATGTTGCACAACTCTTTTTCTGTTTTAATCTCTGCTTATTCTCCACTTTCCGTATCACTCTCGTTTTTCCGACGTACTTGTACCCTAAGCCTCTTTCTCGGCATCGGTATTCTTCCCCTTGGATCCTTCGTCCAACCCTCGCAAACACAAACACGACCTTCACTGTGAGGTTGCCAAGCAAAAGGGAACTTGTTTGACGATGCACAAGAATCAGAGCTTCTCAACCGATACAAATGCCTCGCTCAGGCTAGGCAGGCTAGGCAGTCCTGTGGTGGATCAATTGAATCTTCCCAGGGTGGCGTTTTTCCTATAATGGGCTATACCGGGATGCTTCGCCCGAAAGGGGTACCTTTTTGAGGCTGGGTGTATATAAAGGCCAAGGCTGGCAAAGGAAAAGAAAAGTTTAGGGATGAATTCCAAAGTTGTGGTGTTAATTTAGAAGAAGACGAAGGGGGTTACTCAACAAAGTTTTGTACGGATGCTCCGCCTCAAGGTCAAGCCCTTACCCTTTCATATATCGTTTTTTACAGAAAAAGGTAATCCGTTTTTATATACCTTTCATTGAAAATAGTACCCCTTTCATAGAGCCTTTAAGTGCGTCTGTTGGATATCTTTTGAAAGGCGCTTTTTATAATACTTTAATGGCAGTTTACTCTACCCTTTTTTATACTTCAACTCGTTTTTTTCCCTACCCTTTCCTATACTTCGTGAAATCCTTACTCTTTCATATACTTCAACTTGTGAAATCCCTACTCTTTGCACAAAATCGACACAAACCGGCAATTTTTTTCCCTATGGAGATCCATATACTGACTGTTGGCGCCGCGAAACGACGTCTGTTTTCTCAGACTAAGCAAATTACCTCCGAAGTCACGCCGAGTTCTGAGGTGGCGCCATATAGTGATGTCAAGGGGTTATAAAAATGATAACTGTGCCGGACTGGAGAACGTTCAGATTTTTCGCGTCATCCACAAAACCAATGAAAGTAGATTTTTGCATAAAATTTATTTTTAAAACGTAAAACAAAGCAGGTACTAACTACAACAGGTCTCACAAATGAAAAGTTTAGTGTAATCAATTATTTAATGAAGAGTCCTGCATAAATATACAGTGCTTTTGATGAAAGTAAAGTTTACTTTTCGTCGCATGAGCTATGCTTTCATTATCCCATTGTGTTTATCTAATAGTATTTTCAATGTGTTAAATGCTTCTGTACGATTAAGTCAATATATATGACCCTTCACAGGGAAACAGGGGAAGAGATGAATGCACGGGCGCGACAAAATGACACATGAAGCATGGTTTTCGGTAGCGACATAAGCATAGGCATTAGCGGAAGCGTAACAGCGCTTATCATATGACCCGTACGGCCCTGCGAACCTTTTCTTTGCAAAACCATTGATGAAAGTCCCGTATGAGGGCCGTACGCATTTGCGCGAGCGGGGCCGGAAAAAGGCGTACGGCCCTACTACAAAAGCGGACGGCCTCGCGCGCTAAAATTTCAAGTAATTTTGTCTCCAAATTGGTCATATGATAAAATACTTATTGACTAAGTTAGGTCGGGCCGGATGGGAAAATATTTGGCTCTCGGTCATGGCGCACGGACCTCGCTGCGCTCGGTCCGTACGCCATGACCTCGAGCCAAATATTTTCCCATCCGGCCCTCCCACTTAGTCAATAAGTACATATTATGTTCAATGAAAACGCGCCCGACATTAGCATACTAGTCACAAACATAAGCACACTGGACGCAAATTCGCATGCTTCCGCTTATGCTCATGGTTATGCTAATGTCGAGCCAGTTTCACTGATACTAGCACTGTTATGCTTCCGCTTATGCTTATACTTATGGCGCTAGTTTTCCCATTTTCCGTGTCTTCAGTCAATCTATTTTACAGTGTAAAGGCATAATTTTTCTCAGTAAGAGAAATCCTTGTAATTCACTCTAATTTATATAATAACATGGAATATTTTTTTATCATTAAACAAGGGTACAATGCTCAATAACAAAAATGACAGGAATGGCCGTAATAAGGCGTTGACAGGCTAAACACAACTCATAAGCTCGTGATAATGTAAATCGTGATCTCATAGTATTGATCTAACGAGTATCCCCAAGGGATTTTCTCCTTTTGTAAAAGATTAGGGGATGTTCTTTGTAAATTTGTCTTAGATGTAGTTGACTTTGAATTAAATGCCATTTGCTCATCGTTGGCTCCGTCGCTAAAAGCACTTTAGTCCACTGGCTTCAGTGCTGAAACCTTACGGGGGGCAGACTGACGACAAAATTTGTCTTTTGCCTCCCTTAGACAGTCTACTTATTGCGCGTGGTTGTTGTTTTGAATTGGCCAGTGAGAGTGCAGAATGTCACATGATCGTGGTCACGCTCTAGCGGCCGTAGACGCCAAAAATTCCGAGCGCACGGGAAGATTGCAGAAAACCAAATATTATTTGAAATTTCTCCCCATAAAATCGTAGTGCGATCGTCGAGACGAGTTGAGGTGATAGGAAATTTATCTGGCCATATGGCTTTGGTGTTTTTATGGCGATTCGGTCCGTCGCTTTGTGATGCGAGAGCGATTTGTGGGACGAGGTCGCCGCGAGTCATCGGCCTTGCGCATGCTTCGCCATGAGTGGAAACGGCAACCAACGACATCGCAAAAACTTGTAAGCCCCAAAACCGTCTAAAATGGGCACAATGTGCCCAAATTGCATAACAGACACAACTAAAACCCAATGTTGAGGTAAGTGAAGTTTATTTCTACATTAATAGCTTTATTTTAGCATATATGACTAAAGTGAATTTCCCATATAAAGTCTATAAATCGTCCGTTGCGTAATATCAAAGAACCGTCACATACTGAGCTTGGGCAACCTGTGGAGAGATTTAACAAAAAAAAGCAATATGTAATTTCTGGCGTTTGAGTAACGTAGTCAACGAATTAGACAGAAATTAATATTTCTACGGCACGGGAACAGCAGGGACTGGGCACTATTGTTGTAGTGCATTGTGGGTAGCATACTTCGTTATAAACGAAGTATCGCATGTGGTTAGTCATTCTAGGCCTGCACCATTCGGCGTCAGTTGTTTTCAAAATTTGTATATTTATTTATTTTTCTTACTGTGTGAGAGCTTCAGTGCATTTTGTACTTATTGTGTAGTACTATATAGGGCCTCGTAGGATGGGCTATAGAGTTTGAGCCATGGATCCTACCCAGATTTCCTGCCACATATTTTCCCCCAAAGGGGTTTTTTGGGTGACAGGTTTTTTCTGGCCTCCGTTTAACCGCAGTTCGTATGTGAGTGGTTGCTCAGCTCTAGCTTGTCATTAGCATTGTATTATTTTCAATTTATGGGTTTTGACTACATCGTTAGATTGTATTGTAATTGCCGTTGGTCTCCGGCCGAAATACATCAAAATAAACCTATTGGAGCGTATAATGTCTGCTGTGTAGTGGAGTTGAAATCCTTGATATTCCCAACCACCTTAAACCGACAGAGACTTTCCAGAACACCGAATTATCTTCCTGTTACCCACCAGGGGTCTTGACGGCTGCCACGCTAGACTGCTAACAGTCCCTCTCTGGACAGTCGAGCGGGAGAGCAAATACGCCATCGGCGATCGACCGGGCGAAGAGCGAGCGAAAGTAATGCGAACCGAGGGGGGCGCTGGGGAAGAGGCGGGAAACCCCTCGGCTCGTTCGCTTGCTCCAGTCTCGCCGACCTTGTTTTCGATATTAGCTCGCCCACTCGATTAACTGAGAAGAGTCTAATGCGGACCCATATTTCCGGTCCGTTAATGGACAGTTCACTTGGTCCCGGAGAGACGTACCAAATTTAATTGAAACTCTACATACTTCTGTCTATAATAAGGACAAAGTAGAAACATTCAGCTCTGGCTCTTGGTGTCCGTCCTTAAGGTGTTCGAATGTATTATGCAAATTTCAAATAACGGCAAATTATAGTGTTGGTATTTTGGCCTGATGCCCCCACTTGGGGCTAACTGATCATGGTCCCGAGGTTCTCCCATTTAAAAGAGAGGGGATGAGCGATGTTCAAAATAACAAACACAATGAGCAAAGTTGATACTACGTAGAACAATTAACGCGACAACGACATGATAGAGCCCAAACTGAAAGCCCAAATGCAACCGTGGACAGCTGTTTCGACCTGGTTGGGTCTCGTCAGCACGGTGTAGCAGCAAAAAGATAGATAAACTAGCGCGAACGCCAATTCTCTACCAAATCGCACGTGGTGATGGCAACAATAAGAGCTCGAATCCAAATGAATGGGGTTAGTTTCTAGAGAAACTGTGGTGCTGCGTCGGTGGGGGTGAAGCACAAGAATTTGCGAATCGCTCCGACGAATTTGCGAATCGCTCCGACGAAGGGCTAGCGCTCGAAACGTCAGCTTTCTCGAATCTTTTTACGGTGGCTAATTTACCTTATCGACTCAGTCGATAAAACCAAATTCTCGAATCCAAATGCTTGCCAATTGACCCACGTCACAACGGCGCGTGACCATGAGTAATAGGCAAAGAATGTTCTACGTAGTATCAGCTTTGCTCATTGTGTTTGTATTACTATTTTTGGCTGATTAGATCTTCTATAGATCCTACGTACTCCAGCGGCATTTTCGTTCGCGGTTCTTTGCTCTTTGTTTCAAAATAACCCCTGAAAGGTGCTTAAATCTTACGGTATAGGCGTGGCTACAGTGCGCTGAATGGAGGTGCGGTGGTGTAGTGGTTAGCCTGTGCGGTGGTGTAGTGGTTAGCCTGTGTAGTGGTGTAGTGGATGGCTTGTGCGGTGGTGTAGTGGTTAGCCTGTGCGGTGGTGTAGTGGTTAGCCTTTGCGGCAGTGTTGTGGTGAGCGCGTTGGACTTCAGATTTCAAGGTCGATGTTTCGACGTCTGCTTTTGGCCATCGTGTTGTTTCCTTAAACAAGAAACTTTACTCAACGCTGTCTCTCTTCACCCAGGCCCCAGTTGTTCAAAAGGTGGATAGTGCTATCCACCTTTATACACCGGGCCCAGGTGTATAAAGGAGAACCGACCACATAATGCTGGGGGATAACTTTGCGATGGACTAGCATTCCACCCAGGGAGTTGCAACAATATTCCTAGCTGCTTCATGCTACAGAAACAGCCGGTTCAGAAGCCCTAATCTGTGGCTTGTGTGCGAGTTTACCTTTTCACGGCTAATATTCTGAAGAGAATTTGGCGATAGATTAAGTTTGATCAAAAAAAAAAAAAAAAACTACTTGTACTTATAGATGTTAAAAGCAATAACATTAATGTCATTACCTTTAAGAGATATAGCTGGGCTACGCGAGAAAATTTTAGAGATAAATGTAACTTTTGAGTCTGTTGATGAAGTCATCGATTATGACCATTCAAATGGAAGTTATTGAGCGCCGGAGATTTTCCTATGGTACTGTCTATTGTACTGTACAAGGTGCCGGTTTAAACCTTTAAGGTTGTGAAGGAAATTCTGTACTAGTGTGACCATTCTCTTGGACAGTACTTTCCTGTGGTGTTGTTTGTTTTAATGTACATGATGGTTCTAACATTTGAATCTGAGTATCGATGATACCTAAGGTACGGCCATTTAAAATCCCAAGTACAGTTAAGTATTTGCTTAAGGGTAAACAATATTTTACAAAAAAAGTAATTTCGAACTTTTCAGCCGTCAACTCGGGCACACACAAGATAGTTGGCTCCAAAGCGTTTAATATTCCCTATACAAGTCTTTTCACTTTTCTCGCTTTTTTGTTGTATCTACTCCTTTCGTTCCGAGGCCAGAGTTATGCCTGAGTTATAACAAAACTGATAGTTTTTTAACTGTAAATTGTCCCTTTTGTAACTAGAGACAGGATTAAGGGCAGGCTGAAACACCACACCCAATCCTAGTGGTGGACTTCCCACATAACTACGACTAGTACCACCAATACGTGTACCACTACACAAATAATACTAGTGCTCTACAGTCTGCCGGCATTGGAATAAAAGGGCAATCTTTGTCGACGTGATTGTTCGTGATTGTGGAGGTATATTTATAACCGCAAAAAGCTAGTTTTAAACACCTCACGTTTCAACGCGACGAAAAAAAGAAGAATGAAAACCTGCTTCAAATGTACCTTAATCTGATCAATTTAAAAGTTGCAAATTATTTTATCTCCCTTAGTTTCTTATCGGAAAGTCAAGATCAAGTTATCGTATATATCTTCAAAGTTGCCGTGCTCTTCCAATCGGCAGTCTTCCCCAAGTTTACCTCGTCACGTAATGTTATCCGAGAGAAGCATTGCGTGACGACCTACATATAATGAGACTACGATGGAGACTAATGCAAAGGAGGAACGTAAGCAAAAGATCGCCCTACAAAATCCCCTACATAGCTATGACGTATTTTATAACTAACACTGAAATGGTCAAACCAATTGTGCACTTCTGCTACGTCTAACAGGATAGACAGGCAGAAAACGAAAAACGGCCTAAAAACAATAAAACATAGACAAACTGAACAAATCACAATTTTATCTCAAGCTTTACAATTTGGAGTCGACAAAATCAACAGGAAATCTCTCAAAGAAAAGCTCAGTCTTTTGAACAACTAACGAGACAGACAATCCGTTACCAAGACATTCTTTTGAACAAAATTTGTTTCTACAATTTATGCATTTTTATTTCTTACATCTTTTAATTCATGCACGTTTTTAACCATTCTCTAGCTTTCACTCTACGACAACTGCGGTACAGCGGGCAGCCGAAAGCACCGTTTTTAAAAACGTTTTACCCAGAGAACGTTTTTATAGAGCAGTTTTCAATTGAGTATCGTAAGTAATTACACAATTGCTTTGGTTTTGCATTGCTACGCTTTGTGATTGGCTAAAAATCTCGCGTCACTTTCTCGACCAATCAGAAGTAAAACCAAAACCAATCGTGACTTTCTCGCACGCGTATTCGAGCACTGATTGGTTCATTGGATTGTTTGCGACTGCTGTGATTGGTCAGAGTAATTACTTTGGTTTTGGTTTTACGACACTCAATTGAAAACTGTTCTATTTAATAATTATGATTAACCTTGGCTACGGGTCCACAATTATCTCGCCCACTTATTAATTCTATTTTGTGATGGATGTACTATTGTTAAATTCTCAGGCAGTTTAACACACACAGAAATCAAGCATTTTATCAGAAACCTTAGTTTAGACGTACAACTCAATAATTTGCACAAGTCCGTTATCCTTCGAGTTACCTCCAGTCACACCAGAACAACTCGAGCCACTACAATACGAACCCCCTCCTCCTCCGGCTTGTTGATCATGAGTACCGCTTCCTCCCCCAGAGTACCCTCCTCCTCCACCGGATGCACCATTATCTTCCGATCCACCTCCCCCACCGCCAAACCCACCCACTGCCCCCGGGGGTGGCCCTCCGTTATACCCACTATTCATTCCTCCAGCTCGACCTCCCACCCAGCCCTGAGCGCGGGATCCGCCCCTCTCACCATGTGAGGATCCGGCTCTGGAACACCCCTGAGCTAGCCAACCCGCGCCCACTCCCCCATGGTAACTAGCGCTTGCATTGTTACATTGACCAGGTTGTCCCCCGGTTCCACCGCTGCGAATTTGAGATGGATTGCTCCCGACACTACTGGCACCACTTGTGCCTGCCTGACCACCCAACCCGTTATATCCACCGGATGCACCCCCTCCCCCACCGGCAGCTATCAGCAGCACATTACTTGATGTATAAACAAAACTCCCTCCCCCTCCCCCTGTACCAGCATTGTCCTCTACAGACTTTCCCAGTTGAGCGGCTGTCAAGATAGTGGATTGTCCACCTTGCACCTCCACGGAGTTTCCTCCTCTTTGTCCAACCACAATATTTAGCACAGTTCCTTTATTCAATCTGAGTATGCCTTCCTTGAGCGCACCCCGGCCGCCGTAGTATGTCCCCGGTTTTTTCCCATAGTTGTATGAGTGTGTTCCTCCTCGAGCGCCCCAGGCTTTGATGAGATAGCGAGCAGTTTTGGAAACTGTAAATGTCTGAATAATGCCAGATCTCCCCGAGCTTCCATTTGTTGTAAAAGACCAAGAAACTGAAACAATAATGCCAGTCTATTAGCTATCAATTTCAGGATAGTGTATCTCTGTAGTAATACTCCTTTAATTCATGTTGCCCGTTTTAATAATGAACTGATATTAGCATTGACATAAACAAGGAGACAATTCACAGGATGTTCACCAGGTTGATGTCAGTTTGATGTCTAAAGTACTGCGAGTCTCTGCTCACAAGAGTACAGATTGCTAAGGGTATGCACTTTAGAGTGAACAGAGAAAAACTGGCATCAGTTTCTACGAGACAACGGAAACAAGACAGCGCTTTTTACTCTCTTGAGTGACCACACGACAACTGAGCAGTTTTCTGGCGTAGTGGTGATTATAGGGGGAGCAGTGCTGCGGCACCTCTGAGGTGATTGATGAAGGGAATACGTCACCTTACACTCATGAGTGGGAACGACAAACATATACCACATGTCGCAGGCGGGGTCAAGCAAGGTTACAAAAACAACTTTCCTAGAACCGTCGGCACACACGTTTTCTCCGGCGTCATCAGTTTTCAAGTAGTCACAGACAGTACAGACTACAGATTGCCTTCTGTTCATGCTCGTATCAGCTTGGACAATATACAGTAGGTCTTGGACGACATAGATAACGTTCTGCCGGTATTATGTGCTCTTGCAATACATCAACAGCTCGACGAAGAGAAGAAATTTCTTTTTGCGTGGACATATTTGTCAAGATGCTACATTATCGGATTTTAATACCGCTGTAGACGGCGTGGGCAAAGCCAGGCAAACATGTTTCACGCAGGAAATCAGAGAAATTGAAAATATCCTGCCTACACAAGATTCCCTTTGCTAACACGCTCTACGAGCAGCGTCCGACTAGAATAGAAGTCTGCGTGCATTATACATCATGTCATATTGTAATAAAATGGTGTGCACAAAAGGGTGAAGAACACGGGGTTACAAATTATCAATTACTGTGCAAATGTGGTAGTTTTCAATTTTATGAGCTCTCCGAAAATGGAACGGTACGTCGAACTGGTTGATGCGATTACAGAGAGAGTTAGAATTATGATTTTGTTTTTCAAGCGAACTGCAGGGATGGTCACGGCAGCAGATCTGTTTTCACAAATTGTACGACGGCAAATTCCACGTTTGCGGTACAAAAACATTAGCTGGTGTTTGCCGTTTGCAGTTTGCCGTAAACGAGCACTTATTTCCAGAAATACATACAAGTATTGTTCAACGAGCACTTCATGTTTGACAGAGGTGTTTGTCGTTTTCATATTACTTCATATATGCCAGAATTCCGTGTGTTTTGGTGAGCTTTTATAGGCGAGGACAATTTGTGATGCCAGTCATGGAATAGCGTGGCCCCCCTCTGCCTGCATTTCTGGACATATCTCTTAGCGAGATGTTAGCTCTCTCTAATGATGCAGCTATAGCTATATTAATTCCATGAAATATCACTTATCACAAATGAGACTGAACCTAATACTGACCTCCACTGTTGCCGCAGTAACGCAATGTACACACGGGAGTGTTATCTAGTTCATACACGAAATAGGCACCGCAGTTTTTGATCCTGATGTTGTTGTGCCAGAGACAGCAGTTGCTTGACCAGTGATAACAAACTTTACGAGTCACTATGCCTTCCTGGACTGTCGGGTGCGAGCCATTAAGCCACCCTGATGCATGTGTACCGCAGCGTCTCATTGGGACACACGCAGTTGGTATCCTGTCACCCGCTGCACCAGTGAAGCGGTACCAGCCTGGCAGTGGACTGAGATCTCTCGAGCTCTGGTCACATTTTAAGTTGTTTTGAGCAGTGTTTCCCACACTACGGTCAGCATTGTCAAGAACACGGTAGCTCGGGCATAGGTTAACTGTGGAAGGACAAGTGTGAAAATAACTCAGTCAGTGATGAGGTAGAACAGATGTTATTTACCTTGGAAGCATCTCCTTAGAATTGTAGCAGTAACTCTTTTTTCTGCAGTCGTTGGTAAGCTCAAAAGGCATTTCCATAACCTCGCAATTTGTATAATTTTAACCTCAACAAAATAAACTCTCCAAATCACGCAAAAAAAAAAAAAAAACGTCTGGAAGCTAATTTTGTAATCTTCAGGACTATTGTAACGAATAATTTCATGAAATTTAACTTAACAGCAACCTCGACCTTTTTTCTCCTCTTCTCATTCAAATAAGTCTGACTGGCGGCCATTTTGAGTATTTAATTCCTCCAGTTCCCACACCCTCCCTCATCCGGCTGACACAGGATATATTCGGATTCCTTCCAATCTTAAAAATGTTACCTATGATGTATATTATTAATGTGTCAAGTTTGGTGCTTTTATCATAAAGTGTACAACATTTTCACACATCCACTGGACTATTAGTTTATTGCGTTAATGATATGTAAAAAACAAAGCAGTCATTAGTACTTCTGCCGAAAATCTGAAAAAAGGGGGATAAAATAAAAAGAAAGTATATGCCTCCACCGGGTATCGATCCAGTGACCATCCAATTACAAGCCCGACGTCTTACCGCTGCACAAACTCGCTAATCGCGTGTGGAATAAGAGGGAGTGGTGCCAATTTCATATACACACCTAATTTTTGATATTAACAACCTTTGTACTATCTTCACCTCTGCGGTAACAGCCGAGATGGAGGGAGAGGGCAAACGCCAAGAGAGGAAACAAATTTCATCTACACACCTGTGTTCTGACACATGTATTAAATACCCTTTGTTCCATCCTCACCTCTGCAAGTTTTGCCATCACCAGAGAATCCGGTCTTGCAAGTACAGCGATAAGAGCCACGGGTATTTCTGCAGTTCGCATTGACGTCACAGACGGAGGGAGAAGCAGTGCACTCGTCGACATCTAAACAAACAGAAAACACATGATGAAAATCTACAAAGTTTGGAAACGTTTAGGCGGCTGAACAAGAACTCGAGACAGATGGTGGTGGGAACCGGGGGAAAAGGAGAGCGGTACCAGCCGAGATGGAGGGAGAGCGGTAACCGCCAAGAGAGGGCTAACAATTTCATCTACACACTGTCTTCTGATATTAAACAACCTCAAAGTTTGTTCGATCCTCACCTGTGCAAGTTTTGCCATCACCAGAGAATCCTGTCTTGCAAGTACAGCCATAAGAGCCACGGGTATTCCTGCAGTTCGCATTGAGGTCACAGACGGAGGGAGAAGCAGTGCACTCGTCGACATCTAAACAAACAGAAAACACATGATGAAAACCTACAAAGTTTGGAAACGTTTAGGCGGCTGAACAAGAACTCTAGACAGATGATGGCGGGAACCGGAAGGAAAGGAGAGCAGTAACAGCCGAGATGGAGGGAGAGCGGTAACCGCCAAGAGAGGGCTAACAATTTCATCTACACACTGTCTTCTGATATTAAACAATCTCAAAGTTTGTTCGATCCTCACCTGTGCAATTTTTGCCATCACCAGAGAATCCGGTTTTGCAAGTACAGCCATAAGAGCCACGGGTATTCTTGCAGTTTGCATTGACGTCACAAACGGAGGGAGAAGCAGAGCACTCGTCGACATCTGAACAAACATAAACAGCATATTAAAAACCGACAAAGTTTGGAAACGATTGAAGCGGCTGAACAAGAACTCGAGACAGATGGTGGTGGGAACTGGGAGAAAAGGAGAGCAGTAACAGCCGAAATGAAGGGACAGCGGTAACCGCCAAGAGGGGGTTAAAAAGTTCATCCACACACTGTGTTCTGATATTAAATAACTTTAAAGTTTGTTCTATCCTTACCTGTGCAAGTTTTGCCATCACCAGAGAATCCGGTCTTGCAAGTACAGCCATAAGAGCCAAGAGCATTCCTGCAGTTCGCATTAATGTCACAGACGGAGGGAGAAGCAGTGCACTCGTCAACATCTAAAAAAACATAAACAGCATAAAGAAAACCGACAAAGTTTGGAAACATTTTAAGCGGCGGTGAGGAAAGTCGAGAGAGAAGGGAGTGGAAACAAGAAGAAAGAGAGGGAGGTAACAGCCGAGAGAGGGGGAGAGAAGTAAACACCGAGAGAGAGGGAGAGCGGTAACTGTCTGGAGAGATGGGGAGTGGTAACGACTGCCGAGAGAGAGAGAGAGCGAGTGTGAGCGGTAACCACACATGGCCAGAGAGAGGAGAGCGGTATCCGCCCAGAGAGAGGGGAAGCGGTAACTGTGGAGAGAGAGGATACCAATTTTATGTACACACCTGATTTCTGATATTAAATACCCTTTGTTCCATCCTCACCTCTACAGGTTTTGCCATCACCAGAGAATCCGGACTTGCAAGTACAGCGATAAGAGCCACGGGTATTCTTGCAGTTTGCATTGACGTCACAGACGGAGGGAGAGACAGTGCACTCGTCAACATCTATGCAAACAGAATAAACATAAAGAAAACTGACAAAGTTTGGAAACTTTTAAAGGGGGCTGAACAAGAACTCGAGAGAGATGGTGGTGGGAACCGGGAATCGAGAAGAAGAGCGGTAACAGCCGAGAGAGGGTAAGAACGGTAACCACATAGGGAGAGGGAGAGCCGGTAACCGCCGAGATAGAAATCGAGCGGTAACCGTCGAGATGGAGGGAAAGCAGTAACTGCCTAGAGCGGGCTAACAATTTCATCTACACACCTGGTTTCTGATATTAAACAACCTTAAAGTTGTCTTATCCTCACCCGTGCACGTTTTGCCATCACCAGAGAATCCGGTCTTGCAAATACAGCCATAAGAGCCACGGGTATTCTTGCAGTTTGCATTGACGTCACAGACGGAGGGAGAAGCAGTGCACTCGTCAACATCTAAGCAAACAGATACAACATAAAGAAAACCGACAAAGTTTTGAAACTTTGTAGCGGCTAAACAAGAATTCGAGAGAGATGACGGTGGAAACCGGGAGAAAATGAGACCGGTAACAGCCAAGATGGAGGGAGAGCGGTAACCGCCAAAAGAGGGCTAACAATTCCATCTACACACCTGTGTTCTGATATTAAACAACCTTAAAGTTTGTTCTATCCTCACCTGTACAAGTTTTGCCATCACCAGAGAATCCGGGCTTGCAAGTACAGCCATAAGAGCCACGGGTATTCTTGCAGTTTGCATTGATGTCACATACGGAGGGAGAAGCAGTGCACTCGTCGACATCTAAACAAACAGAAACAAGAAAACCGACAAAGTTTGGAAACATTTTAAGCAGCGGCGAGGGAACTCGAGAGAGAAGGGAGTGGAAACAAGAAGAAAGAGAGGGGGGTAACAGCCGAGAGAGGGGGAAAGAGGTAAACACCGAGAGAGAGGGAGAGCGGTAACCGCCAAGAGAGAGGGGGAGCGGTAACTGTCTGGAGAGATGGGGAGTGGTAACAACTGCCGACAGTGAGAGTGTGAGTGTGAGCGGTAACCACACATGGCCAGAGATAGGAGAGCGGTATTCGCCCAGAGAGAGGGGAAGCGGTAACTGTGGAGAGAGAGCATACCAAATTCATGTACACATCCGATTTCTGATATTAAATACCCTTTGTTTCATCCTCACCTCTGCAAGTTTTGCCATCACCAGAGAATCCGAACTTGCAAGTACAGGCATAAGATCCACGGGTATTCTTGCAGTTTGCATTGACGTCACAGACGGAGGGAGAAGCAATGCATTCGTCGACATCTAAACAAACAGAAACAACATAAAGAAAACTAGCAAAGTTTGGAAACTTTTAAAGGGGGCTGAACAAGAAGTCGAAAGACATAGGAGTGGGAACCGGGAGAAAAGAAGAACGGTAGCAGCCGAGAGAGGGGAGAGCGGTAACTGCCAAGAGGGAGGGATGGCGGTAACCGCCGAGGGAGGGGTAACAATTTCATGTACACACCTGATTTCCGATATGAACAACCTTAGTTCTATTCTCACCTCTGCATGTTTTGCCATCACCAGAGAATCCGGTCTTGCAAGTACAGCGATAAGAGCCACGGGTATTTCTGCAGTTGGCATTGTCGTCACAGATTGAGGGAAAAGCAGTGCACTCATCAACATCTAAGGAATAAACAGGAACATCATAAAGAAAACCGACAAAGTTTTGAAACATTTACGGAAGAAAGAAGAAAGGTTATCCCGCAACCATGAAAACAACTCGTGAATTAAATTAACATCGTACGCCGTTCTTTTTATGACGTTTTTTTTAACTCCACCAGGGATGGAGTTAAAACAAATGATGATTGTCATGAGCTCACCTTCTGTTTTCATGTCGCAATAAGCAAGCACAGGCACACCAGGTTTAATAGAAGAAAACCAGTATTTTTTGTTGACCGCTTGTCCTCCATTACTCGCCTTGATTTCTTTGCATGTTTCGGCTGGCAGCTCAGGGATAGATCCGAGGGGAACTGGCAATAAAACAGAGATATTATTCTTTTAATAACGTGCAGTTAGTTTGTTATATCACATCGTCCTCCTGATTACACGATTTTATTAATTACCTCTGTTTATGTCTCTTCTGAAATAGAATCTGTCTGGGTTTGGAACGAAATCCTCGGGTCTGGCTTCCTTAGTTCGATTACTGAACTCGCACATAGAGATGGAGATTACCCAATTGAAACTTTGACATCGATCGTCTTTACGACACGACAATACGCACTCATGTGGGAGTTTGGCAAACATCGTCTTGTAGATGTGTCCCTGCAACATCCAGCCTAAGATGGACTTCTCGGATCCACCGCCAGTGCATTGCTGAGTCGCTACTCTGAAGAATGTTTGAGTCAAGAGAAGCAGAACAGAGAAATGGAATAATTGTCGTGCCATATCGCTGCCCTTTACAGGAAACTAAAATCTCAAGAAGAGAAATAGTGAAATGTATTGCAAGTTACATGATGATTTAGTGGTGTTTTTCGGAAGCGCCCGCTTACTATGTTTAATTCCATTTTTCATTTTTTGTTTCGACAATAACATCTCTAAAAAACTGGGTAGTTTTACAACAACGGCAGTGAAGCCGCAGACCAATAAGGTAAAATCTACCAACTAGGACAAGAAGCGAAACCAAACAGGCTGTAACCGCGAAAAACAGAACATAAGGTAGATATACATGACTGATTTGTGCTAAATCTTTCTTTTTAATATGTCTTATCATGAGAACACGAAGTACATTTCTTTTGCTTTTCAGTCCATTTGACAGATCATGGTTCATATAATGAGTAGTTATTTTTGCAATTTGAGCCTCGTGCGGTGAAATACTGAATTACGACCAGTGAAATAAACCCGATTACCTTTCTGCGATATTGGGATGTTAAATTGCGGATGAAATTCTAAAAAGTGATTTCTAAAATGAAACATACGAAGCCGTACTTCTAAGTTGCTACTGTATTAGTACAAAAATAGATTTGGGACTTTTTTTCTAATTTTGAACTTGACCATATAGGAGTGAATCTTTCAAATAGGCTGAAGTCAATCAGATAACATTAAAGACAGAGCTAATGTTAAACTTAAGAAACTGGCTGTCGATCATCAGTAAACCACAAATAAGCATCTGTTTCATAGTTCATGATTTAATCTAGTGCAAAACAGTCCGTTTTTCTTTGCGCGAGTCCACCGAAAAAAGAAGCGTATGTATGCTTGTAACGGCGTTTCTCACTTGCCCTTGATCCTTACGGGGAAAATCGAATGTTTTCCAGTCTAGAGTTAAGCTAATAGCGAAATAAGTTTTAAAAACTATAATCGCAGTCGGAAAACTTAATGTATATAGCCCGATATGGATAAATACTGGGTATTTTTAAGACGAAAGTTATCGCCAATAATAAACTTAAAGAATTAAAGTTTAACGCCTAACGGATGATAACAAACTAGGAACAAGCACTTATATAAGAATGGTTAAATTGCTACGCAACTCTTTTTTTAACAATTAAAGCCATTTTTGGCCGCAAATGCGCTTTCCTTACGACCATTTGGTGCTAACGCACTTGTAATAGCAACAAATTGAAATAAATGCCTATTTAAATCAGCAGACACACTCAAAGTTAAAATAACACACCTCATTAAAGCAAGTAAGGGAAAAGTTCTCTTACCAAAATAAAGTTTAAGACTGACGTTATAACGTTTTTCGTTTCAGTTGAACAGAAGTCCCTTTTCAAGTTAATGATGACTTCAAGATGAATTTATTCGCATTCAACCTAAATAAATACTGGGCTAAGTCCCATCCTCTAGCACGTTCATAGTTAAAAGTTGCATCACATTTCTAATCAATTATTTAAACTGAAAAAAAATCATGATACTTTTCCGTGCTTTTGAAGAAAGAGGAGGAAGTCACGTTTTATTCACTTATAGTGCATTTGAATGTTTTCTTTGTGTAATAATATCCTAATATCCTTACTTAAGAATAACTTGGTTCGCTACTTCAAACGAAATTATTCATCGGTTTCCATACAAATGTACATCCTTATTTGCAATTTCGTGATGCTATCCTCAAATATTGGCGTGGTATCTTTTACCGACTTTGCTACGGTAAGTAAGTAGGCTAATGAAAACCATTATGTCAATTATGCAACCGCAACTTTTCTAGTTGAAGTTCAGTTTGGTCAACTCCAATATTTTTAGCTTTTGTGCAAAATATAATTCAAGCAAATGAACTCAGATCTATTTCCAATTTTCTATTTCATTTTTTATAGGATATATACAGTTCAAAAATACATACTTGGAAATATTAATCCGCGACTTTCACCTCGATATATTTAGATAAAAAAAAAAAAAAAAACACTTTAAGTGGCTTTGTTCGCTACCTCAAATTAAACTTTTATACGGTTTCAGTTTATTACGTCCATGGGGTAATTATATTCTCAGTTTACAAATGTATATCCTTTTTCGCAATTTCGTGATGTTATTGTCAAATATTGGCGTGGGTGTCCTTCATGAAGATAAAACATTTCACTGTGGTAAGTTGAGTAGGCTAATGGAAACCATGATTATGTCAATTATACGACCTCAACTTTTCCAGTTGAAGTTCAGTTCGGTTCGGTGTGTGCCGCCAAGGTTCTCAAACCCTGACCCTATTTAAGGGTAGAAAATCGAGATTTGATACCCTTTTTAAGGCTCAATTCAGGCGTGTAGTACAGTTACGTTTTAACAGACCATATCTTTTTCGTTTTGCGCGTTGGGGTGGATACTGCAATTTGGTGACCCTATCTAAGGAATATCTAAGGATCACAATACCAAAAATACCAAAAAGGATACCCTATTTAAGGACTGAGCACCTCAAAAACCCTATCCTATCGGGCGGCACATACCTATATAGCGTAAATAAGGGAGTACCCCCTCCCCCCCGGGCAACGGCCATGGCTCGAAATCAATTCTATTACCCTAGATAATCGGAGATAAATTTATTTCACCTATATAACTAAAGTCCACTTATCCTAGGTAAATGTGCTATGTGTAACCGTCGCTCTAATGTGTGGTTATTATTCGATTTTGAACCTCATGGTGAAATCCTGAAATAAGACCAATAGAATTAAACACGTTTCTTGTTACCTTTCGGCATTAATGAATGGCATTGTTATCTTTTTCATGATTTTACTCAAAGTGTTGTTTGCGATGTTATGGTGAATGCTACCAGTTTTCAGCTTTAAATTTTGACTGTATAAACTTTGAAAAATTAGAACAAAAAATCTGGCGAAGATCATAAAATTAAAATGTCACATTTTCATTTTATGATCTTCGCCTTCTACACTCCCAACTCCCCTTAATAAAACAAATTTGTCACGCAGAAGATTGTACGATCATCGACGATCTTTTTCGGCGTGGTATCGGAAGCGACACCTAAGAACAAAAGGTCTATTGTTGCGTCGACGAAGGAGACGCTTCCTAATCTTGTCGGCTCGGCGGAACGAATCGAGAAAAGTGTCCGTACCCGAATCTGCGCCATCTTGAAACGTCACAATAGTATCCAGCATGCTTAGCGCGTAGTCTAGGCGGAACGAATCGAGAAAAGTGTCCGTACCAAATCTGCGCCATCTTGTAACGTCACAATAGTATTCAGCATTTCAGGCATCCTCCCGGGGAGCTGGGGTTGTGAATAATCTATTTGTCTTGATTTAGTTTCGGATATTTTCTCGATTTTGGAATCGTACGGCTCAATATTTCCATGCCTACTACTTTTGGTATGTTTTGAATGTTCTATCTTGATTTTGCTGTGTTTCTCTGCCTGATTTGGGAAGCTTTCACCTAAATACCTACGTCGTTCTTCGCGATGTTCTACGGTATGGTGCAATTCGCTGTATGTCTTGTAGCAATAATTCACTGACCGGCCGCGCCTGGCGAACGCAGATTAACTTTACAGTGCTCGAAATTGCGCTTGCATCAGGCGCATTTGCGACTAAAGATTTCGCAGTTTTGTGACTAAATTTGCCTAGCTAATAGAGGAATTATATTCAACAGTCTTGTGTGTTACTTGCAACTGGTAGTTGTAATTTTATCCGAAAAATCCTGCGAAATTCACGTTGAATGTTGCGTGACTTAATCGTCGATTTAATGCTCCATTAACGCGGTGTCCAAGAAATGCATCACGGGAGCACTTTTTCAGGCGATCAATTCGAAACATCAACATCCTCCCCGGGGGGGTATGCCCCGGGCATTTGAACATTTTGTGCCCAGGAAGTCGGGAATTTGATGGAAAGGCCATACCAGGGGTGGGGGATTTGAAACGGAAGTGTCAAAATATGTTTCAAGTTTCGGTGCATTATTTTCAGGGACTGGTAGCCATGTTTGTTTCCTGGCAATTTCAAACCATTGTTCAAGGTCAAGCCCAAATCATACCGTCCAGAAGGACGTCGGACAACTTATTGAGACTTATATAACGGAGTAACTGGTTAGCTTTCAATTGAGGTTAGGGGTAGCTTTTTTTTAGAGTGTTTTCAATCACGTGGTCTGCAGCTATGCTAATTTATTTGAACAAAACAAAGTGTTTGCATTAGAAAAGAGTTCAATCCCCACAGGATTAGCTTGGGACAACAATATGGCCGCCGTTTTATTGTTTTGGGACACCAACATGGCCGCCGTGACGTCATGTGAAAAACACTTCGTATAGTTAAATTTTGGCCTTAACAACCCGAGAAGCCAGGTGGTACAGGTACTTGGTGGTTATGTGAGCCTTAGCCTAGCTGAGGTCACAGGTTCGATCCTGAGTGGGGATTTTAGATTTTCTTTTTTACACTAAAATAATTATTGAAAATAAAATTCGAAGTGTCGAGACTACGTTATATAAGTCTCAATAAGGTATCCGACGTCCTGGTGTATGTCCAGAAATGCACGCTAATGAGATTCATGCTCTTTATGATAGACATCATGTAGTGTCCCTAGCCCTGATTCTCATCTGAACACAAGCAATTCTGTGAAACATGAAGTCATATGGAAATTACAAATAATTGTGTATAATATGAAGTGTCCAAGGTCCGTGTTACGTGCATTTCTGGACGGTATGATTTAGAAACGGTCAACGTTGATAACATCGTCTGAGACCAGATTGGACACCTTATTGATAGTTATAACGGATTAACTGGTTAGCTTTCAGTTAGGTTGGCGTCAGCAGTTATATAGTTAAATTTAGAACTAAGCAACCCTAGAAGCTAGGTGGTACCCTGGTACGGTAGGCTATGTAAGCCTAAACCTAGCTGAGGTCACAGGTTCAATCCTGAGTGGGGATTTTAGATTTTCTTTTTTTACACTTAAATTTATTGAAAATAAAATTCCAAGTGTCGACATTACGTTGTCTAATTCTCAATAAGGTGTCCGACCTACTTCACCCTATGTTACCTAATGCCGACCTTTAGAAACAACCATTGCTCAAGCACAACAATAACATTTCATCATGTTTTATGCAGCAAAATGATCCAGGATTTTTGGAGCATTTTGTCAAAGGTGTTTCTGCGCCCAGCCCACCATTTTGAAAGCGAAGAAGGCCCAAAGGACAAGGTTAACCTTTCCCTGGCTGGGGTAGCAAAAAATAACGATACACCACAAACAACTCTGCCAACATCTTTATTTTATTACACAAGACTAAATATTCTACCTTGCACTATCAAATTATGAAGATGCAACCTGTTGTTAAAGTTGTAAAATAGAAGACTTGAAGGCAGTATGTGTGTGGCAAAAATGTAGGAAACTGCTTTTTTACTTAGAAAACGAACTTTGGATATTTTGATAAATAATTGTTCAAAATTTCAATTCAGCTTTGACATTTTCTGTGGTAGGTCACTTCTGGTTATTTACTCAACATTCAATCAGGGGTGCAAGACTCAGTGCAAGACAATTATGCAGACTACAGACTTCTCCTGAATCTAAAACCTAACTGGTGAATCCTAATCTCCTAACCCTAATACCTAATTATAACTTTCACTGTAAACCTAACCTTATTATTCTTTCTTTTTACACTAACACTCACTATAAATCCTGTATTTCATTCCCTGCAACCTAGCTCTTCTCGGTCAGCAGTCTGCATTTGTCTTGCAACAAGTCCCACATGACTTTGATCATTGCCAAATAAAGAAAGTTAATTTCATAGCATTTTGAGTCGACTTGGAACAGCTAGAAATCTTCCTGCATTAGCAGGTTATTTTTTGTTAGATTACGTTATGTTAATCCAGCTTAGATTACAAGCAACTTAATGAGGAAGAAAACCAATGTTCCAAGTCTTTAAACTAGCACAAAATCAGTACATCATTTAAAAAACGAATGTTGAAAATTGTGTCAGTTTTTCTTTCAAAAAGTTCAAATCAAAACAATTTGCAACTCGGATAAAATTTTAGAAGGTGAAGTAAGTGTACATTTTCCTATTACTTTGTTCATTTCTGTGTATATCTTCAGCCAGCCAGTTAGTGAAACAACATTCAAAAGAAATTGGCCGTATATACAAAATAAGTAGCCGACATACTGCCATTCAAAACGTTGTGAAGTTCTTATCATTATTTTTATTTTTTTTTTTCTTAACAATAATGCCAAATACATAAAGCAATACAAGTGATTCATAATGCCACCTTCACACAGGAAACTAAAGTTGGCAAACTCGCATTTTCACATGACAATCTTCCAGAAACCTTTCATTCTCCGTCAGTCTGGGACACCTTGAAAGGATGCCTTAAGACCTTAAATAGCGACTTTCGTTTCCTCATTGAATTGTCGGCTGCAGTGGAATCCCGGGGATGAATAATAACCAACACAACCAAGGCTAATTACAATCTAAAATTACGTAAACTTACATGTAACTTTATTTATTTTTTAAAAGTCCTTTATTAAAAATGAGCTAGAGTTGTGTATTCACACATAGGCATGCTTAGATTGTTCCTGTCCTATAAAAATAGCTGTCTGCTACAAAAACCTGCTGAATTTGACACTTTAAAAAAACTTAAATGACTTAATACAAAACTAATAATTTTAAAACCCTGTGTGAGTGACCACTCCTCTACATTACTGACAGACCATGGAAACTTAACGGATCACAACTGCGATACTTATCATTTATTTTGTACACAATTGATTTGTGCAAAACGTATTGTTTATGTATGCCAGTTCAGCCAATGCAAATAATTTAAATCAGAAAAGTTCAAATCTGTTGATATACGATGACCGCAACTGACATTTGCCAAACTAATGCACGCATATCACTGAGTAGTGCCTCAGGGAGTTGTCAGGAGGTGTGGGAATTAAAGGGGATTATTTCAGCATGTTTTTGAGGTGAGGAAATTAGAAATAATGCAAGATTTATTGAAAAGGATGATACTAGCTCAAATTACAATTCTATGTTGATATGTTAATATCCTGAATACTCCAAAGGAGTTTATGAGAAAATTATATGTCATTTTGGTCATTGAAAGGCCACCAGTGCAAGATGTTCCCACCGTTCTTATTAATGTTATAGATACATGAACAGAGTAAAGCTAGGAACAGCTTGCACAAAGTGTAGATCTGCCTTGAGCTATATCATCCCTTGGCCTTTACCTTATTATGATCTCATGAGCAACAAAGAATAAGCAATTAAATAATGGTGTCATGTTTATGTACTGTTCTTTGCCATGGTAATAGTGGTGGTGGATGAGACTGGGTAAGAGGATCGGAGGGGTAGTTGAGGGGAGAAGCAGATAGGGGTCGGGTTGGGTTGTGGGCGGTGGTACTTTAAGGGGAGAAGCGGGGTCGGGGCTGGAAAACACCTTTTTGACACTTCCATGAGAGAGAAGTCAATACAATCTCGTTCTAATTTTGCAGTTTGTTTTGGCAATAATTACCTCGGTAATTTCTATTCAGGCTGAATTCTGCATGCATAAGGTTTGTGTATAATAAACGAACAGTTTAATGGTACTCATGATACACGACTCCGAGAATGTGTATAAAACACAGAAAAAATACTAGGTGGTCTGTGATAGTTCTAGAGAGACATGGCTTCTCACAAAGGTTGTTGTCAACAAAACCTTTTTTTTCCCTTCCATTATGTGCTACATACAATCCCGTTGGAGAAAGCTGGCAAAATAGCGAAAGCTAAAATTCTAAAAAAAAAACCAAATCTTTCTGTTGAATTTCAAATGTTAATTTTAAGTAGACAGAATAACTAACACAGTCTATCATCCCATCATTAGTCCAGGAACGTCCTCAAAAGGGGCTTTGTCACCATTTCAAATGTTGCTTTAAACAGCCAAAAGTTATACTTATATCTGTGGAAATGCAAAAATAATGGTCATAATCATTCAACTAGTGATCTATCAGTGTCCGGTAGATGGCCAGGGTGGCAATGATTTGCAACTAATAATAATAATGATAATAATGATAATAATATTAATAATGACTATTAACTTTATTGAAAAAAGTTCAAGTTTATCGCATTTTGTCTTTGAAAACTTGCTAGACCAATGATTATTATGGTTTACCTTCTCTTCAAGAATTCATTTGATGTCTTCCTCTTTTGTTCTATAAGCATTTTGTGTATGTAAGAGAGGTACTTAGTTTCAATTTGGAGCAATTTTTACCCATAAACGTCAAAATCCCTATGTCGGTTTCTTTAAGCTAAAGTGTGTTTGTCTCTGCAGTGTATTTAGTCACCTTGAAGCCTGAGTGAACGTCTTTTCATTTTGAAGTTCAAAGGCTTGGTTCTCTGATACCACTGTTGATGCACAGCAAGTTGAATTGCGATGGTGAAGTTGAAAATGATCCCTGGGAAACAACGACAGGGTTTATCCATCTGCAATCTGACAGGAAGTTTCGGCGCGGAGTGATTCTAAAGGAAAATAATCAAATACAATGTGAAAATAAAAAAGAAAACAACTGGACGTTACCAGGATTGTTTTTTTAGTTATAAGCACTTCAAGCTTAAAGTAAGGATGTCTTTAACAGATAATACTGGTCCTATGGTAACCAGTACACCAAAGAGACCATAACCTGTTCACCAGTGGCTGAAATTTAGTTGATACCATTTTTGTAGCATGAACTGCTAAAAAATTGTAATATTGATCCATCAAACAACAGGTGATAGAAAATACTGAGCTGTTGCAAGCCAGGGGTTTTTTCATATGATTGCATACTTTCCTTTCTAGGAGTTTCTTCAGAATTAAATTTGGCGCCATGTGATCCATTTAATCATTGTTTTTAATGCTCACAGGTGGGATCGGCAACACTTGACCAATCATTAGAAAGGAAAATTGGATGTTGCGCTTTTGTGGAATTAAAACGAGAGAACTGATTGCTTACCTCTTGAACTAGATACCTGTAGCATAGAGTTTCTGTACTTGGGAACTTGTTGGATGCTGGTATGGAGGAAGATCTTGAAATACAGAGTAAGGTGGAAATAGCTTCTGCAAGAGAGGAAAAAGTGAAGTAAATCGGTTCACATACTGAAAGATCAACAATACTGACTTATAGAGTGATAAAGAGTTGCTATAACTGATGCATGACAAGACTAGGAGTATAACTACTGTCCTCCACCTCCTCCTGGAAGTGGTGCATCGAGTCCATCAGATGTCCTCCAGTATATTGTCAGCATTTCCTATAAATGTACCACTATCCCTTTTCTACACACCCTTGGAGAGAGAGGTATTGGTTAATTAATAGTCTTTTAAGACCCTTGAACAAAAAGACAATAATCACCAATCTTCACGTACAAAATCTCAACTGAAGTAGCAATGCAAACAAGCGACAGTCGGTTGCCACAGGATTAGTACTATGATGTGAAATATATCCAGAACATCTTTGGATTCGGAACTTGAATACTGCAGAAAAGATAAAAGAAACGAAAGGATGTCAGCTAATACCCTAAGAGTGCCTGTCTGGATTACTGCAATTGTCTCCTCTTTGGCGTTCCCAAGTACCAGACAGATCGTCTTCAGAAGGTGCTCAACGCCGCTGCATTTCATCTCTACTGGCTTCCTGTAACATATCGCGTTCATTTTAAGTTGATGCTTTTAGTTTACTAGTCTCTTTATAATCAAGGCCCACAATACATAAAAGAATATCTGCAGCCACACTGTTACAGCTCATCGCCTGCGCTATTGCAACCAGGGCCCCCTTAAAGGTCCCAAGAATAGTTTCAAGACCTTTGGTGATCGTGCTTTTGCTCGTTCCGGACCATTTCTGTGGAACAAACTGCCGCTTGAAATTCGAAACAGTCAAAATGTAGCCGATTTTAAGTCAAAGCTGAAGACGCATCTGTTCAAGCTGGCTTACAATTTGTTGTTAGTACTTTAAACATTTTTATATTTTTAATATTTTATCGTTTTATCGTTAATTGTAAAGCGCTTTAGATTATTTTTATAATTTTAGTGCTTTAGAAATGTTTATTATCATTATCATTATCATTATCATTATCATTATCATTATCATTATTATCATCATTATCATTATCATTATTATCATCATTATCATTATCATTATTATCATCATTATCATTATCATTATTATCATCATTATCATTATCATTATTATCATCATTATCATTATCATTATTATCATCATTATCATTATCATTATCATTATTATCATTATTATCATCATTATCATTATCATTATTATCATCATTATTATCATCATTATTATCATCATTATTATCATCATTATTATCATTATTATTATCATTATTATCATCATTATTATCATTATTATCATCATTATCATTATCATTATTATCATCATTATTATCATCATTATTATCATCATTATTATCATCATTATTATCATTATTATTATCATTATTATCATCATTATTATCATCATTACAAAATCTCAACTGTAGCAGCACTCAAAAGTGACATTTGGTCGTCAACAGGATTATCTTTGGATTTGGAACCTGAATACTGCAGAAAAAATAAGTAAAAAATAAAAGGATGTCAGCTATACCGTAACACTGTTTCCGTCACCACCACCACCACCACCACCACCACCACCCTACTCCCTTGGCCCCCTTCCCCAGATCCGCCACTGCCCGTTCCCCTTATCTTGCAAAAATATAATGTTCCCCAGTCTCTAACATTTTCATTCCGAGCAGCCCGGCCTTATTCACCCCCAACCCCACATAATTCACTCTGCCCACCCCAACCCCATCCCTTATCCCCAAAAGGATACCAGTTACAGTCCAGTCTGTGTTCCAATGTCATCTTTGCATTGAGAGTCAGTTTGTAATAGTTTCTCCTGCAAGAGGGAAAGTGAGGTTAATCAGCGTGACAAGACTAAGAGTACAACTCCTCCCCTTGGAAGTGGTGCATCGAGTCTATCAGATGCCCAGCAGTATTTTGTCAGCACTTGCTATAAATACACTACTATCCCTTTTCTATACCCTTAGAGTGGTTTGGTTAATTAAGGGTCTTTTAAGACCCTCTAACAAAAGGGACACAGAATCAGAATCACTGATTTTCACAAACAAAATCTCAACTGTGTAGAAGCACTCAAGTGACATTTGGTCGTTAACAGGATTAGCACTATGATGTGAAGTATGTCCGCAGAACATCTTTGGATTTGGAACCTGAATACCGCAGAAAAAAAGAAGTAAAAAAGAAAAGGATGTCAGCTATACCGTGACACTGTTTCCCCAACCACCACCACCCCACTCCCTTGGCCCCCTTCCCCAGATCCGCCACTGCCCGTTCCCCTTATTTTGCAGAAATATAATGTTCCCCAGTCTGTAACATATTCATTCCGAGCGGCCCGGCCTAATTCACCCCCACATAATTCACTCTGCCCACCCCAACCCCATCCCTTATCCCCAAAAGGATACCAGTTACAGTCCAGTCTGTGTTCCAATGTCATCTTTGCATTGAGAGTCAGTTTGTAATAGTTTCTCCTGCAAGAGGGAAAGTGAGGTTAATCAGCGTGACAAGACTAAGAGTACAACTCCTCCCCTTGGAAGTGGTGCATCGAGTCTATCAGATGCCCAGCAGTATTTTGTCAGCACTTGCTATAAATACACTACTATCCCTTTTCTATACCCTTAGAGTGGTTTGGTTAATTAAGGGTCTTTTAAGACCCTCTAACAAAAGGGACACAGAATCAGAATCACTGATTTTCACAAACAAAATCTCAACTGTGTAGAAGCACTCAAGTGACATTTGGTCGTTAACAGGATTAGCACTATGATGTGAAGTATGTCCGCAGAACATCTTTGGATTTGGAACCTGAATACCGCAGAAAAAAAGAAGTAAAAAAGAAAAGGATGTCAGCTATACCGTGACACTGTTTCCCCAACCACCACCACCCCACTCCCTTGGCCCCCTTCCCCAGATCCGCCACTGCCCGTTCCCCTTATTTTGCAGAAATATAATGTTCCCCAGTCTGTAACATATTCATTCCGAGCGGCCCGGCCTAATTCACCCCCACATAATTCACTCTGCCCACCCCAACCCCATCCCTTATCCCCAAAAGGATACCAGTTACAGTCCAGTCTGTGTTCCAATGTCATCTTTGCATTGAGAGTCACTTTGTAATAGCTTCTCCTGCAAGAGGGAAAGTGAGGTAAATCAGCGTGACAAGACTAAGAGTATAACTCTTCCCCTTGGAAGTGGTGCATCTAGTCCATCAGATGCCCTGCAGCATTTCCCATAAATGCACTACTATCCCTGAAGCAGCACTCAAAAGTGACATTTGGTCGTTAACAGGATTAGCACTATGATTGAATACTGCAGAAAAAAATAAGTAAAAAAAGTAAAGGATGTCAGCTATACCGTGACACTGTTCCCCTGAGGGGGACAGAGGTAGAGTTTATCATCACCTGGTTATAAAACACATCGAAACACTGACTTCTGGCAGAACTGACAGCTAATAAAGGATGGATACTAACAGTATAGGTATTGTGATGTCATGTGAATCTGAACCTGATGAAAAAATAGTTAGTATGGAGAACATTGCATCCCCCTTATATAACATGTCACCTGAGTTAGTATGGAAAACACTGCACAGTAACAAAGCGGTCTTTGGGTTTGAATCCCGTTGAAGCCGGCAAAGATTTTTGTCCTGGCTTTTACCTCACTCTTCCAGTGACCCCTTATATAACAGTACACACATCACCTCAGTCAGCATAGAGAACACATTGCAGCAGTAACAAAGAGGTGGTTGGGTTTGAATTCCCATTGAAGCCACATATTTGTCGGGCTTTTTTTCATCCTCTGACAGTGGCTGCTGAGTATATTAAATCAGCACCATAGTAGATTGGGTTTGAATCCCATTTAAGCCAGAAGTTGTTAACCTACGGTTAAGGCGAGTGTGGTGATTGTCAATAAAAGGATACAACTGACATTCCAGTCTGTGTTCCAATGTCATTTTTGCATTGTTATTTTGGATTTTGCCTCTGATCGGCTGTAGCTGGTGGGTATCTGAATCACTGATCTTTATTTACAAAATATCAACTTAAGCAGCACCCAAATGTGACATTTGGTCGTCAACAGGATTAGCACTATGATGTGAAGTATGTCCGCAGAACATCTTTGGATTTTGAGCCTGAATACCGCAGAAAAAATAAGTAAAAAAATAAAAGGATGTCAGCAACACCACCCTTGGGGGAACTGGCTAGTGGCCGCTTAATAGGGGTTCTTCAGAAATTAGCATAATGCGTGGAATAAACGGGTAGTTTTTTGGTGTTGCGGATGGTGTGATCACCAAATGATGTAAAACAAAAGATTCAAAAGACACTGAACAATACCCACACCACAACACAAAAGCTAACCAACAATGGCTTCCGCAACACCAAGAAACACCCAATAAACGTTACTTTACTTGAATACAACCCAGTTGGAGGACTGTCGAACGTCATACAGCCTGTTTTCGGACCGTAAATTCAAGTTCGTAATTTCAGTCTTATGGACAGCCATCGACGTTCAAAATTGACACGCTCTTTCTACTTACTTCATTTATATGCTGATTACCATATGTTGTTTACACAAATAAAAATATAGGACATTACTTGATAATAAAATCACGCCAAGATGCGTCACCTTCTATTTCCGACTCTTATCTGTCACCAGGTTATTCAAAACGATGTCAGCTACTTGTATTAAAATTTCACTGGCCGCTTAATAGGGTAAAAACAATAGGAAAACCCTCATCGGGACCGCCAAAAGGTGGCCACGGTCGCTTAATAGGGGTTTTATTTACAGTATTACACTGACAATAAATTCGGGACTTTGGTAACTGGCAGCTTGACAGGGGGTGGCCGCTTAATAGGGGTTCGACTGTATACCGTAATACTGTCGCCACCACCCCCCCCCCCCCCCCAAACCATCCCACTCCCTTGGGCCCATTCCCCAGATCTGCCACTGCCCGTTCCCCTTATCTTGCAAAAATATGTTTCCCCAGTCTCTGACATTTTCATTCCGAGCGGCCCAGCCTTATTCACCCCCACCCCCACATAATTCACTCTGCCCACCCCAACCGCACCCCTTACGACAGGGTCTGGATACACCGTGAATGATTCCAGTCGCAGCCTATTGGGGCATCAGTGTGGAATGCATCTTAAATTTCTGTAACGTAAAGTGTGTTGGATGTCCCTGGCTACTTAATTTATCGTTGGCCATATTCCAAATTCAGACGTTAGTTTTCTCCAACTGGTGTCCTTTATTTAGCTGCATAGATGTAATGAGAGCAAATGTAGGGCCAAAAAGAAATACCTGGTTTTAAAACACATCGAACACTGACTTCTGGCAGAACTGACAGTTAACAAAGGTCGAACACAAACAGGATAGGTATTGTAGGTCATGTGAATCTGGACCTGATGAAATAATTGTTAGTATGGAGAACATTGCACCCCTTATTTAACATGTCACCCGAGTTAGAATGGAAAACATTGCACAGTAACAAAGCGGTCTTGGGTCTGAATCCCGTTGAAGCCGGCAAAGATTTTAATCCAGGGCCGGGCTGTTCAAAGCGCGGTTAAGCTAACCCACGGTTACCATCAATTTTGATTCAAATTAAATAATAATTCAATGGAGATTTTTCCAAAGTATTTTTGCCCTTCAGTTTCGTCTCTGGCTTGTCTTCGTATGTAACTTATAATTAGCTTTTGGAAACACTTCTAACAAAAGAAATTAAATCCTCGGTCAAGTTTTAATCCTGGGTTAGCGTTAACAGGCTTTCGAACAACCGGGCCCAGGCTTTTACCTCTCTCTTCTAGTGAGCCCTTACCTCAGTCAGCATTGAGAACATATTGCAGTAACAAAGAGGTCGTTGGGTTTGAATTCCCATTGAAGCCCCACATATCTGTCGGGCTTTTTTGTTTCATCCTCTGACAGTGGCTGCTGAGAATATTGAATCAGCACCATAGTAGATTGGGTTTGAATCCCATTGAAGCCAGAAGTTGTTAACCTACGATTAAGGCAAGTGTGGTGATTGTCAATCAAAGGATACAACTTACATTCCAGTCTGTGTTCCAATGTCACATTTGCATTGTTAGTTTGGATTTTGCCTCTGATCGTCCGTAGCTGGCGGGTAATAGTCCTGCTCACTTAATAACTAATAAAGCACACATTAATATTTAACCTAAAGCATATGGGCTACCATCGTAATTGAAATTATGGTTCTTCAGAAGACTTCCTGTCCAAGGCACATGATCATCACAGCACTTCCCTCTCTGCTGTCGTTGTTGTGATTCGTTTAATGCCCTTGTCATTACCGTCAAAAGGCTTCATGCGTCTTGATTTCGCACACCAAAAAAAGGGAGGAAACCATTTTAAAAAAAGTAGCACTTCTCTCTCTGCTGTTGTTCAATGGTGATTAAAAAATGACCTTGTAATTACCGTCAAAAGGCTTCATGCGTCTTGATTTCGCACACCAAAAAGGATAAAAAAAAGTAGTTCAGAAGCGATGTCTGACTGACCAAAAAAATCTGTTTGGATGCTGCGAGATTTTCCTGAAATTAAAATATTGGTTATCCAGAAAAAAAACACACACGACACAAAAAAAATACACCAGTTGGCGATCTTTTATTTTCAATTGCGTTTTATTATAATCATAACTATAATGTTCCTAGAATTAAAATATAATTGCTAACCACAAGAATGAAGCACAGTAAACATACTTTTATTTTCTATCTATTTTCACAGTTACATTTGTTATCACATGGTTTGCACACTCTTATACATGTACTCGTTTAAAAATGCCTAACAAGTAAAAGTTGAGCCGGATTCGTCGATGGTTGGTTAAAGATTCGAAAGTTAGTTGTGAAGCAAGTCTCAAATGATGCAAATAAAACACACTGACAAACCGTTATTTCAAATTTTATTCCCAACAAAAAAGCGCCACGTAAGATGGCTTACACTCATGCCATTAATTAAGTTATGCCGCTATGCGCTAGCTTTCGCAAGATGAAGTACGTAGAATTTAGTCGAATGCGAAGAAGCTGCGTCGAAGAAAGAAATGAACGGTTTCGTATGAAGGCTGAGGGTTTCGCCGAAAAAAAGGTTGATTCATTTGTAGAAAAAAAGATGACGTTTCTTTCCTGAAATGTAATCATTGGGTTAGTATTGTCTCTGAAATGAAACCATGATCCGTTAGTATTGTTGCTCATTTAGCTAAGTAGATTATGTTTTAGAATAAAGACACAAGACACACAATGTTTTTAAGTTTTATTTTTTTATATATTTACTTTTAATACAGAGCTTTTACATTTATCTTTAAATATGACACAGGCCTATCAACTATCCATGAGGGGATGCGCTCCTACGTGAAACATTTAGCGTCCAGGAAACCGAAGAATATTTTCTAAAGGAATACCCCAGGGTCTCCTAGACGGTATGCAGGGATCATGTTTCAGTTTGCTATCGAGACGTTCTCGATACCAAGCCTTCAAACGCCCTCAGTTGAATTGTCAACTATTTTGTTTTCGAATTCGCGCCGAATTTGTAAACAAAATAGAACAGCCGATAAAATAAAGAGAACGAAAGCGAAAATATCGAAATGTCGGATCGAAAGCCGGACCGAACTTATATAGAAGATAACACCGATCACAACCATTGCTATCTTTTAAGATATTACTTATGAAAGGTTACCGTCAGATTCACCGGCACGACTTACAATCACGGAACACGATTTAAACAACGGTTGTGAACTGGTGTTATCTCCTGCAGTGATACAACTTCGTGGCTGTATCACGTAAAACAATAAATGAAAACACTGCCAGACTTTTATTTCCAACTTTATTTACCACGTAGTAAATTAGTCCTACTTACCTCAAGCCAGCGGTGTCACTGACTGCTCATTCATGTCCGTCGTGGGCGTACGTCGCTGGTTAATCGGACGCTGTCTCTATGCTATCTTCCTTGGCTATCTATCAGCTTTGTTGACTGACCGACCGACCTCTGGCTTCAGCTTGATCCAATGATTACTGCGTCGTAGAACGGCGTTGAAGGCTACGTACGCTTACAATTGGTCACTCAATAAACCGTGGGGAGACTGAGCATCAGCATCTGAAACTAAGATTTCTGTGATAGTTTAGGCGACTAATACGAGTTACGATTGGTTAACGATTGCCTTTGAAAACCATCAACCTATCGTAACTAACGCTGGTCACCCAAACGATCCCAGAAAGCCTAGTGTCGGAAACTGGTGCTCAGTCACCCCGCAGTTTCTGGAATGGCCAATTAGTAAACGATCTACGCTATGGTGTGTGCATGGTCCCATGATACCCCGCGAGCTAAAAAGTCACGATTAACCTGTAATCCAATCTACGCTGGCAAATTCAGCAAAGTGCTACTCCCTCTGTTTATAACGTCGTATAGAGCCTTCATTACTTTTTTGGTTTTTGAACTGTGCCGTGCAAATGTCAAAATCTTGTTCTGTAAGCCAATTTTGTTGTATAGCCAATTTCAAAGAGGTAATAGCTAACCAAAAATGGCAGCCTGCCTAACTATCTGCCTGTCACTAGAGAGGCCACTAAACCTGTAAGGAGTGGCCAAATAAGGTCTCCTTCCAACAGTTGAATAGCCTGCAGCCTCCAGTTTTCTAAGCCTTGTCATAATTAACATATCTGGATGAACCTTACGGAAGAAAGACAAAGAGAAAGAAACGAGAAAAAGAAAGCTTCACTTAATACAGCGCTTGGACTGTCAAGTGAAACGTAAATGAACAACCTAATTTCGCGCAATTAAGCGTCAGAACGAAATGACAACGACGACAAAAAAGTATTTCCGAAAAAAAGCCGAAGTGAAGCCGAATCAGATTCGGAGAAAAATGGAACCGATCGAACACAGTACTCGAATAACGTGTGAAGAAACCCAAGGCCCAAATGAAAGGAAAAAGGGGAAAAAAGGATACCATCCCAGGGGTCCCACTAATTAGTTAAGTACAACTATGTAATTAAGCCGAATAAGAAGTCCGTTGACTTCTGACCGAACGTGTGTGCATCAGTGAGGTATGCGTTGCAAGGTTCATCCAGAGCTCTATTTACCCACCATTCCCAACCCACAAGGAATTGACTGACCAAATTACTGAGATGACCATTGGGTGTTCTGTGGTACCGGCGATGACCATTGGGCATGCTGTAAAACTGGGATAACATTGGACGTGCTGTAATACTCGGATGACCACTGAGTATGCTGTAATACTGGGATGACCATTAGGCATGCTGTAATACTGAGGATGACAGTCGTTGGTTGATCTGTACTTGGTGGTTGAAACAGTGTGAGCCAAGTTCAAATGACGCTCAGGAAGTAGAGGTAAACTAAAAATCAAGAAAAAAATAAAGAAAATACTTCACAAATCACAGTGGACTCCAGTTGGTATCTATTCCATTTTAAAGATAATCAAAGTGCCATTTGCGCTATCTCCTGTAAGTTTTTTCCCATCATGTAGTGCTGTCATTATGTCCGAATATTGTTTTTAGGCTAAACTATGTGGTTTCTCGAGTCAAATTTCTGTTTTATCAGTTTTGGACGTCATTGAAAATGATGCTCTACTCTTGTTTTGTTTCTGGAGCAAGTGTTAGTAATTTCATCTCGTCTGGATTTCCACCTGGTTTACTATAAAAATATCTAACAAGAACCTCAAACAAACAATATGTTACTGTTTCAGTTCTTCCCTTGACATGCACCACCATTTATAAAATAATGGCATTCTGGTCATTTTTTAGAGAGTGTAACATGCACATGGTAACAAAATCTCGATTTGTTGTCTGTTCAGAGATTGAACAATTTCTTTTAACTGTTATCATTCATACAATTAATTACTAGCTTTTCATTCATTTTCCTTTGCTACAGGAAAAATGCCAGCAAGACTTTAAAGATGGCGGCGTTTCGGAAAGTGGTCATAACAAACATACTCGACGAGGACCCACCCTCAATCAATCAATCAAAATCTTTATTTATACACGGTTAAAAATATCAGTATTTACAATATAAAAAAGCAATTCGCTGTTTTACATATTTGCCGTGGGAGAGTCCGATAGGGAAAACCATTCACTGATACCTTTTTTAAAAAGGCTCAGTGATTGAGTTGTTCTTAGTTCCTTTGGAAGGTTATTCCACCGGAAAGCTCCACTATAGCTAAAGCTTCGCTTAAGGTAGTCAGTTCTCGGCTTAGGTAATGCCAGTCTTTGTTTAGCGTCACGAAGGTCACAAGACGTAAGGGGTAGAGGGTTACACAACATACCACCTATCTGACGAGTGTAATGGACACATTTTTATGGCCTAAAAATCAGAGATAAGAGTATAATATTCTGTCTACATGAAGCTTGCATTGCTAGTAAGATTGCACAGAAATATTTGTCTTTCTCTCACTTTTTTCTCCTGATAGAATGGGGGGCAATACGAACAAGACACCATCGTTTTAGGTGGAGTAGAGGGGGTATATTAAGAGACCACCAGTCTTTGTTAAATGGTGGTTCCTGTCCGAGAGACCATTTCCCTTAGTGATTTTTATCTAAATCTGGGTTTAGATAAAAATAAAATCGGGGTTCAGGTTGCTTTTTCAACTGCTTAAGTTAAGAGCACACTGCGAGGATCACAAATTTCACTCATATTTATCAGCAGTTCAAATATGTCTTTCATCTCTGCAGTCTTGTTGTTTTTGCGAAGTATTTATTTTCTGGCTACCCTTAAGGTGGCTAACATCAGTTTCTAATAATTCCCAGTACTTACTCTTTGATGGATCAATACTACCACCCTTGTGCTATCATAATGGTATCAAATGTCCAGTCAAGTTATAGTCATTGTCATGCCGTAACAGGTTGCTATTGTAACATAATAATTTGTGAAAGACCCATGTTTAACTAGAACACCTTATAACTAAAAAAAGGAGCTCGGTAAATTGAATTTTTGAAAATTTACGGTGGCTCTGAGCCCCTTCCCAAAAATTATGAAACTTTGCAAAACGTTGTATCGTAACATTCCAAATACAATTGGAAAATAAAAAACCTGAGGTCGCCAGGCTTGTTTTTTTTTTAGTTATAAGAACTTCAAGCTTAAAGTAAGGATGTCTTTAACAGATAATACTGGTCTTACGGGTAACCAGTACATCATCAAATAGACCTGCGTAACCTGTTCACCTGCAATTTTGTTGATACCATTTTTTTTTTGTTTTTGCTAAAAAAATTTAATATTGATCCATCAAAGAACAGGTTGATGGAAAATACTGAGCTGTTGCAAGCCAGGGAGTTTTCTTATGTATGATTGCTTACTTTCCTTTCTAGAAGTTTCTACAGAATTAAATTTGGTGCCATGTGATCCATTTAATAATTGTTTTTAATGCTCACTGCTGGTATCGTCAACAGGTGACCAATCATTAATAAGGAAAATGTGATGTTGTGCCTTTGTGGAATTAAAAAGAGACAACTGATTGCTTACCTCTTGAACTAGACACCTGTAGCATAGAGTTTCTGTACTTGGGGACTTGTTGGATGCTGTTATAAAGGAAGATCTTGTAATACAGAGTCAAGTGGAAATGGCTTCTTCTGCAAGAGAGGAAAAAGTGAAGTAAATTAGCTCACGTGCTGAAATATCCACAATACTGACTTATAGTGATAATCAGCTACTGTAACTGACGCATGGCAAGACAAGGAGTATAACTACTGTCCTCCACCTCCTCCTGGAAGTGGTGCATCGAGTCCATCAGATGTCCTCCAGTATTTTGTGAGCATTTCCTATAAATGCACTATTATCCCTTTTCTACACCCTTATAGAGAGAGGTATTGGTTAATTAATAATCTTTTAAGACCCTTGTACAAATAGACAATAAGAATCACTAATCTTTACGTTTTTGAAGTAGCAATGTAAGCAAGCGACAGTCTGTTGCCGTAGGATTAGCACTATGATGTGAAATATATCCAGAACATCTGTGGATTCGGAACTTGAATACTGCAGAAAAGACAATAGGAACGAAAGGATGTTAGTTCATACCCTAAGACTCCACCCCCCCCCCCCCCCCCCCCCCCCCGGGCCCCTTACCTAGATCTGCCATTGCCCGCCTCCCTCATCTTGTTAAAATATAAGGCCCTTGGTCTCGAACATTTTTCACTCCGACCAGCCCGACCTTATTCACCTTCTTCCCTCCCCTCACATCCCCCCTTTCCCTCCCTCCCTTCCCCCTATCTGTCTCAACCCTTTACGATGGGGTTTGGATCCACCGTGACTGGTGGCTCCAATTGTAGCTTATTAGGGCATCATCATAGTGGAATGTATTTATGATTTTAGTAACGTAAAGCCGGTTCAGGATCTCTCTGGCTACTTGTTTTCCGCGGGTTATATTCGAACTTTAAGACGTTAATTTTCTCCAACTGGCGACTTTTATTTACCTGTATAGATGTAAAGAGTGCAACTGTAGGGAAAACACCAGGCAGAGATTATCGTACCCAGCTAGTTTGGAAACACATCGAGACACTGACTTCCGGCAGAACTGACAGCTAACAAAGGTCGGACACTAACAGGATAGGTATTGTATGTCATGTGAATCTGGACCTGATGAATTAATTGTTAGTATGGAGAACATTGCACCCCCTATTTAACATGTCACCTGAGTTAGAATGGAAAACATCGCACAGTAACAAAGCGGTCTTTGGGTCTGAATCCCGTTGAAGCCGGCAAAGATTTTAATCCAGGGCCGGACTGTTCAAAGCGCGGTTAAGCTAACCCACGGTTACCATCAATTTTGATTCAAATTAAATAATTCAGTTTCGTCTCTGGCTTGTCTTCGTATGTAACTTATAATTAGCTTTTGGAAACACTTCTAGCCGGCTTTCGAACAACCGGGCCAAGGCTTTTACTTCTCTCCTTCAGCGAGCCCTTATATAACAGTACCTCAGTCAACATTGAGAACATATTGCAGCAGTAACAACGAGGTCGTTGGGTTTGAATTCCCATTGAAGCCTCACATATCTGTCGGGCTTTTTTGTTTCACCCTCTAACAGTGGCTGCTGAGAATATTGAATCAGCACCATAGTAGATTGGGTTTGAATCCCATTGAAGCCAGAAGTTGTTAATCTACGATTAAGGCGAGTGTGGCGATTGTCAATCAAAGGATACAACTTACATTCCAGTCTGTGTTCCAATGTCACATTTGCATTGTTAGTTTGGATTTTGCCTCTGATCGTCCGTAGCTGGCGGGTAATAGTCCTGCTCACTTAATAACTAAAAAAGCACATATTAATACTTAACCTAAAGCATATGGGCTACCATCGTAATTGAAATTATGGTTCTTCTGAAGACTTCCTGTCCAAGGCACATGGTCATCACAGCACTTCCCTCTCTGCTGTCGTTGTTGTGATTCGTTTAATGCCCTTGTCATTACCGTCAAAAGGCTTCATGCGTCTTGATTTCGCACACCAAAAAAGGGAGGAAACCATTTTAAAAAAAGTAGCACTTCTCTCTCTGCTGTCGTTCAATGGTGATTAAAAAAATGACCTTGTAATTACCGTCAAAAGGCTTCATACGTCTTGATTTCGCACACCAAAAAAGGGAGAAAACCATTTTAAAAAAAGTAGCACTTCTCTCTCTGCTGTCGACGTTCAATGGTGATTAGTTTAATGACCTTGTATTTACCGTTGGAAGGCTTAATGCGTCTTGATTTCGCACACCAAAAAGGATAAAAAAAGTAGTTCAGTAGCGATGTCTGACTGACCAAAAAAAATCTGTTTGGATACTGCGAGATTTTCCTGAAATTAAAATATTGGTTATCCAGAAAAACCACACACGACACAAAAAAAAAATACACCAGTTGGCGATCTTTCATTTTCAATTGCGTTTTATTATAATCATAACTATAATGTTCCTAGAATTAACATATAATTGCTAACCACAAGAATGAAGCACAGTAAACATACTGTTATTTTCTATCTATTTTCACAGTTACATTTGTTATCACATGGTTTCCACAGTCTTATATCATGTACTCGTTTAAAAATGCCTAACAAGTAAAAGTTGAGCCGGATTCGTCGATGGTTGGTTAAAGATTCGAAAGTTAGTTGTGAAGCAAGTCTCAAATGATGCAAATAAAACACACTGACAAACTGTTATTTCAAATTTTATTCCCAACAAAAAAGCGCTACGTAAGATGGCTTACACTCATGTCATTAATTAAGTTATGCCGCTATGCGCTAGCTTTCGCAAGATGAAGTAAGTAGAATTAAGTCCAATGCGAAGAAGCTGCGCCGAAGAAAAAAATGAACGGTTTCGTATGAAGGCTGAGGGTTTCGCCGAAAAAAAAGTTGATTCATTTGTAGAAAAAAAGATGACGTTTCTTTCCTGAAATGTAATCATTGGGTTAGTATTGTCTCTGAAATGAAACCATGATCCGTTAGTATTGTTGCTCATTTAGCTAAGTAGATTATGTTTTAGAATAAAGACACAAGACACAATGTTTTTAAGTTTTATTTTTTTATATATTTACTTTTAATACAGAGCTTTTACATTTATCTTTAAATATGACACAGGCCTATCAACTATCCATGAGGGGATACGCTCCTACGTGAAACATTTAGCGTCCAGGAAACCAAAGAATATTTTCTAAAGGAATACCCCAGGGTCTCCTAGACGGTATGCAGGGATCATGTTTCAGTTTGCTATCGAGACGTTCTCGATACCAAGCCTTCAAATGCCCTCAGTTGAATTGTCAACTATTTTGTTTTCGAATTCGCGCCGAATTTGTAAACAAAATAGAACAGCCGATAAAATAAAGAGAACGAAAGCGAAAATATCGAAATGTCGGATCGAAAGCCGGACCGAACTTATATAGAAGATAACGCCGATCACAACCATTGCTATCTTTTAAGATATTACTTATGAAAGGTTACCGTCAGATTCACCGACACGACTTACAATCACGGAACACGATTTAAACAACGGTTGTGAACTGGTGTTATCTCCTGCAGTGATACAACTTCGTGGCTGTATCACGTGAAACAATAAATGAACACACTGTCAGACTTTTATTTCCAACTTTATTTACCACGTAGTAAATTAGTCCTACTTACCTCAAGCCAGCGGTGTCACTGACTGCTCATTCATGTCCGTCGTGGGCGTACGTCGCTGGTTAATCGGATGCTGTCTCTATGCTATCTTCCTTGGCTATCTATCGGCTTTGTTGACTGACTGACCGACCGACCCCTGGCTTCAGCTTGATCCAATGATTACTGCGTCGTAGAATGGCGTTGAAGGCTACGTACGCTTACAATTGGTCACTCGAGAAACCGTGGGGAGACTGAGCATCAGCATCTGGAACTAAGATTTCTGTGATAGTTTAGGCGACTAATACGAGTTACGATTGGTTAACGGTTGCCTTTGAAAACCATCAACCTATCGTAACTTACACTGGTCACCCAAACGATCCCAGAAAACCTAGTGCCGAAAACTGGTGCACAGTCCCCCCGCAGTTTCTGGAATGGTCAATTAGTAAACGATCTACACTATGGTGTGTGCATGGTCCCATGATACCCCGCGAGCTAAAAAGTCACGATTAACCTGTAATCCAATCTACGCTGGCAAATTCAGCAAAGTGCTACTCCCTCTGTTTATAACGTCGTATAAACCCTTCATTACTTTTTTGGTTTTTGAACTGTGCCGTGCAAATGTCAAAATCTCGTTCTGTAAGCCAATTTTGTTGTATAGCCAATTTCAAAGAGGTAATAGCTAACCAAAAATGGCAGCCTGCCTAACTATCTGCCTGTCACTAGAGAGGCCACTAAACCTGTAAGGAGTGGCCAAATAAGGTCTCCTTCCAACAGTTGAATAGCCTGCAGCCTCCAGTTTTCTAAGCCTTGTCATAATTAACATATCTGGATGAACCTTACGGAAGAAAGAGAAAGAGATAGAAACGAGAAAGAGAAAGCTTCACTTAATACAGCGCTTGGACTGTCAAGTGAAACGTAAATGAACAACCTAATTTCGCGCAATTAAGCGGGAGAACGAAATGACAACGACGACAAAAAAGTATTTCCGAAAAAAAGCCGAAGTGAAGCCGAATCAGATTCGGAGAAAAATGGAACCGATCGAACACAGTACTCGAATAACGTGTAAAGAAACCCAAGGCCCAAATGAAAGGAAAAAGGGGAAAAAAGGATACCATCCCAGGGGTCCCACTAATTAGTTAAGTACAACTATGTAATTAAGCCGAATAAGAAGTCCGTTGACTTCTGACCGAACGTGTGTGCATAAGTGAGGTATGCGTTGCAAGGTTCATCCAGAGCTCTATTTACCCACCATTCCCAACCCACAAGGAATTGACTGACCAAATTACTGAGATGACCATTGGGTGTTCTGTGGTACCGGCGATGACCATTGGGCATGCTGTAATACTGGGATGACCATTGGGCATGCAGTGATACTGGGATGACCATTGGGCATGCTGTAAAACTGGGATAACATTGGGCATGCTGTAATACTCGGATGACCATTAGGCATGCTGTAATACTGAGGATGTCAGTCATTGGTTGATCTGTACTTGGTGGTTGAAACAGTGTGAGCGAAGTTCAAATGACGCTTTGGAAGTAGAGGTAAACTAAAAATCAAGAAAAAATAAATTAATTACTTCACAAATCACAGTGTACTCCAGTTGATATCTATTCCATTTTAAAGATAATCAAAGTGCCATTTGCACTATCTCCTGTAAGTTTTTTTCCCATCATGTAGTGCTGTCATTATGTCCGAATATTGTTTTTAGGCTAAACTATGTGGTTTCTCGAGTCAAATTTCTCTTATCATTTTTTGGACGTCAATGAAAATGATGCCCTTCTCTTGTCTTGTTTCTGGAGCAAGTGTTAGTAGTTTCAACTCGTCTGGATTTCCACCTGGTTTACTATCAAAATATCTAACAAGAGCCTCAAACAAACAATATGTTACTGTTTCAGTTCTTCCCTTGACATGCACCACCATTTATAAAATAATGGCATTCTGGTCATTTTTTAGAGAGTGTAACATGTACATGGTAACAAAATCTCGATTTGTTGTCTGTTCAGAGATTGAACAATTTCTTTTAACTGTTATCATTCATTCAAGTAATTACTAGCTTTTCATTAATTTTGCTTTGCTGCAACACTTTTAAGATGGCGGCGTTTCGGAAAGTGGTCATAACAAACATACTCGACGAGGACCCACCCTCAATCAATCAATCAATCAATCAATCAATCAATCAATCAATCAATCTTTATTTATACACGGTTAAAAATATCAGTATTTACAATACAAAAAAGCAATTCACTGTTTTACATATTTGCCGTGTGAGAGTCCGATAGGGAAAACCATTCACTGATACCTTTTTTGAGAAGGCTGAGTGATTGAGTTGTTCTTAGTTCCTCTGGAAAGTTATTCCACAGGAAAGCTCCACTATAGCGAAAGCTTCGCTTAAGGTAGTCAGTTCTCGGCTTAGGTAATGCCAGTCTTTGTTTAGCGTCACGAAGGTCATAAGACGTAAGGGGTAGAGGGTTACACAACATACCACCTATCTGGTGAGTGTAATGGACACATTTTTATGGCCTAAAAATCAGAGATAAGAGTATAATATTCTGTCTGCATGAAGCTTACATTGCTAATAAGATTGGACAGGAATATTTTTATCTTTCTCTCAGTTTCTTCTCCTGATAGAATGGGGGCAATACGAACAAGACACCATCGTTTTATGTGGAGTAGAGGGGGTACATTAAGAGACAACCAGTCTTTGTTAAATGGTGGTTCCTGTCCGAGAGACCATTTCCCTTAGTGATGTTTATCTAAACCTGGGTTTAGATAATAAAACCTGTGTTCAGGTTGCTTTTTCAACTGCTTAAGTTGAGAGCACACTGCGAGGATCACAAATTTCACTTATGTTCATCTCTGCAGTCTTGTTGTTTTTGCGAAGTATTTATTTTCTGGCTACCCTTAAGGTGGCTAACAACAGTTTCTAATAATTTCCAGTACCTACTCTTTGATGGATCAATACTACCACCCTTGTGCTATCATAATGGTATCAAATGTCCAGTCAAGTTATAGTCATTGTCACGACGTAACAGGTTGCTATTGTAACATAATAATTTGTAAAAGACCCATGTTTAGCTAGAAGACCTTATAACTAAAAAAGGAGCTCAGTAAATTGAATTTTTGAAAATTTACGGTGGCTCTGAGCCCCTTCCCAAAAATTATGAAACTTTGCAAAACTTTGTATCTTAACATTCCAAATACAACTGGAAAACAAAAAACTGGAGGTCACCAGGCTTCTTTTTTTTAGTTATAAGAACTTCAAGCTTAAAGTAAGCATGTCTTTAACAGATAATACTGGTCTTACGGTAACCAGTACATCATCAAATAGACCTGCATAACCTGTTCACCTGCAATTTTGTTGATACCATTTTTTTTGTGGCATGAACTGCTAAAAAAAATTAATATTGATCCATCAAAGAACAGGTGAGGGAAAATATTGAGCTGGTGCAAGCCAGGGAGTTTTCTTATATATGATTGCTTACTTTCCTTTCTAGAAGTTTCTACAGAATTAAATTTGGTGCCATGTGATCCATTTAATAATTGTTTTTAATGCTCACTGCTGGTATCGTCAACAGGTGACCAATCATTAATAAGGAAAATTGGATGTTGTACCTTTGTGGAATTAAAAAGAGAGAACTGATTGCTTACCTCTTGAACTAGACACCTGTAGCATAGAGTTTCTGTACTTGGGGACTTGTTGGATGCTGTTATAAAGGAAGATCTTGTAATACAGAGTCAAGTGGAAATGGCTTCTTCTGCAAGAGAGGAAAAAGTGAAGTAAATTAGCTCACGTGCTGAAATATCCACAATACTGACTTATAGTGATAAACAGCTGTTATAACTGACGCATGGCAAGACAAGGAGTATAACTACTGTCCTCCACCTCCTCCTGGAAGTGGTGCATCGAGTCCATCAGATGTACTCCAGTATATTGTCAGCATTTCCTATAAATGCACTATTATCCCTTTTCTACACCCTTGTAGAGAGAGGTATTGGTTAATTAATAATCTTTTAAGACCCTTGTACAAATAGACAATAAGAATCAGTAATCTTTACGTTTTTGAAGTAGCAATGTAAGCAAGCGACAGTCGGTTGCCATAGGATTAGCACTATGATGTGAAATATATCCAGAACATCTTTGGATTCGGAACTTGAATACTGCAGAAAAGACAATAGGAACGAAAGGATGTTACTTCATACCCTAAGACTGCCCCCCCCACGCCCCCCCCCCCGCCACGCCCCCCCCCTCCACCCGCCGGCCCCTTACCTAGATCTGCCATTGCCCGCCTCCCTCATCTTGTTAAAATATAAGGCCCTTGGTCTCGAACATTTTTCACTCCGACCAGCCCGGCCTTATTCACCTTCTTCCCTCCCCTCACCTTCCCCCTTTCCCTCCGTCCCTCCCCCCTCTCTGTCTCAACCCTTTACGATGGGGTCTGGATCCGCCGTGACTGGTGGTTCCAATTGTAGCTTATTGGGGCATCATCATAGTGGAATGTATTTATGATTTTAGTAACGTAAAGCCGGTTCAGGATCTCTCTGGCTACTTGATTTTCCGCGGGTTATATTCGAACTTTAAGACGTTAATTTTCTCCAACTGGCGACTTTTATTTACCTGTATAGATGTAGAGAGTGCAACTGTAGGGAAAAACACCAGGCAGAGATCATCGTACCCAGCTAGTTTGGAAACACATCGAGACACTGACTTCCGGCAGAACTGACAGCTAACAAAGGTCGAACACTAACAGGATAGGTATTGTATGTCATGTGAATCTGGACCTGATGGAATAATTGTTAGTATGGAGAACATTGCACCCCCTATTTAACATGTCACCTGAGTTAGAATGGAAAACATTGCATAGTAACAAAGCGGTCTTTGTGTCTGAATCCCGTTGAAGCCGGCAAAGATTTTAATCCAGGGTCGGACTGTTCAAAGCGCGGTTAAGGTAACCCACGGTTAGCATCAATTTTGATTCAAATTAAATAATAATTCAATGGAGATTTTTCCAAAGTATTTTTGCCCTTCAGTTTCGTCTCTGGCTTGTCTTCGTATGTAACTTATAATTAGCTTTTGGAAACACTTCTAGCCGGCTTTCGAACAACCGGGCCAAGGCTTTTACTTCTCTCTTTCAGCGAGCCCTTATATAACAGTACCTCAGTCAACATTGAGAACATATTGCAGCAGTAACAACGAGGTCGTTGGGTTTGAATTCCCATTGAAGCCTCACATATCTGTCGGGCTTTTTTGTTTCATCCTCCAACAGTGGCTGCTGAGAATATTGAATCAGCACCATAGCAGATTGGGTTTGAATCCCATTGAAGCCAGAAGTTGTAAACCTACGATTAAGGCGAGTGTGGTGATTGTCAATCAAAGGATACAACTTACATTCCAGTCTGTGTTCCAATGTCACATTTGCATTGTTAGTTTGGATTTTGCCTCTGATCGTCCGTAGCTGGCGGGTAATAGTCCTGCTCACTTAATAACTAAAAAAGCACATATTAATACTTAACCTAAAGCATATGGGCTACCATCGTAATTGAAATTATGGTTCTTCTGAAGACTTCCTGTCCAAGGCACATGATCATCACAGCACTTCCCTCTCTGCTGTCGTTGTTGTGATTCGTTTAATGACCTTGTCATTACCGTCAAAAGGCTTCATGCGTCTTGATTTCGCACACCAAAAAAAGGGAGGAAACCATTTTAAAAAAGAGTAGCACTTCTCTCTCTGCTGTCGACGTTCAATGGTGATTAGTTTAATGACCTTGTATTTACCGTCAGAAGGCTTTATGCATCTTGATTTCGCACACCAAAAAGGATAAAAAAAGTAGTTCAGTAGCGATGTCTGACTGACCAAAAAAGTCTGTTTGGATACTGCGAGATTTTCCTGAAATTAAAATATTGGTTATCCAGAAAAAACACACACGACACAAACAAAAATACACCAGTTGGCGATCTTTTATTTTCAATTGCGTTTTATTATAATCATAACTATAATGTTCCTAAAATTAAAACATAATTGCTAACAACAACGGACAAGAATGAAGCACCGTATACATACTTTTATTTTCTATCTATTTCCACAGTTACATTTGTTATCACATGGTTTGCACACTCTTATATCATGTACTCGTTTAAAAATGCCTAACATGTAAAAGTTGAGCCGGATTCGTCTATGGTTGGTTAAAGATTCGAAAGTTAGTTGTGAAGCAAGTCTCAAATGATGCAAATAAAACACACTGACAAACTGTTATTTCAAATTTTATTCCCAACAAAAAAGCGCCACGTAAGATGGCTTACACTCATGTCATTAATTAAGTTATGCCGCTATATGCTAGCTTTCGCAAGATGAAGTAAGTAGAATTTCGTCCAATGCGAAGAAGCTGCGCCGAAGAAAAAAAATGAACGGTTTCGTATGAAGGCTGAGGGTTTCTCCGAAAAAAAAGTTGATTCATTTGTAGAAAAAAAGATGACGTTTCTTTCCTGAAAGGTAATCATTGGGTTAGTATTGTCTCTGAAATGAAACCATGATCCGTTAGTATTGTTGCTCATTTAGCTAAGTAGATTATGTTTTAGAATAAAGACACAAGACACACAATGTTTTTAAGTTTTATTTTTTTATATATTTACTTTTAATACAGAGCTTTTACATTTATCTTTAAATATGACACATGCCTATTAACTATCCATGAGGGGATGCGCTCCTAGGTGAAACATTTAGCGTCCAGGAAACCAAAGAATATTTTCTAAAGGAATACCCCAGGGTCTCCTAGACGGTATGCAGGGATCATGTTTCAGTTTGCTATCGAGACGTTCTCGATACCAAGCCTTCAAATGCCCTCAGTTGAATTGTCAACTATTTTGTTTTCGAATTCGCGCCGAATTTGTAAACAAAATAGAACAGCCGATAAAATAAAGAGAACGAAAGCGAAAATATCGAAATGTCGGATCGAAAGCCGGACCGAACTTATATAGAAGATAACACCGATCACAACCATTGCTATCTTTTAAGATATTACTTATGAAAGGTTACCGTCAGATTCACCGACACGACTTACAATCACGGAACACGATTTAAACAACGGTTGTGAACTGGTGTTATCTCCTGCAGTGATACAACTTCGTGGCTGTATCACGTGAAACAATAAATGAACACACTGCCAGACTTTTATTTCCAACTTTATTTACCACGTAGTAAATTAGTCCTACTTACCTCAAGCCAGCGGTGTCACTGACTGCTCATTCATGTCCGTCGTGGGCGTACGTCGCTGGTTAATCGGATGCTGTCTCTATGCTATCTTCCTTGGCTATCTATCGGCTTTGTTGACTGACCGACCGACCCCTGGCTTCAGCTTGATCCAATGATTACTGCGTCGTAGAATGGCGTTGAAGGCTACGTACGCTTACAATTGGCCACTCAATAAACCGTGGGGAGACTGAGCATCAGCATCTGGAACTAAGATTTCTGTGATAGTTTAGGCGACTAATACGAGTTACGATTGGTTAACGGTTGCCTTTGAAAACCATCCACCTATCGTAACTGACGCTGGTCACCCAAACGATCCCAGAAAGCCTAGTGCCGAAAACTGGTGCTCAGTCTCCCCGCAGTTTCTGGAATGGCCAATTAGTAAACGATCTACACTATGGTGTGTGCATGGTCCCATGATACCCCGCGAGCTAAAAAGTCACGATTAACCTGTAATCCAATCTACGCTGGCAAATTCAGCAAAGTGCTACTCCCTCTGTTTATAACGTCGTATAAAGCCTTTATTACTTTTTTGGTTTTTGAACTGTGCCGTGCAAATGTCAAAATCTCGTTCTGTAAGCCAATTTTGTTGTATAGACAATTTCAAAGAGGTAATAGCTAAGCAAAAATGGCAGCCTGCCTAACTATCTGCCTGTCACTAGAGAGGCCACTAAACCTGTAAGGAGTGGCCAAATAAGGTCTCCTTCCAACAGTTGAATAGCCTGCAGCCTCCAGTTTTCTAAGCCTTGTCATAATTAACATATCTGGATGAACCTTACGGAAGAAAGAGAAAGAGAAAGAAACGAGAAAGAGAAAGCTTCACTTAATACAGCGCTTGGACTGTCAAGTGAAACGTAAATGAACAACCTAATTTCGCGCAATTAAGCGGGAGAACGAAATGACAACGACGACAAAAAAGTATTTCCGAATAAAAGCCGAAGTGAAGCCGAATCAGATTCGGAGAAAAATGGAACCGATCGTACACAGTACTCGAATAACGTGTAAAGAAACCCAAGGCCCAAATGAAAGGGAAAAAGGGGAAAAAAGGATACCATCCCAGGGGTCCCACTAATTAGTTAAGTACAACTATGTAATTAAGCCGAATAAGAAGTCCGTGACTTCTGACCGAACGTGTGTGCATCAGTGAGGTATGCGTTGCAAGGTTCATCCAGAGCTCTATTTACCCACCATTCCCAACCCACAAGGAATTGACTGACCAAATTACTGAGATGACCATTGGGTGTTCTGTGGTACCGGCGATGACCATTTGGCATGCTGTTAAACTGGGATAACATTGGGCATTCTGTAATACTCGGATGACCACTGAGCATGCTGTAATACTCGGATGACCACTGAGCATGCTGTAATACTCGGATGACCACTGAGCATGCTGTAATACTCGGATGACCATTAGGCATGCTGTAATACTGAGGATGACAGTCGTTGGTTGATCTGTACTTGGTAGTTGAAACAGTGTGAAGCAAGTTCAAATGACGCTCAGGAAGTAGAGGTAAACTAAAAATTAAGAAAAAATAAATAAATTACTTCACAAATCACAGTGGACTCCAGTTGGTATCTATTCCATTTTAAAGATAATCAAAGTGCCATTTGCGCTATCTCCTGTAAGTTTTTTTCCCCATCATGTAGTGCTGTCATTATGTCCGAATATTGTTTTTAGGCTAAACTTTGTGGTTTCTCGAGTCAAATTTCTCTTTTATCATTTTTGGACGTCATTGAAAATGATGCTCTACTCTTGTTTTGTTTCTGGAGCAAGTGTTAGTAGTTTCAACTCGTCTGGATTTCCACCTGGTTTACTATAAAAATATCTAACAAGAGCCTCAAACAAACAATGTTACTGTTTCAGTTCTTCCCTTGACATGCACCACCATTTATAAAATAATGGAATTCTGGTCATTTTTTTAGAGAGTGTAACTGCACATGGTAACAAAATCTCGATTTGTTGTCTGTTCAGAGATTGAACAATTTCTTTTAACTGTTATCATTCATACAATTAATTACTAGCTTTTCATTAATTCCTTTGCTACAGGAAAAATGCCAGCAAGACTTTAAAGATGGCGGCGCTTCGGAAAGTGGTCATAACAAACATACTCGACGAGGACCACCCTCAATCAATCATCAAAATCTTTATTTGTACACGGTTAAAAATATCAGTATTTACAATATAAAAAAGCAATTCACTGTTTTACATATTTTCCGCGTGAGAGTCCGATAAGGAAAACCATTCACTGATACCTTTTTTTAAAAGGCTCAGTGATTGAGTTGTTCTTAGTTTCCACAGGAAAGCTCCACTATAGCTAAAGCTTCGCTTAAGGTAGTCAGTTCTCGGCTTAGGTAATGCCAGTCTTTGTTTAGCGTCACGAAGGTCATAAGACGTAAGGGGTAGAGGGTTACACAACATACCACCTATCTGATGAGTGTAATGGACACATTTTTATGGCCTAAAAATCAGAGATAAGAGTATAATATTCTGTCTGCATGAAGCTTGCATTGCTAGTAAGATTGCACAGGAATATTTTTATCTTTCTCTCAGTTTCTTCTCCTGATAGAATGACGGCAATACGAACAAGACACCATCGTTTTAGTTGGAGTAGTGGGGGTACATTAAGAGACCACCAGTCTTTGTTAAATGGTGGTTCCTGTCCGAGAGACCATTTCCCTTAGTGATTTTTATCTAAACCTGGGTTTAGAGAAAACTAAAACCTGGGTTCAGGTTGCTTTTTCAACTGCTTAAGTTGAGAGCACACTGCGAGGATCACAAATTTCACTCATGTTTATCAGCAGTTGAAATATATGTCTTTCATCTCTGCAGTCTTTTGTTGTTTTTGCGAAGTATTTATTTTCTGGCTACCCTTAAGGTGGCTAACAACAGTTTCTAATAATTTCCAGTACCTACTCTTTGATGGATCAATACTACCACCCTTGTGCTATCATAATGGTATCAAATGTCCAGTCAAGTTATAGTCATTGTCATGACGTAACAGGTTGCTATTGTAACATAATTTGTGAAAGACCCATGTTTAGCTAGAAGACCTTGTAACTAAAAAAGGAGCTCAGTAAATTGAATTTTTGAAAATTTACGGTGGCTCTGAGCCCCTTCCCAAAAATTATGAAACTTTGCAAAACTTTGTATCTTAACATTCCAAATACAATTGGAAAACAAAAAACTGGAGGTCACCCGGCTTCTTTTTTTTTAGTTGTAAGAACTTCAAGCTTAAAGTAAGCATGTCTTTAACAGATAATACTGGTCTTACGGTAACCAGTACATCATCAAATAGACCTGCATAACCTGTTCACCTGCAATTTTGTTGATACCATTTTTTTTTGTGGCATGAACTGCTAAAAAATTTTAATATTGATCCATCAAAGAACAGGTGAGGGAAAATATTGAGCTGTTGCAAGTCAGGGAGTTTTCTTATACATGATTGCTTACTTTCCTTTCTAGAAGTTTCTACAGAATTAAATTTGGTGCCTCGTGATCCATTTAATAATTGTTTTTAATGCTCACTGCTGGTATCGTCAACAGGTGACCAATCATTAATAAGGAAAATTGGATGTTGTGCCTTTGTGGAATTAAAAAGAGAGAACTGATTGCTTACCTCTTGAACTAGACGTAGCATAGAGTTTCTGTACTTGGGGACTTGTTGGATGCTGTTATAAAGGAAGATCTTGTAATACAGAGTCAGGTGGAAATGGCTTCTTCTGCAAGAGAGGAAAAGATGAAGTAAATTAGCTCACGTGCTGAAATATCCACAATACTGACTTATAGTGATAAACAGCTGCTATAACTGACGCATGGCAAGACAAGGAGTATAAATACGGTCCTCTTCCTCCTCCTGGAAGTGGTGCATCGAGTCCATCAGATGTCCTCCAGTATTTTGTGAGCATTTCCTATAAATGCACTATTATCCCTTTTCTACACCCTTATAGAGAGAGGTATTGGTTAATTAATAATCTTTTAATATCCTTGAACAAATAGACAATAAGAATCACTAATCTTCACGTACAAAATATCAACTGAAGTAGCAATGTAAGCAAGCGACAGTCGGCTGCCATAGGATTAGCACTATGATGTGAAATATATCCAGAACATCTTTGGATTCGGAACTTTAATACTGCAGAAAAGATAAAAGAAACGAAAGGATGTTTGTTCATACCCTAAGACTGCCCCCCTCCGCCCTCCCCCGGGTCCCTTACCTAGATCTGCCATTGCCCGCCTCCCTCATCTTGCGAAAATATAAGGCCCTTGGTCTCGAACATTTTTCACTCCGACCAGCCCGGCCTAATTCACCTTCTCCCCTCCCCCTCACCTCTCCCGTTTCCCTCCCCCCTCCCCACCCCCCCCCCCCCCCCTTCTTCCCTCTCTCTGTCTCAACCCTTTACGATGGGGTCTGGATCCACCGTGACTGGTGGTTCCAATTGTAGCTTATTGGGGCGTCATCATAGTGGAATGTATTTATGATTTTAGTAACGTAAAGCTGGTTCAGGATCTCTCTGGCTACTTGATTTACCGCGGGTTATATTCGAACTTTAAGACGTTAATTTTCTCCAACTGGCGACCTTTATTTACCTGTATAGATGTAGAGAGTGTAACTGTAGGGCAAATCACCAGGCAGAGATCATCGTACCCAGCTAGTTTGGAAACACATTGAGACACTGACTTCCGGCAGAACTGACAGCTAACGGCAAAGGTCGGACACTAACAGGATAGGTATTGTCATGTCCGTGTGAATCTGGATCTGATGAAATAATAGTCAGCATGGAGAACATTGCAGAAGTAACAAAGAGGTCTTTGGATTTGAATCTCATTTAAGCCACAGACAGTCCAAGCTATTCACCTGTCTTCCAGTGACCTCTTATCACAGCTAGTGCTGATACCATTGCATCAACAAAAAAAAGCTAGTTGGGTTCGAATCCCATTGAAGCCACATAATTTTGTCGGGCTTTTTTTCCAGCCTCTGCCAGTGGCTGCTGAGTATTGAGTTAGTACCATGGATAATTTGAATGCCTTTTAAGCCAACAGGGAGCTGCAAGTTGTTAACCTACAGTTGAGGCGAGTGTGGCGATTTTGTCCCCAAAAGGATACTAGTTACGTAGTTCAGTCTGTGTTCCAGTGTCATCATTGCATTGAGAGTCAGGTGGTAATAGCTTTTCCTGCAAGAGGAAAAGTGAGGTAAATCAGCATGACAAGACTAAGAGTATAACTACTGTCCCCTTCCCCTTGGAAGTGGTGCATCGAGTCCATCAGATGCTCTCCAGTATTTTCTCAGCATTTCCTATAAATGCACTACTATCCCTTTTCTGTACCCTAAAGAGAGAGGTTTGGTTAATTAATGGTCTTTTAAGACCCCTTAACAAAAGAGACACAATCAGAATCACTGATCTTTACTTACAAAATATCAACTTAAGCAGCACCCAAATGTGACATTTGGTCGTCAACAGGATTAGCACTATGATGTGAAATATGTCCGCAGAACATCTTTGGATTTGGAACCTGAATACCGCAGAAAAAAAGAAGTAAAAAAAGAAAACGATGTCAGCAACACCACCCTTGGGGAAACTGGCTAGTGGCCGCTTAATAGGGGTTGGCCGCTTAATAGGGGTTCGTCAGAATTTAGCATAATGCGTGGTATAAACGTTACTTTATTTGAATACAACCCAGTTGGAGGACTGTTGAACGTAATACAGCCTGTGTTCGGACTATAAATTCAAGTTCGTAATTTCAGTCTAATGGACAGCTATCGACGTTCAAAATTGACACGCTCTTTCTACTAACTTCATTTATATGCCGATTACCATGTGTTGTTTACACAAATAGAAATATAGGACATTACTTGACAACAAAATCACGCCAAGATTCGTCATCTTCTATTTCCGACTCTCATCTGTCATCAGGTTATTCAAAACGATGTCAGCTACTTGTATTAAAATTTCACTGGCCGCTTAATAGGGTAATAACAATAGGAAAACCCTCATCGGGACCGCCAAAAGGTGGCCGCGGTCGCTTAATAGTAGTGGTCGCTTAATAGGGGTTTTATTTACAGTATATTACACTGACAATAAATTCGAGACTTTGGTAACTGGCAGCTTGACAGGGGGTGGCCACTTAATAGGGGTTCGAATGTTTACCGTAATACTGCCCCCCCCCCCCCCCCAACTATCCCACTCCCTTGGCCCCATTCCCCAGATCTGCCACTGCCCGTTCCCCTTATCTTGCAAAAATATGTTTCCCCAGTCTCTAACATTTTCATCCCGAGCGGCCCGGCCTTGTTCACTGCCACTCCCACATAATTCACTCTGCCCACCCGCACCCCACCCCTTACGACAGGGTCTGGATACACCGTGACTGGTTCAAGTCGCTGCCTACTGGGGCATCAGGGTGGAATGCATCTTAAATTTCTGCAACGTGAAGTGTGTTGGATGTCCCTGGCTACTTAATTTATCGTTGGCCATATTCCAAATTCAGCCGTTAGTTTTCTCCAACTGGTGTCCTTTATTTAGCTGCATAGATAGTATAGATGTAAAGAAAGCAAATGTAGGGCCAAAAAGAGATACCTGGTTTTAAAACACATCGAACACTGACTTCTGGCAGAACTGACAGTTAACAAAGGTCGAACACAAACAGGATAGGTACTGTATGTCATGTGAATCTGGACCTGATGAAATAATTGTTAGTATGGAGAACATTGCACCCCCTATTTAACATGTCACCTGAGTTAGAATGGAAAACGTTGCACAGTAACAAAGCGGTCTTTGTGTCTGAATCTCGTTGAAGCCGGCAAAGATTTTAATCCAGGGCCGGACTGTTCAAAGCGCGGTTAAGCTAACCCACGGTTAGCATCAATTTTGATTCAAATTAAATAATTCAATGGAGATTTTTCCAAAGTATTTTTGCCCTTCAGTTTCGTCTCTGGCTTGTCTTCGTATGTAACTTATAATTAGCTTTTGGAAACACTTCTAGCCGGCTTTCGAACAACCGGGCCAAGGCTTTTACTTCTCTCTTTCAGTGAGCCCTTATATAACAGTACCTCAGTCAGCATTGAGAACATATTGCAGCAGTAACAACGAGGTCGTTGGGTTTGAATTCCCATTGAAGCCCCACATATCTGTCGGGCTTTTTTGTTTCATCCTCTAACAGTGGCTGCTGAGAATATTGAATCAGCACCATAGTAGATTGGGTTTGAATCCCATTGAAGCCAGAAGTTGTTAACCTACGATTAAGGCGAGTGTGGTGATTGTCAATCAAAGGATACAACTTACATTCCAGTCTGTGTTCCAATGTCACATTTGCATTGTTAGTTTGGATTTTGCCTCTGATCGTCCGTAGCTGGCGGGTAATAGTCCTGCTCACTTATTAACTAAAAAAGCACACATTAATATTTAACCTAAAGTATATGGGCTACCATCGTAATTGAAATTATGGTTCTTCTGAAGACTTCCTGTCCAAGGCACATGATCATCACAGCACTTCCCTCTCTGCTGTCGTTGTTGTGATTCGTTTAATGACCTTGTAATTGCCGTCAAAAGGCTTCATGCGTCTTGATTTCGCACACCAAAAAAAGGGAGGCAACCATTTTAAAAAAAAAGTAGCACTTCTCTCTCTGCTGTCGTTCAATGGTGATTAAAATATGACCTTGTAATTGCCGTCAAAAGGCTTCATGCATCTTGATTTCGCACACCAAAAAAGGGAGAAAACCATTTTAAAAAAAGTAGCACTTCTCTCTCTGCTGTCGACGTTCAATGGTGATTAGTTTAATGACCTTGTATTTACCGTCAGAAGGCTTTATGCATCTTGATTTCGCACACCAAAAAGGATAAAAAAAGTAGTTCAGTAGCGATGTCTGACTGACCAAAAAAATCTGTTTGGGTACTGCGAGATTTTCCTGAAATTAAAATATTGGTTATCCAGAAAAAAACACACACGACACAAAAAAAGTACACCAGTTGGCGATCTTTTATTTTCAATTGCGTTTTATTATAATCATAACTATAATGTTCCTAGAATTAACATTTAACTGCTAACCACAAGAATGAAGCACAGTAAACATACTTTTATTTTCTATCTATTTTCACAGTTACATTTGTTATCACATGGTTTGCACACTCTTATGTCATGTACTCGTTTAAAAATGCCTAACAAGTAAAAGTTGAGCCGGATTCGTCGATGGTTGGTTAAAGATTCGAAAGTTAGTTGTGAAGCAAGTCTCAAATGATGCAAATAAAACACACTGACAAACTGTTATTTCAAATTTTATTCCCAACAAAAAGCGCCACGTAAGATGGCTTACACTCATGTCATTAATTAAGTTATGCCGCTATGCGCTACCATTCGCAAGATGAAGTAAGTAGAATTTAGTCGAATGCGAAGAAGCTGCGCCGAAGAAAAAAATGAACGGTTTCGTATGAAGGCTGAGGGTTTCGCCGAAAAAAAAGTTGATTCATTTGTAGAAAAAAAGATGACGTTTCTTTCCTGAAATGTAATCATTGGGTTAGTATTGTCTCTGAAACGAAACCCGTTAGTATTGTTGCTCATTTAGCTAAGTAGATTATGTTTTAGAATAAAGACACAAGACACACAATGTTTTTAAGTTTTATTTTTTCATATATTTACTTTTAATACAGAGCTTTTACATTTATCTTTAAATATGACACAGGCCTATCAACTATCCATGAAGGGGATGCGCTCCTACGTGAAACATTTAGCGTCCAGGAAACCAAAGAATATTTTCTAAAGGAATACCCCAGGGTCTCCTAGACGGTATGCAGGGATCATGTTTCAGTTTGCTATCGAGACGTTCTCGATACCAAGCCTTCAAATGCCCTCAGTTGAATTGTCAACTATTTTGTTTTCGAATTCGCGCCGAATTTGTAAACAAAATAGAACAGCCGATAAAATAAAGAGAACGAAAGCGAAAATATCGAAATGTCGGATCGAAAGCCGGACCGAACTTATATAGAAGATAACACCGATCACAACCATTGCTATCTTTTAAGATATTACTTATGAAAGGTTACCGTCAGATTCACCGGCACGACTTACAATCACGGAACACGATTTAAACAACGGTTGTGAACTGGTGTTATCTCCTGCAGTGATACAACTTCGTGGCTGTATCACGTAAAATAATAAATGAACACACTGCCAGACTTTTATTTCCAACTTTATTTACCACGTAGTAAATTAGTCCTACTTACCTCAAGCCAGCGGTGTCACTGACTGCTCATACATGTCCGTCGTGGGCGTACGTCGCTGGTTAATCGGATGCTGTCTCTATGCTATCTTCCTTGGCTATCTATCGGCTTTGTTGACTGACCGACCGACTCCTGGCTTCAGCTTGATCCAATGATTACTGCGTCGTAAAATGGCGTTGAAGGCTACGTACGCTTACAATTGGCCACTCAATAAACCGTGGGGAGACTGAGCATCAGCATCTGGAACTAAGATTTCTGTGATAGTTTAGGCGACCAATACGAGTTACGATTGGTTAACGGTTGCCTTTGAAAACCATCAACCTATCGTAACTAACGCTGGTCACCCAAACGATCCCAGAAAACCTAGTGCCGAAAACTGGTGCTCAGTCTCCCCGCAGTTTCTGGAATGGCCAATTGGTAAACGATCTACACTATGGTGTGTGCATGGTCCCATGATACCCCGCGAGCTAAAAAGTCACGATTAACCTGTAATCCAATCTACGCTGGCAAATTCAGCAAAGTGCTACTCCCTCTGTTTATAACGTCGTATAGACCCTTCATTACTTTATTTGTTTTTGAACTGTGCCGTGCAAATGTCAAAATCTCGTTCTGTAAGCCAATTTTGTTGTATAGCCAATTTCAAAGAGGTAATAGCTAAGCAAAAATGGCAGCCTGCCTAACTATCTGCCTGTCACTAGAGAGGCCACTAAACCTGTAAGGAGTGGCCAAATAAGGTCTCCTTCCAACAGTTGAATAGCCTGCAGCCTCCAGTTTTCTAAGCCTTGTCATAATTAACATATCTGGATGAACCTTACGGAAGAAAGAGAAAGAGAAAGAAACGAGAAAGAGAAAGCTTCACTTAATACAGCGCTTGGACTGTCAAGTGAAACGTAAATGATCAACCTAATTTCGCGCAATTAAGCGGGAGAACGAAATGACGACGACAAAAAAGTATTTCCGAAAAAAAGCCGAAGTGAAGCCGAATCATATTCGGAGAAAAAAGGAGCCGATCGAACACAGTACTCGAACAACGTGTAAAGAAACCCAAGGCCCAAATGAAAGGAAAAAGGGGAAAAAAGGATACCATCCCATGGGTCCCACTAATTAGTTAAGTACAACTAAGTAATTAAGCCGAATAAGAAGTCCGTTGACTTCTGACCGAACGTGTGTGCATCAGTGAGGTATGCGTTGCAAGGTTCATCCAGAGCTCTATTTACCCACCATTCCCAACCCACAAGGAATTGACTGACCAAATTACTGAGATGACTATTGGGTGTTCTGTGGTACCGGCGATGACCATTAGGCATGCGGTAATACTGGGATGACCATTGGGCATGCTGTAAAACTGGGATGACCATTGAGCATGCTGTAATACTGGGATGAGCATTAGGCATGCTGTTATACTGGGATGATCATTGGGCGTGCTGTAATACTGAGGATGACAGTCTTTGGTTGATCTGTACTTGGTGGTTGAAACAGTGTGAGCCAAGTTCAATTGACGCTCAGGAAGTAGAGGCAAACTAAAAATCAAGAAAAAATAATTACTTCACAAATCACAGTGTACTCCAGTTGGTATCTATTCCATTTTAAAGATAATCAAAGTGCCATAAAGGCTATCTTCTGTAATTTTTTCCCTTCATACAGTGCTGTCATTATGTCCGAATATCGTTTTTTAGGCTTAACTATGTGGTTTCTTGAGTCAAATTTCTCTTTTATCAATTTGTTTGGACGTCACTGAAAATGGTGATGCTTTCCTCTTGTCTTGTTTCTGGAGCAAGTGTTAGTAGTTTGAACTCGTCTGGATTTCCACCTGGTTTACTATCAAAATATCTAACAAGAGCCTCAAACAAACAATATGTCAGTACTGTTTCAGTTCTTCCCTTGACATGCGCCACCTCTTATGAAATAATGGCATTCTCGTCATTTTTTTTACAGAGTGTAACACATGTACATGGTAACAAAATCTCGATTTGTTGTCTGTTCATAGATTGAACAAGTTTTGTTAAACTGTTATCATTCATACAATTAATTTCTAGCTTTTAATTTTGACTTGCTGCAATGGAAATGCCACAAATCGCTCCAGACAAGGGCGCGTTGCAGCGCCCTTATCACGGCCTAAGAAATTTACTGATTCTAACCTTTCCACAGTGTTAACATAAAATTTATTGGAGGCCATTATTTATATTTACCTTGGAACACGAGTCTGAGCCAAAGAAACCCTATTTTATGCCAGGACCAGTTTGTTCGAACGCCGAATCTCTATTAACCCAGGATTAAAAGTAACCGAAGATTTAATTTATTTGTTGAAAAGGTTTTCAAAAGCTTATTTTAAGCTATACGTGAAGACAAACAAAGTAGAAACTATTAAGAACAAAAATACTCTGCAGACATCTGTAAAAATTTCCATTGATTATTTAACTGAAATCAAAATCGACGAGTAACGCATGCAGGGGCGGATCCAGGATTTTATTATTATTTTTTTTTATGGGGAAGGGGTGGCTACTGGTATATGCCTAAGTATATATTTTTTTTTATTGTTGCAATTAAGAAAAAAACTGTTAAAACCGATGGTCAAAAGGGGGGTGGTTAGCCACCCAATCCCCCCACCCCCACCCTTCCCCTCTGCATCTGCCCCTGCAACGCTGGGTTAGTTTGATTGCGCTTTGACAACCCATCCCAGGAGTGAAACTTGATGCTGATATATATAAGGGAAAATATCTAAATACCGAGCCTAGAGATGATCACCCAAAACCCCCACAGAACTATAATTCACGGTTTTGAGTTTGCAAAACAACAATTATTTTCATTGTGCTGTGACAGAAGTTTTTTCTGAATCTTAGATTTATCAAGCACTGTTTAAGATGCATTTGGTAAGTTATTTGACTTGTCTGAAACGAAAGAAATTTTGTCGGCTGTATTGTTATTTATGATCATCCAACTGTTTGCCGGGCTGCTTATACAGGCACGGTCATGCTACCGCAGCTTAAAACGGAGCGAATCGACGCGAAAACAAGCAGTCTCGACTGGAGCATGCAGTGTCAACTTTCTCTGCGGCATATTGCCAGATCAGCCTTATCGAACTTTAAAGTCTCAGGCTCTGCCAAGCTGCAATTCACGTATTGTCGAAAGACCCATTCCATATTTCACCCTTCCCCCTTATCAGCAACTTGTTTAATCCGATTTCGACAGTACTACGTTGTTGCAACCGAAAATCAAACCTACATAAACAACTGGCGCAGGTGTGTCGCAAACGGCATAAAAAATGTCGTGCGATTTTGAAACATTTTTAAAATTCTACGATCGACACCAGGCCGGAGGAAAATAATTACCGAGACGCAGTAGAGAAAAAAAGCACATTGCATAACGCTGTAAATATTCTCAAATTAAAGTGAAGTTAACTCAATGTCAACTTTTGCCTGACAGATGTTATCTTAATCAGTTGTTCAGATCAGGCGACACTCTGGGAAGGTTCTGTGAAGCACAAGACACTACTCCATAACAGAAAAATTAACTAAAACAACCACAAGAAGTATTGATTCCAATATAGACACAGCATTTTCATTCTTGGATCACGCCATAGACTATTTAAGTCTATTAAAATAGAAACTAAACCACGGCCTAAGAAATTTTTTGATCCTCGGTGATATTTTCACAATGATAATAAAAACTTCAGCCGATTTCTTACCTAACAAACGAGTCTAAGCCAAACAAAAGAATTCCTAATATACATCAGGAGAGCTATTACAACGAAGGCATGGATAATAGACAAATAAAATAGATCTAATCAGTTCTATTGTCAACATATCATGAAACCCTGCTGAAATTATCAAGCAATATTATCGAGCAAACATGTCATATAATATTTATTCCTAGGGTGATATAATGTATACCTAATATTCTAAAGGATTTTTTAAAAATACTTTTTACGACTTTTGCCTGTCTCATTTTATACTACTGTATATAAATGGATTGTAAAACGAAATAAGCGGCGATTTCACAGTTCGACGGAATACTAGATATATTAAACCATCGAATCGATAGGGAAAACTAAGGACTACCCGTAGCCAAAAAAAAAAACAGACCAAAATGAACCAAAATGAGGTCTTAAAAAGTCACTGAAACCTAAATGTTTTAAATTTGAAATGAACAAAAAATTAAAAACCAAGATTAATGGCCAACCGGCAAAATACATGTAATCCAGAATCAGAAGAAATGTTCCACTGATCACTCACTTGATAAATGTCGCTTGATAAAATAAAACGTTTTTATTCGCATGTACATACAACGTTCGTGAAATTCTTTCCGATTACTGCCGCGTGTACGATCTTTTTTCGCGATAGACACCCTCGAAGTCAAAGAATTCAATATAATAAATCATAAATGTCCGGTAAAACTAATGACACCTTCATAAATGTTTCTATGAATCTGCTGAAAAGTAATGGAACCTTCGTTCTAGCGAAGGACATTTGTCAATCGTCATCAAAATTCAAATTTCGCGGTCAATTAAGATATAAACAATTTGTGTTGCTCCACAACAAATATGAAAGCTGAACTTTAATAAAGGCGCTTGCTCAGAATCTGTGCTTGCTGTGCCAATTCTTACATTCCAGTGTCGCATAAGTTTGGAGAAATTAATATAATCGTTCATTTAAGTGTATAAAAAAAAATAAGCTTACCTTTGAATTGAAAAGCAACGCGCATCCAACTTGTTTCCAACGGACCAAGTGAAAACGGTTTTCCACACTTCAGTTCAGTGAAAACGTAAGAATTCTTCCACTGACCATTTCTGCAAGCAAACATTTGTCTTAAATTTAACGAAAAAAAAAAAACATTGTCACAACGTTCTGTTCAAACAAACTAAGCAAAGCAAATATGGTCATTATTGAATTATCAAGTTAAAGAAGTGACGAAGACGCGAAACTCATGCAGTACCTTACCGTACATTTTATATCTGTTTTTACTCTACTGCAGTCCTCAAATTTGCTTCTGAATTCATTGTCCTTTTCTAGTGAGTTCTTCCTTCTTTCGTTTATTCTCTGGCGAAAGAGTTAGAAAATTTTGTTGTTGACTTGGCGAGTTGTCGGTCAAATATTCAGCTAAAATGTGCACGCCAGATCACCTCATCACACGTGCTCAATACCCCTTCTCTGATTGGCTCGTGGGTGCTATACCTATGCATTGTAGAGCAGTTTTCAATTGAGTGTGCAAAACCCAAACCAAAGTAATTATTCTGATCAATCACAACAGTCGTAAACAATCCAATGAACCAATCAGAACTCGAAGCAACGACGGCGCCAAGCACGGGAAAACGCGTGCGAGCAATTCACGGATTGGTTTTGGTTTTAGGTCCTGGTCGCACTACAGTCAAAAACAAAAATCCGCCCCTGCAAAAATCGAGGAAAAGAAAAGAAACCGCTTCGGTGGGGCACGCTCTTTGTGGAATGTTTTGCTCGGGCTATTTTTTGTTTTTGACTGTAGTGCGACCAGGCCCTTACTTATGATTGGTCGAGAAAGTGGCGTGAGATTTTTTAGCCACCACAAAGCGTAGCAATGAAAAACCAAAGCAATTGTGTAATTACTTTTCACACTCAATTGAAAACTGCTTTAATGGCTTCCACCAAGTTTGATGGTATTAAAATTCAAAGAGATGGGAGCTACGTTCTACATTCTTTGACGCCTATGACTTCCTTTAAATAAACAGCCCTATGATTTTTTGCAAAGTAGAACATTCCCAATATATTGGTTTGCGAGATTGTCTGAAGAACAAAAAAGTACCTGAGGTTTACCTTTACATGCTATTTACATGTTATACGACTCTTCTATTTTTTTTTTGCATTTTTAACAAATTCTTGAATAAATACAGTTTGTTTCAAAAGACCTCCGATTTTCATCCTCGCTTCGGCTCACCATTTTTGGCTGAAATATTCAGTAGATAATTATTGACCACTACTCAATCGTTTCAACTCAGTTCAGAGCTGGTTAAAAATGACATTTACCAAACCAACTGAACCTGTTTTCTGTAAATAGAACACGAATTTATATTGAACAATCCCAACCAACCCAATGAATCGAAAGCGTTTAGCGCCAATAGTACACGATATTCATGTCATTGGCCGTTTTTATGCTAGAGACGTTAAAGTCGCCTAGACGTATTTAACGCCTCAGACGTTAAATACGTCTGGAATAAAAACGGGACGCATTAAAATGGACGGCCAAACAGAAAAAAAAACACAAGATTTTCTAGAAAAAGCTATTCTCGGAAGTGACTGGACACGACTAAACTCGTCGCCAAATAAATTTTAAGAACGCGACTATACAAATAGGGTTAAATTCGTCCCAGTTAAGGCCGTCTCGTTTTTATACTAGACGTATTTAACGTCTGAGACGTTAAAGTCGCCTGTTGAGTGCGTCTGAACGGCGCACTTAAAATAAGACGTTAAAGTCGTCAGACTTTAAATCCGTCTGACTTATTTTCCGTTTTTATAGTAGACGTTAAAGTCGTCTCGAGACGAGACGATATTAACGTCTCTAGCATAAAAACGGCCACTGCCGCGCCGAACCGTCATGGCATCATAAGACGCAATAATTTCAAGCAGATAGCCGTGATGGGGTAATTAGCGAACGATATTTGGAGTGAGTTGGAGTTCACAGAAAAATGTGTTTCGACCCCGAAGGGAAAGGGCAAGGTGGTATAACCGTCAAAGAGCTTTGATGGGGGCGTGAGGCCTGCTTCTTGAAACACGAAATATGTGATTTTCCCTGCATATTTTCAGACCAAAACCACTATTCCAAACACATACCCTAAAGGAAAACATACAATATATAGCTTACATGGGATATTGATCCTGAGAGGGGGTGCGTAGGGGGGTGTGTCCGACTACCTTCAAGTAAAAAGAAAATATATTATGTGAAGCAACGGAAACGGTAAAGAATTTTCTTAAAGCAACTATTCATCTTTTCTATACCACCTAATCATAAATACAGAAAAGAACTACTGAATTGAACTCAGACCTTAATTTACTCATATATCTCTCTATCTTAGACATCATAAAGTTTGGCAGGTAGTTATTTTATTTTGTGCTATTTGCTGACTAACACTAATAAATTACTGAGCATAAATGACATGTCGTTGTTATAGAAACTAATAAAAATTGCATGCAGACTCAGTATTTCTTGCAAACACTTCGCCGCAATGTTTGTTTATTGTTTGCACGCAAGCGAGTGTCGTGAGCCTAAATCTACTTAAGAAGTAAACAAACTAGTCTAATAAGTGCTTCAATGGACGATATGAACTTCTTGGGAAGAACCGTTTTATTACAATTTTCTTCATCACGTCGATTTGTCGCTCTACATGATGAAGTTCAGAAACTAGAAATGCCACTGTTGCGCAGAACTTAAGGCGGATATCATCTAGAATTGAAAGCGATAAAGAAATCATTGTTCGAATTGAATAAAGTAATTGTTTTGCATATTCAAATGTGGTTTCACTCAAGCAAATCCCGCGGAAAGCTGCAGTTAGGATTTATAGCCAAGCACCTTAACTAAGCACTTGTGACAGATGTCTGAACACCAATCACATGTAATAGCCACCCGAAACGCGCCGAAATCAGCAAAAATGGTAGAAACATCATCGTTTTTCTTTCTTTCACGTTTACTTTGAAATTGTCAAGATAAAATTTTAATAGTTTTATAATTGCACGTGCATAAATCGCTGGGAGGCAGTGGCCGTGTTTTCACGAGCGATTTTTCAAGTCGCTGAGCGAGTGACAGTCGGAAATCTCGTGAAAACAGTTGCTTGTCCAACTCGCTTTAAGGTTAAGCGAGTCGGCGAACTACAATAGAATTCTCATTAAATTTAAGCCACCAAACCAGGTCGCTTAAGCTTGTCGGCAATTAACCAACAAAGAAGGGCATTGTATTGTCCTTCTTTTGTGTTCTAATTTCTATTGTTTTAACAAAAGAAAATATATCGCGCATGGTATAAGAAAAATGAATAAAGTTCTGTTAGTGAAAACGCATAAATTTTTTAAGCTGCTTAACGCGGTCAGTAAGCAAATTACCTACAGGAATGTTAAGCGAGAAACTACGCCTCGTGAAAACACAGCCAGTGAAACGGCCAACGGTTAGCAAATGAGTTTTTAATGACTTCCAATAATTGATAATTCTTTAGCTGTATTGTGAAAAGTCCTTTGAATAATTTCAACAGTTTGGTAACTGCAAAAAAACCCATTGAAGCGTCAGTTGTTTTGAAAGGTCAATTATAATAACAAGGGAACAGTCAGCGATATTTCCACAGTTGCGCTTTAGAATTCATGAGGGGCCCTGCGCTATATTATATAATTACTCTTGAAAAAAAGCGTCTGACGAGAAAATCTCTAGGAAGCAATCTGAATTCGGTGTGGAAATAGTGGTAAGTGTAACGTTTACACATTTTACTTCCTAGCACAATTTATTTTAATTTGTTATTTATTTTTTTGGGAGAGATATTTATATAAATTCCAGTGAGATGTATAGCTATAAGATTTCCAGTATTTGGATGGCTTTTTAAGTGGTTTGGCACTGAAATCAGCAGCGCAATTTCAAGCACGCCATCGCTAGTTCTTTGTGAACAATAGTATAATTAGGCGTCCAGTTGTAACACTAAACTGAGTTACTGGTGGTATAATGCGTAAATTTTACAACATCCTTTTACTTGTCTGAAGCTGTTTGCTTGCGTAAGAAAACATCCTAAAACAACTTTCCAGATTTTTGATATTTTCAAGTCGTATGTTTTGATAACATTAGAAAAAACACTTCCTATAGTTAAACCTTTTCAGATTGTTCGTGTCACGAATGTGTTTTGGAATAAATGGTGACCATTGACATGCTGCGAAATAACATTTTAATTTACAAAATGGTCAAAATGTGTGTTATCCATCCAGCGAAGTTGCGCGTGCTCTTAAGAGAGTTACTGCTGAACTAACTGACAATACTTTTAGCGGTGCAACAGGCGGTGTGCGTCACGACTTGCAATGCCCCATGGGTTAATTTGTGGAGCGGCTCATTTTCCCTTCGTCTCGACGGAGTGAGCATCTCCTACGTTTGCGTTATTTAGCCTGAATTTAAATCAAGCGTCTTTTTTTTTTTTTGGGTAAAGTAATCAAATATACAAGTCTACAAACGCAAAGATACTTCGTAAAGGCCGATTTTTCTATTCATTGACGTTGTTGTTTTGCAGGGAACGGCAAAAAAAATGTACCAAAATGTAAAACGCACGTGCAACACGTGGAGAGGCATTGTTTTCGCTTAATAAACCTATTGTTTGGTGCCGTTCTCGCTGCCGAACTTATCAATTTTGAACGGCTTCAACCAAGAAAACTAAAAGGGGTAGACCCGGGTAGACCCCATAATTCTCAAAAAAGAAAGGTTAAATTAACTGTATGTCCCAAATTATTGACGAAAAACAAAGGTGTAAAGGAATGAGAAGTCTACGAAAAGGTGTGAAAGTTCAGTTTACGATAATGTGGCAACTGAACCGATTAGGTTTACTTTGAGATCAGCTAAGGCAGTCATTGTGCTCGAATGTAACATTTAATTGTAGTCATAACAAAGAAGGGATATTTCTCTTTAAATCTGCCTGAAAATAGTTTTAATTGACATCGCTGAAATCCTTGAAAAGGAACAATTTTTTCAACTCCATGCGCCGAAATAGCTTCTTGTTTGCCGCGAGGACTATTGTTTAAACAACGGCTTTCTATTGGTCAAATCTCGTGACGCACACCGCCTGGCCGTTCAATATGTCTTTCACCTTCGCGAATCGTTGATCGTTGGGACGATACGGAATTATTTTTCACTCACCAGTTATCCTTATTTTTTAATAATAAACTATTAAGATAGGACAAGCGTTGAGACCGCTGTAGCGATTCATGTGTATTCATATTTTCTTAGTTCGGTTTTTAGCCAACAAACAATTCTCGCAGCTTCTGTTTTTAGTTATTATCTAGGCCAAATATATTAATGTTATTGAGCTGTTGGGGTTTTTCCACGTTACATAAAAATGTTCACGCAAAAATAGTAATATATATAACAGTTTGTTTAGAAATACAGTAATATACATTGCGCGTAAATTGATAGTGAATCCTGTGATATTGAATTCAAGCCACCAAACAATTCTCAGCTCCGTTACCAATGGTTTCTGTTTATAATTCTTTTTTTAGCACTTAACTAGCCCAAACGTATTAATGTTAGCTGTCCGCGCAAAATATATATATATATATATATATATATATATATATATATATATATATATATATATTAATAATATAACAACTTGTTTAGAAATACAGCGATACATTGCGCGTAAATGCATGGATATTGAATCCTTGATATTGAATTCATTAGCCACCACTGGCAAACAATTCTCAGCTCCGTCTCTGTTGATAATTCTCTTTTTAGTGCTTAGCTAGCCCAAACTTATGAAATGTTAGCTGTCTTGGTTTTTCACATTACATAAAACTGTCTACGCAAATTACAAGCTTAATAATAATAATAATAATAATAATAATAATAATAATAATAATTTAGCGTAAATTTGCTTAGTTTATTATATACATACATATACATATTTTAATTTTACCTTTTATTGTATAATATTTTTTAACTCTGGTCTCACTAGTTGGAGCACAGGTCACGCCTTGGCGCCCTGTGTTCCTTTTAACTGTATATAGCATACAGATAGTTTTTGCTGCTGATATAATAATTCAGTACTGTGCGAACTCTAGATAATAATAACAATATTAATAAAGATATATAATAATATAATAATTTGTTTAGAAATACAGTGATACATTGCGCGTAAATGGATATTGAATCCAGGCCAACAAACAAATTTCAGCTTCGTCTCTACTCCCTCTTTTTAGTACTTACCTAGCCCAAACGTATTAATGTTAACTGTCGGGGGTTTTCCACGTTACACCATAAAAATGTTCACGCAAATAAATAAATAAATAAATAAATAAATAAATAATAAATAAAATATATTTAATAATATATAACAATTTGTTTAGAAATGAAGTGCTACACTGCACCTATATAAATGGATATATAATAAGTGACAAGAACAACAATAAGCGATACCAAGAGTTAAGTTCGTGTAATAAACTAAATATTAAACATCATTTTTTTTGCACCCGCCTATATATTTCGTAAACAGAATCAGTTTTTGTTTATTGATATGTTTTAGCCTTCCTTATTAAATATTAATGTATATTATTTTCCCTTGTCATGACTTAATGCAATGATGTAATTGCAATCATTTATCACGCCAGAAAATATTGCTCCCTTTAAGCTTCCTGTCTCAGAGAGGAAAGAAGGACATGGAAGAAAAACAAATAAAAATCTCTTGCCACCAGACCAACGCAATCTATATTTGCCTAAAAGCCAACCACTCCGGGAGGAAGTGAAAAGGAGTACATACAAAAATCGCATTTCGCCCGAAGATCCATAATGGAAGAAGGTCTCACGCTTGTCTTATTTTGTTGGAAACTGAATTTATGGAATACTTGTTTGTTTTTAGAAAATGGCTGCTTTCACTTTGCGCATGGCATGCTGTCTGACACATACTGACTTGATGTTTCCTTTTCTACGCAGATCTGGTCTCTAGCCAATTGCACACTTCATTTCTGGCAAACCTATAGGCGCGAGTAGGAACAGTCTACATCTATAAATGGCAAAAGAAGATAATATAACCAGCTTGCTGAGCAAGAAAGACCAGCTTAAATTCCTTGCGCTCAGAGTGCAGATGCCTCGCGTCCACAAGTTGCACTGGAAAGAGGAAAAGATCTCACGCGATTGGCTTAAAAGAATAAGAGCATTGAATTCATCTAATGTCGCTGTGAACAACGTATCCACTGCTAATGAAATTGAAGTAAGGTTGTTAAAAATCCAAGCCCAGACCGAAAGTCAAAACAGTCAACACAATTTAACCAGCACTGGTGTGGTAGAGCCTGTTGAGATAAAGCATAAACCAGATGAAACTTTCCCGAATCTGGAACCGGTTTCACGAATTCTTAAAGAACAGTGTCAAAGTCGTAAACCCGACTCCACCTACATCAGTTTGATCAGCCAAATCAACGTACCCATAAGCTTCGTCGAGATTTCCGAGAGAAGGCGTTCCGATGTCAAAATCATTTCTTCCAATTAAATGCCAGAAAAGAAGATGAAGAACTACCATCCTACTAGCGTCCAAGATGAAGAACTGCTGTCGCCTCCGGTTTTCTTTACAGTAACGTCTTCACAAGTGTCCTCAGAAGCAAAACGCAAACTCAGCTTTGAGTACATACAGGAGGTCAGTAAGCTGGGAGTTTGCAAGTAAACTGGACCAGAATATTTTCAGAATTGAACGATCTGTGTTATTTAAGACTCAATTCAGTTTGAAAAGGAAATAGTACGAAATAAGTGATCATGAGTTTTCGACATTTACTATACATCTCAGTAAGAGCTGTATGATGATTTTGTCTGGTAAAACATCTTGTTAGCATGATTCATTTATGTTATGATTATTCGTAGCTGTTAAAGGTGCAGTGTCACGGTGAATTTGACCTTTTGTGCATGGTAAAAACCATGCTTTACAAAACCTTCACTTATTTACTGTTAGAGCGCAAAGACGGAAATAAATCAGTCAACCAATTCATGAAAAAGAGAAACGAATCGTGGTCTGTTCAAGCCCATTTTGAAAACATGTGAACACAATTAGGCTGACGTTTTAACTAGAGACACTCATCGACAGTTTTGGTACACGAGGGTGGTGATATCACAAAACTGGACCATTATTTTTCCCTTTCGGTTTATAGAAAAACCTTATTTATTTTATTTTATTTATTTATTTATTTATTTATTTATTTTATTTTATTTTATTTTATTATTATTATTTTTTTTTTTGGGGGGGGGGGGGGAAATGCCACCAAATCCCCCTTATACACTGCCCCTTTAATTTAAGGATGATTAGTTCAGAACAGAAACCAGTTTTGGGGATAATTCTTTCTTTCCCTAGGCTCGATTTTCAGCCGTTTGAGGGAGTCCGGTTTTCAGATCCTCCACAAAACGGCTGGAAATCGAGTCTATTCTTTCCCAGGAGTGCCCAAGTATAAGGTTAGAAAAAGATGCATTGAAATCGGCAAAAACGATCAAATTTACAGCAAAGAACTGTTAAGAAAGTTTCAATCGAATGGTCACAATGTTTAGATTTAATGCACAGTTCTAGCCACCTTGTACAACGATTATCAATAAAGATCAATAGCATTTAAAGTGCCCATAACGTTTAATTTTTTATTTTCTCATCTGAATGTAAATATCACACAAGGAACCTCTGCGGAACAATTTCGCGCTTTGCACAAAACGCGAATTTTTTATGAATATTTCAAATCTTCAAAATCCAATTTTTTTACGGTATACCCGTCCCGCTGTTAAGAAGGCCGACGGGCTCACATGTTCCTTAATCTACGTCACAATTCCTTTGTTTGAAGTCACGTGTTCCTTAATCTACGTCACGGATCCTTTGTTACCGAGAGGGACCGAGAGGAGACTTTCGCACTTGGATGTTAATACACCACTGACAACAGTTCTCTTTCCAGCTGAAACAGATCTTCCTGGTGACTTTACCGTCTGCCACTTCAGGATGAGATCCATTCATCCAACCGGAGGAGTCAGTACCACATCTCAAATAAGGAACACATGACTTAGCCATTTTTGTTCCGGCGTTACCCAGGAAACGAAACCAGCCGGGTCCAAGTGAACCGTCATCTTTTGGAGGGGGTTGCCTTACGTTTCTGTCTTTTCTGTGAAGGCCGATAAGTGCTTGGTAGTTTAGGCATTCTGAAAAGGAAAATATATTCGTTCAAACCTTTGCTAAAGAGGTCGTTAGTTTTCAGGATAATTAACACTTATTTCCCAAAATAAAGTTGGCTAGTGGTGATATTTGCGTTCTCCCCTGGGGGGTTGGGGGTGGGTGGGTCTTACAGTGTCCGCACCGGGTTAAAGTGCCTATAACCCTAGAGTGCATAATTTCAGAATCATCTAATTAGCATTTTGTAAATTCAAATCCTCATAACCCATTAGAACGTTTGCCCGTAAGCCGGTTTTAATATGATAATGAGTTAACCCTATTCGGCCTGGGGGGGGGGGGGGGGGGGGGGGGCACAAAGTGCCCGCGCTAACTTTGAACGTTCATAACTTCTTTAATATGTATTCAAACGCCATCAAACTTTGTGACTTTTCCTTAAATGTATCTGGCAACCATTTTGTATGACAATTTTTTGATCACGTGACTTGATGTTTCCATGGCAACAAGATTTTGACAGCCATGTTTTTTTAAATTTGCATATTTGTACCATTGAATGAAGAAAAACAATATTTATTGGTATAACTTTTATATTTTTACGTCATTTAGCGTTTATTTATTGGTTTTGATTAATTTTGAGTCAATTTGGACGGTTTTTAAGAGGTTTTAAGAAATTTCAGAAATCCAAGATGGCGGATCCAAGATGGCGGCCGTATAACTAATTACCTAATAACTACGTCATATGACGTCATCATTCCATTGTGCGGACCGCAAAGGAGACAGTTTCGGACGTACTATGTACCCTCTAGGTTTCATTGTCGTAGCCTTAATGTTCATGAAGTTACGAAGGGGGGGCACAATGTGCCCCCCCCCCAGGCTCAGGAACTCAAAAAAAGCCCAGGCCGAATAGGGTTAAGTAACATGCTAATGAGCTTTTAACATTCTTATGCGGTAAGTAGCAGTGCACACGAGTAATTTTGAGCAGTGATGTATGATTTTATACCGTCCGCCCAGAATTTAAATTTATAGCATGCATGGTGATTTGTGATTAAAGCTTGGTTTAGGTAGCGTTTGATAAAACGATGGTTTAAGTTTCTAACACGTAAGGAAAGTACACACAAAGATTCTAGATGTTTGTCACGCAGTTCATTTGAAGCTGGATGGTTTGTAATTAGATTGTGACTCAGTAGTTTTTAAGGTTTGCAAAAGGTGAAAAAATGATAAAACTTGTGATTGCATTGAGTAAAAATAGTTCAGCGCAAATTGCAGCAGTGGTATTCGTTATGTTAATACAAGTCAACGCGTTATAATGTTCAGTAAAAGCTCATTAGCATCTTATTGAACTCATTATTATATTAAGGTGTCTCCCAACAGTTTCCAGCACTTTCCAAGACTTAGAATTTGATGGGTCATTAAAACCACTTTTTATCAGTTGATGCTACAATCATGATATGAAACGAATGCCCAATAATTGGTGAACACGTTGTTATCATTTTTGTAACACAACATGTTACTATAGCAACAGCATAACGTGCTGAAAACACACTAAATTTTAGCTTAAAGTGTTAATAACTCAAAAATGACTCGGTGAACCCCATTTCTTATTGTCGAATTGTGATCAGTAGGAAAAGATGCAACTTTTGTTGCATCTTTTCTAATAACGCGACATTCAAAACAAGGGTTATAGGCACTTTAAAGCCGGTGCGGGCACTGTACGCCCCACCAACCAACCATCCCCTTTCCTACCTCCCCGGGCTGAATAGGGTTTAAAAAGGAGTATTTTATTGGTAACGATTAAATATTTCTAGATCTAACATCAATTGTTTAGATAACAATGGCATTCATTTGTCGCTTTATGGTTAAATTTATGCCATTTGGTGGCTGATGGCTAACAACGTTGTAAAAGTTTTAATAGGGCAAATGGCACTTGTAGTGGAAGTAGATACGAACAAATAATCTAACTCGCTTGATTGAGGTTTGAAGAGAAGAAGCAGAATTAATTGCTTGGTTAACGTCGACGGTAGGTCGGCTAAAATTTACGTCATTTGGCGGCTGATGATTAACCGCATTACAATCCTGAGCTTAGTGTAAGAAGTTTAAAGGAAAACGGCATCAGTGGAATAAGATACGAACAGAAAACGACAACAAACAAACGGCTTCTATGAGGTTTGATAGAAGCGAAGAGGAAACTGAATGGTAGTTTAATCGTTTTCATACCTTCTATCAACATGTTACAGCGAACCATAACAGATTCACCAGGTTTGATGGAATCCAACCAGTAGTTACCGCTGGCTGCATTATCTCCTTCACTCGCCTTGATTTCTGCGCATGATGTGGCAGGCACCTCGGGAGTGGAGCCTAGGGGCACTGAAAAAAAAAGACTGAAATATAAGCCTAGCCTTGAGAAAATTGTCTAAGAGAGCTGAACCCCGTGTCCCATGATAACTTATAACCGCACCGTCTCTATTCCAAACAAATCACCTATCATATGTCACATAGCTCTCATTACTGTTGATACCGTTTGAAAATCCTGGCTACACTCCTCGACAAATAGGTGTTCGGAAGGCCAAAGCTGTCTCAGATTTTCGTGTTTCGCTATCAAGAAAAACCTTCGTAACTGAAATGTTAATACCTAAAGGTCTAGCCAACCAAGAAACAAATGATGCTTATTCAGTTTATTGTCACACGCCAAGTCTTTGTATAAATCGAAGTCAGTTTCGTTGTCTCGCTCTCCCGATTTCCCGTAGATGTTGTTTACAACCGTTTAATCCCCCGCGGTGTTTTTTGTTTGTTAGCGCTCGCGAAGCTTTCAACCCTTCACTCCCACCTGGAATTGCAAATGCGTTGTGGTAACTACATATGAATCCTGGTGATAAACCATTTGAAATTAAATTTAAAGGTATTCTGTGGAAAAAATCATAAATGATACCAAAAAACATAGCGGAATTCACATATTACATTGAACAGTGCTCAGAACGAATAAAAATAAAGAAAACCTTTAGTGACTTTTTATCAATTGAATGTCGTGGTAGGGTGTAGACCCTTTCCTTGTCACATGGTAACTTCCTCTAAAAAGTGTTAGAGGAAAAGTTGTAGGAGATTGTTATTGAAGTCTATGATATGAGGAGGTAGGATTTATGGCATTTACTCTATCAATGTGCATATCTCTCCAAGATATTTATGACATTTAAACGTGATATACAAATTGAACCAATATTGATTATGTAATGGTATCTTATGCAAATATAGTACTCTTGGTAGTAAGTTACAGAAAATAGAAGGTCTGTAAACTGTTATTCTTGTCACTTTCGATTCGAAAATCGAGATTCCACTGTAATTAAGAATTCTCATCTTACCCTCCGAAACAAGTTTAGTTAGAACGCGTGATTGAATTCTTGTCATTTGTTCCAAGACATAACAAAGGAACCATGCTGCTACTTGCCGGTACTACCAGGTTTCACGTTATTGACCCTACATGATGTAAGAAGGTCATACCATGAGCAGATAGCCGCAAGTTGCCGCTGGTGAGCGGCACTTACACTCCAATCGCCTTCGTCTCGGCACCAAGGAGATCAAAGATGTGGTCGACATCCATCTTAATATTCTTGGTGGCATTTATTCAGGTATCAGTTTTCAACCGTTGCAGTTCTGTAGATGCGTGGGTTACTGTTACGTACAACTCTTTGGTGAAGCTAGAAAATTTAGCTACCTCATGTGTGGGTGATTGGGAGCCCGATGATTGTTACCTGAAGAGAATTAATCAAATTGAAATGCTGTCTGACTTCGAGAATTTTTTTCTCCATAGTCAACTGAATAAACCAGGGCACTTTGCATTTCTCCGCGACGTGCTTACGTATGGATTCAATCTTTATTCAGATGATTCACGGTTTACGAGATCGGTTGAAAGATTGATAGTCAGTCCAACCCTTAAACAAAAATACGATTCCATTGTCAAGCCCTTGATGACTGCACTGAAACAAGACGTCGATGATTTACCTGAAAGTGGTTCCAATAATGGATACGTGCTACCTCTAGAAACCGCCTGTGCCACCTTACCGACCCGAGACGTTCCCACACTATCTGTCAAGGATGTCTGTCCAAAGGTGTCAGAATGTTCCCGGTCGTTTCATTCTACTACTGTAAATGCTTGCCGAGAAGACAACAGTTGTGATGTAGCGAGAGGCGTCCCGCTGATGGTCGGACTGTTCTTATATAAAGTAAGCTTTGCTTTCGTTGATAAATTTTGTAGTGGTAGGTGCTCAGGCGATGGTGGCTGTAATATGAAGGACGAATATTTAAGCATTGTTAAAAAGCTGGAGGTGCTGAAGGCATTCGTAACCATGATCCCAGAAAAACCCTTTGATGCATTTTTCAAGGATGCCGTAGCAAGAAAGGCTTACTCCGAACTTGGACCAGCCATGCAGATCATCAGCGAAAAGGATGACCAATTTTCTGTTGCCAATGTAGCTTGCAACGACCTTGAAGCTCAGCCCGCTTGTCAAGTGATGTCCTTTTACCCAAACTACTTGGTGCTGAAGAAAATGAAGGAAGAAAGGCTCCATCCGACTGCGCGAGACACGACGGATCTTTCGCTTCACGAGAATGTAGACCATGTCAGGCTGATTGAACTGAAAAGGGAAGCTATTAGACACATTCAGTTGTTAAATGCCATTGACGAACTTAACACTAATTTGGAAGCAAAAGTCGAAGGAATTGCGTCATATTTCAGGGGAATTGCAAGCTTTGACCAAAAAATCGCCAATGCTGATGTGGTTTTTATAAGAGACTCGTTAGCAACTTTTAATTCAAAATTCACCACCCTGTCGCAAAAGGTAAAGGACGACGTTGAGGCAGCCATGATTGCCACGACTACCCTAATTGGGGAGTAGTTGGTTGAGGAGACCGTAGTGCTTGTTGCAAAAGTGGCCGTAGAAGCAAACCCCATCAAAGCGGTATTCTCTGGAGTAGACCAGGAGGGAGTGCGAGATCAAACAATTGCAGTTATCGAAACCGCCGGAGACTTGGTGCATATAATATCACTATTTGCAAACTTGCAAAAGCTTGCAACTGACACCACTGCGATTGCAACTGACCTGCATGACAATCAAAATCAAATCACTTCATTGATGACACTAGTCGATAAGATCAAGAAGAACCAGGTAGATGACATAACTGACGACGCAGAAGAGTTCATCAAACAATACAGTGGGTATACACCGAAAGTCGACAGAAGTCGCATGGCCAAAAACACTGCCATGTGGGGAGCTTTCAAGGGATCTACCTGTGATCTGTTAAACGGCGTCGAAGGTATTGGTGCGTCTATTGGAAAGGGTGTGGCGAATGGATTCTTGTTATGCGAAAAATTGGAAGGGACAATCGCCGAGTTTGACGCTCTGAGAGAAAATATTTTTGAATTTCAGTTTGACTTAGTGGACACTCTAGCCAGGGTTGTGCGTGGTAATGTAGCTACAAAGCTGGCCGACTCCATTCAAAAGCAGAATAAGGACATTTTCAAAGCAGACCAGCTGTTAGGTGGATTTCTTATGACACAAGCCTACCTCCAAACTCACGCCTGGCTGTATTGTGACAAACTTGAGTGCAAAAATGAAGGAGGTAAGGTTGAGCCATGTTCACCAGAAACTGGACTCTTCACGAACGATGAGTTGGATAATCTTGTGGCCTTCACAGACCATAAAACGTACGTCTCGATAAAAAGGACAGTTTATATTCCATCGAAACCTCAATACAGGGGCGACTTGGGCTATATCAACATCCAAGCCTTGGCACAAGAGAAAACGGCCTCCTTTAGGCTACCCCGGGACCCTGCTTGGCTGTACAAATTCCACTGGAGTTTGATGGGTGAATCGCATGCCCCATACGTGGAGAGCTTCGAACTCTTTTTACCGAAGAAAGAGTATAAGAAAGATTTGCAAAGGGTCGAGACATCAACTCGTTTAGTAGTCTCAGTCGATAAAGAAACAGGCAGCTACATTTCTACAGACAAGGAATCCGCAGTGCTTTACAAGTTACCAGAGAGGCAAACGTCATACGTTACAACCTACAAAGAGGGCTATCGAAGCTCAACTTGCTCTACGGAAATTCCCAACCCATACAGTCTGTGCAACAACCTTCCTAACATTTGCCACACGTCCACCAACGTACCTGGGGATAGTCTTCTTCCCACCACGTTATCCAGATGGAGAGTCTCGTATACTGTCCAATCAGGTGAAGAAGCCGTCGACTGGTTGGCACCCAACTCGAAGACTGATCTGAAATTTATCGCCAAGGTAACGCTCCGAATGCCCTACCGTGGAAATCCATCGCGGACATTCGGAAGAACGAATGACGAACCAGATGGCCAACCAGATGGCTGTTGCCAAGGAAACACATATCGCTCCTCGTTGGTTAGCACTGATTGCGAAGATTGTCCAAGTGAATCCACATCAAGGCTTGGAGGGTATTACTGTGAAGCCAATCCTCCAGCTCCATCTAAGAAAAAGCATCATGTGTTTCTTCACCGCAACGCATCCAAGCGAAGGCACTCGCCAGTGAGTCGTGTTTCCACAAAGGGCCGCAAAGCATGACAGCATAAAAGTGAAGTGGCAAATCATTTGCTTCATTCCAACAACTATTGCTCAACTTGAAGTGATTTACAGTCGCGCCAGTCTCCGCATGCATTTCAGCAATACATATTGTAGGGATTCTTAAGGGTTGGTGTTGGTTTTGGTCATTAAAAGCTCATTCAAACAGAAACAAGTAGTTGTCTTCATACTCTTATTTTGTTATAAATATCAATTTAATTCAGCCTCAACAGTTCCACTGTACAGTGAATTCGTTAATCCAACTTTCAGCAACAGGCCTATAAAATTTTGTTAAGTGGGGCGAATAGATCTAAGAATTGAAATAAGTGGCGAAAATACCTGAGACATGATTAGCTGGTAGTAAAGCAAAGCAAAGCAAAGCATATACCAAGCAGTCGATTATGTGCCGTTCCGCGATGTTTTGATGAGGCTTCTTTGTGCTTGTTAGGTCTTCTAAGTTTTTGTGTAAACTATGCTAGAATTATAAAAATGCATTCACTGATCAACAAAATAACCTTTAAATGACAAAAACGCATAAATTCACTCCCTAAGATGCGAAAAAAAAAACATAATCAATGCTTTTTTTAGTGATTTCCCTCTAATTAACACTGTCAAACTTGAAAACATCGGCCCGACGTTTTCAAGATTTGGACCACTTCTTTCCTACCTGTCCGTAGCCACACCAGTTTTAAAGAACGTTCGTGACTAGTACAATACGCTTTAGCATGACCAGGCAACTATTAGCGGATTTCGAAGTAATAACAATACCTTAATTGGATTTTTAAGTAGCACTAAATCTTGGTGAGACTGCCCCTTTAATATCGAAAAGGGCATGTTTCATTTACAACAATCGGCATACTGGTAATGGTACAGTAAAAATCCGCGTGTAAGAACCTAGTGATTTAAGAACCTCTTGGCAAAAATTTGCCATTTTAATACCCCAAAATATAAGAACCTGTTTTGCTAGAAAAATCAAGCAGGTTCTTATGGGTGGGATATCCTTAAATTATGGTAACCACTTTAACCAAGGAGTTTGATTTTGAGATTGCAAATACATATACTGTGTATATATTACAAGGTAAAGTCGCACACGGGCCACGATGGCCCACACGGCCGGAGCTTAACCCGGTTTCTGTAGCATGAAGCAACTAGGAATATTGCTACTCCCCCCTGGATGGGATGCTAGTCCATCGCAAGGTTACCCCCAGCATTTTGTCGCCGGTACCCATTTATACACCTGGGTGGAGAGAGACAGTGTGGAGTAAAGTTTCTTGTCTAAAGGAAACAACATGACGGCAGAGACCAGGCTCGAACCACCGACCTTCAGGTTGAAAGTCCGACGCACTAACCACTAGACCACCGTGCCGCCCACAAGAAAACAACTGTAATCAGTTTTATTAGAGTTATTATAATACACTTGTGAATAATTACTGTACATTTAAGGTGGTTCGATACAGTTTTCTGGAGACCATACCAACATTTTTCAATCGGCTTTTAAGCGGTCTTCTCCAAGTCAGATCAACGTGAAATTTTCACCACTAACTGGTTTTGAATTGAAGTTTGGCAAGATATAGTTTCTGATAATCGATATTACCATGACGACGACAAACAAGAAACTTAGAAATCAGTAAAATTGAAATTTAGCGCGTTTAATATTTGGCATTGAAAACCCCACATAGACATCTTAAAATATGGTATATGGCATATATATTTTGCAAGAATAAAAAAAATCTGTATGTTTGAATCCAAATCAATCGCAATAACATTTCAAACCTTACTATTTGTGTACTGCTATTAAATTGATCGAGAGATTAACACTAGGTTTGTGAAATTACTTAATGATAATGTCAAAAAGTAACTTGATGTTATGTTTGTAAACCTTCAAAGTTTTGTTCACTTCCTCTTTTACAATCTTGAGAACTACCATTTTTCCTAGCATCGCTTCATGTGCAATTTATGTGTATTTTTCGATTTTAATCGCTTTTGCAAACATCTGAGAAACGGCTCGATGGATTTTTTTAAACGTTAACCACGCATGCTTACCGATGTGCAAAATATTATCGGAAAGTTTCATTGACATTGATTCACTGGAACGCCTTTAAATATATAGATGAAGACGACGTACGAACCGGCCAAAACGTTTGCGTTACAAACTTATTTTTTTAAGTTATGCTCAGTAATGATTTCAAATCAATGCGCACTACATTCTTCCGTGATTGCAACATTGCAATGTACGCTCGTTGATGCAAATTTCTTTGCATCTGTTTTCTTTTGCGTTCAAAACGCCTGCTGTAAAAACGTTTTCAAAACGCAAAAGGGTATTTATTGCTCAAAATAATCCTAAAAACAGACTTAGAGAATCTGGAAAGTAGCCAGGAGAGTAATAAGGTACAATCATGCTCGAATATAGATAATAATAGATGCACAGCAGATCACAACGAAAGTATAAATCACGGAGGAATGCAGTGCGCATTGATTTGAAATCATTATTAAGCATAACTTAAAAAAGTAAATTTGTAACGCCATTTTTTTCATTTCGTTTGTTCGTTCGTCTGTATGTTTGTTTGTTCGTCCCTTCGTTCCTTCGTTTGGTCGGTCGGTCGTTTCTTTGTTCGTTCCTTCGTTCGCCGGCTCGTTCGTTTGTTTATTAGCTCGGTGGTTGATTGATTTTTTCGTTCATTTGTTCAGTCAAAATTTGTTTTCCTTCCAGGTATTGCTTTAAAAGATTATTAACACGTGCTCTTTCTCCTGACTTTTCTTTCAGCCGCACTGCTATAACTTTGACTTTGTGACTATGAAACCGAAATTTTGAGAGACAACAGTTAAGCAGCCATCTTTGGATAATGGAAAACGGATTACCAATTGTAGCTTAATATAGCATTATATACAGAACTGAAATCGTGCCTGTTATTATACTACAAAAAATACATAACGGAAACATCACGGAAAGATGTTAATAGACTCAGTTTTCAAGGCCTTTCATGATTGTTTTCAAATTTTAACTTTATTATCAAAATAGTTTTTAACTCAATAATCAAGGTAAGAAAACAACAAATAATTGTTTCTGGAGTTGTCTTCATTCAAACAAACTCTTCTGATGTTTGTTTTTATCAAGTTATTTTTGTCCCCGAATTTTATTAATTTAGATATCGAGTTTTTATGTAAAAAAATAATTGAATAATGTATAATCAGAAACCCAAAAGGGTTGAAACGTGTCACGCGCGTTGGAAACACGACGATTTTGTACGCGTGTGCTTTACACACGTAACGAGACACGCAATAACATTTTGGTTTAAGCTAGTTACTGGAATTCCGACTTTAATAATGCTGAAAACTTCGTACAGAAACAAAAGAATTTCATTAACTGTGTCTAAGTAATTTTATAAAGTTCTCTAAAGTACTGAGCGACTAAAAAAATAATTTAACCAAAGTTAACTTTATTTCACTTAGTTTGGTCAAAAACAAGATAACGCCATCTTGAATTTCGATTTGCGCGAGAGGATTTGCAGCGGCTTCTATTGCAATTTTGATTGGTTAAATTTTCTCGCGTGATTTTCCAAATATGGTACTTAAAACAATGTTCGGAATATGGTATTTAAAACATTGAATGTTCGGAAGCAAAGGGAAGTTACACGTTTCAATCCCTTATGGGTTTCTGGTATAATTAAGTAAGATTTATTGAGATGACAATAAATATTAGATATGTCTACTTAACAAATCGACCACATTTTTCCATGGTCTACACTCTTATAGACCATATAATGACATCATATAATGTTCAAAACTCAAGTGGAACGGCGAGTGGTTTCACTGCAAAGTTTTGAACATTTTATGGCGTCATTTTGTGGTCTATAAGAACGTAGACCGAAGGCCGAAAGCCGCCATGCGGAGCCCCATACCTATAGAACCCATGCATTCGTTTTCTCATGGTCATCATGATCAGGGGTATATAGCTCGCGGGCGCGTACGTACGTACGCACGACGACGACGACGTCGCACAACATGGCGCCCATGCATACTAGTCAACCTATGCATGCAGCTTACACCTCTGCAATTTGATATTCGAGATCCATTTCATGGTCAATTGACATCTGTCAAAACAAGGCATACGCTGACTACTATCACATGACCATACCGCGGGCTCAAGTGTAGAACTCATCGAGGTTGCGTGTTTTTTTAAAGTTGACCGCTGACTAGGTAATGAATTTTCATTTGATCGCACATTTTTCACAAATTATTAGAGCAAGCCAAAAATTCGGAGCACCGCTTTTAAGCTTGGCTAAATCTATATATTACCATAACTGTTTAATCTGGTGACTAGCAGCCTAGACTGCGATACTATTAACATGCGGTGTGTGTTCGGCGCATGCGCAGAGAAAGTTAAGAAACGTGCTCAACTGCATGACAGAACCGCAATGTTGGAACTTTGTACTCGATATGTGCTCGTTGCGTTGTCATTAAGCGTTGTCACTGCGTTCTGTTCTGTCAGAAGTTTCTGATTGTGATTGTGATTGTGATTGTGTATTAAGTCGATTAAATTCTGTCTTGTGGTTTACACAGTAACCATGAAAATATTTTCTTGGTGAATTAGATCGAAAATCCGTGCTAAGTCGGGGCGCGTGTGACAGCTCGTACGATCGCAGTTTTTCCAGCCGAAGGCGTAAAAACGTTTAGAAAATTTCACCCTAATTGTTTTGTTAACATTTTACAACACAATCAGAAACCCGTAAAGGATTGAAACGTGTAATGCGCGTTCACTGCGCTGGCATATTCATTTTGCTAAGTACCATATTTGGAAACACGAAGATTTTGTACTCTAGTGCTTTAGCGACACACGAAATTTTGCTTCTTAATGCTGAAAACTTCGTACAGAATCTAAAGAATTTCATTTCTTGTGACTCTAAGTACTGAACGACTAAGATTCAAAAGGTTTTAACCAAAAGTTTACTTTATTTCCCTTACGGGTTTTTGATACAACACAATACAATTTATTTACTTGAATTTACACTTAGCTGTTACAGCTGGTTTGCAGGTATACTCACAAATATGTAAATAAATAAAAATAAACATCGAAAGAATTAACAATTTTGAAAATTTTTTATATGTATACAACTAATAGAAAGATAATAAAATTTACATTTATAATAGTGATACTAATTGAATCTAGTTACAGTATTACACCTAATTCTCAGCTCCGACTATTACATTTCTAGCTTTCTGATTGGCTAAAAAACACTAGTAGCTTGCGTTTTCTCTGCAACGCGTTCCAAACTAAAATGTGGCATTACGACTTAGACAAATTCAGAGTAAATACTAAGGTACACTACAAAAATGACTTATTTTTACGGATAAATTATCAACCTACCTCGGAAATGGGCTTTTGCACGTGGTAGTTTCTACAACCTCTTCGGAAATCAATGGAAAATTGGCCAGAATTAAAATGTTAAAAGTTTTTTTCGGAAAAGCCATTTCTCCACTTTTTTTAGTTGGATAATTTTAAATGTTTGCTCTAAATCGTAAAATCATGCTAAAACTGATAGGAGAGTTTTCTCTGTTTCCCCCGTCAATAACCGAACAAAAACAGCTATATACAACTTATTCTAAAAGGATTCTGAATTCAGAAATTCTGATCCCCCGTCAATTAACCGAACAAAAACAACTATATACATCTTATTCTAAAAGGATTCCGAAATTCTGATTCCCCCGTCAGTTAACCGAACAAAAAAGCTATATACATCTAATTCTTAAAAAAATCAGAAATTCTGATCCCCCCGTCAGTTAACCGAACAAAAACAACTATATAAATATACATCTATTTCTTAAAAATTCAGAAATTCTGATGCCCCGTCACGGGCCGTCAGTTAACCGAACAAAAACAGCTATACAAATCTATTTCTTAAAAATTCAGAAATTCTGATCCCCCCGTCAGTTAACTGAACAAAAACAGCTATATACATCTAATTCATAAAAATTCAGAAATTCTGATCCCCCTCGTCAGTTAACCGAACAAAAAAAAGCTATATACATCTATTTCTTAAAAAATCAGAAATTCTTATCCCGCCATCAGTTAATCCACATCTATTTCTTAAAAATTCAAAAATTTCGATCCCCCCGTCAATTAACCAAACAAAAACACCTATATACATCTAATTCTAAAAGGATTCAGAATTTCTAATTCCCATGTCACGAGTGAGATGCAGGATTGCTGAAAATTAATTCAGTTTTTTTTTTCTTTCTCCTCTAATACCACTTGTTGCTGAACAATTCTAATTAAACTAGTTTTCTGCAATCCAGTGCATGTTACTTACATGTTACCTATATCATGTACATGTAACTTAAAACTGAAAGGAATCAGAATTTCTGACTGTCACTGTGGACGAAATCCTACATTGTGTGTACAGCAGTACAGTACTTTCACATGATACAGTTACCATTTGGTTTCAATATTTTACAACATGAAATTTGGGATTTTTCTTGAATTTTGATATTTGGCACTCTTGAGAGTTTAAAAGAGTTAACTGAACAAAAACATGAGTGACATTTGTGGTCCTCTCAGTTTGCTATCAACTTAAGCAGTTGAAAAAAAAAAAAAAAACCCTGACAAAATCCAGGCTTGAATTCAGGAGCCCGTGTGTTTTAGGTCAAAGCAAACTTTTTTAAAGTTTATTCAGTTTATGTCAGTGATATAAAGCTCATGTTTTAGTTATCTTTCTCAACTGTAGTCGAGAATAAAGTCGTTTCTACAAACATGATAATTGAAATACGTGTTAAAAAGTTAAAGGTGCACTTATAGCAAGCGTCCGTTTGTAAATTTAGCTACGACGGATTAATATTTCAGTGACAAACTCGGATAGCTACAATGCTGACAATTCAATTGGGTGCTCGCCTTTTACCCCTACTGCATGTTTTGACTTTCATATGGATGGTAGAATTTCAAGTGGTAGTGTTTTTTTTTTTTGGACGAAAAAAAAAAACCTCACAGGTGCAGAGACAAAAGACAAAAAACCCGCAAAAAGACTACAGACGGTGATGCATAGAACGTTCCTGGATGTTAACCTTTCCAATAGGGACCCAGGGTGTAATATTTATTATTCAAGTCTCCTTTGTTACAATGGCACAATGGCATTCAGCGAGTACATGTATGAACGCTAGGACTTAGCATTGTGTGTTCGTGTACAAATGTGCACCGTTTGCAAATTGCCAAGAAGTTGAAGCATAGAACGTACAGTTCGTGCTGAAAACAAAAGAAATTGGAAAATCAGGCTTACAACAAGCACAACACAAACCTGCACTTTAAAGAGTGTTATGGTATTTTTCGAAGTAGAGAAAGTGTGTTTTGTGTTTGTTTCTGATTATTTTTCAAGGAAGAGGATGAAGTCACCTTCAAACAGGAGAAAAAAAAAACAAATTCTGCCGTTTGATACACGCTTAAATTGCTAGAAAATAGATGAAGGTTTATTCATACAAATGCGGCCTTCTTTAAAGTCACAAACGTAACAGTTTTCTTGCAGCTCGCTTCACGAAGATGTTGCACACAGAGAAATCTGTGCTCAAATTTTCATGCCAAATTGCAACTTAATATCAAAATATTAGTCAGAGCTACAGTAGCCGAGATAGCCTTTTTTGTAAGGGGTTCCATTGATGTAGTACACGAAATAGCCATCACAGTTTCGCACTTGGATGTTAAAAGACCACTGGCAACAGTTCTCTTTCCAGCTGAAACAGACCTTCCTGGTGACTTTATCGTCTGCCACTTCAGGATGAGATCCATCCATCCAACCGGAGGAGTCAGTACCACATCTCAAATAAGGAACACATGACTTAGCCATTTTTGTTCCGGCGTTACCCAGGAAACGAAACCAGCCGGGTCCAAGTGAAGTGTCATATTTGGGAGGGGGTTGCCTTACGTTTCTGTCTTCTCTGTGAAGGCCGATAAGTGCTTGGTAGTTTATGCATTCTGAAAAGGAAAATATATTCGTTCAAACCTTTGCTAAAGAGGTCATTAGTTTTCAGGATAATTAACACATATTTCCCAAAGTAGAGTTGGCTAGTGGTGATATTTGCGTTCTCCCCTGGGGGGTTGGGGGTGACTGGGTCTTACAGTGCCCGCACAGGGTTAAAGTGCGTATAACCCTTAAGTACATAATTTCAGAATCATCTAATTAGCATTTTGTAAATTCAAATCCTCAAAACTCATTAGAACGTTTGCCCGTAAGCCGGTTTTAAAAGCGGAGCCCGTGGGCCGAAGGCCCGGCGGAGCACCATACTCATAGAACCAGGGGATAGAACCTATGCCCGTCATTTTTCATGGCTATGGCTAGCGGAATGTTTCGCGGACGTGTCAGTCCGTGTATTGGCCAGGGTTAAATCGCGGGCGCGTATGACGTCGCAAAACATGCGCGTACCACGGCCGAATGTCACGTCACTTGGGAAAACACTGTTTTGCTGTGTTTAATACCAAGCGATGAAAACATTTCCCTGAATTTTTCGCGGTTTGCTACTCGAGATAATCAGAGATACTCAGAGATACTCAGAAGCCGCTTTAGTGGAAAAAGAAGAGCTTTCAGGGATAAAATCTTGCTTCGAGGACCTTCGAGCACCTTCAATGCGGGAGATGTTTGTTTTTATTACGGATTTCAGAACCAACGCGGAGATTTTAAAGAATTTTCAAGCAAGCGGGGGACTTAAAGGTAAAACAAATTACATTTTTCGATGGGAATTTATCTTGATATCAATCTGTGATTGACTTTTTGTTTGTGTTCTCGTTAGTTTTGGAGAATTATTTATAAACGTGTAGCTTAAATTCTGTTGCATTAATTTCTTGAATTTCATCGAAGACGCGGCTCAGCCTCGATGCGCTATAAATGGTACGCGTTTTGCTGTAAAACATAAACTAATGGAGATTTCAATAAAAGTTTTCGAAAGCAGATTGTGTTGTCCATTTTCATGTGTTTGTTCATTCATTACATAGACTGAAAAGCGATTTTATGTAAACAAAACAAGACTTAGACTTTATACTCGCGTCGCCTTACGCGATAAGCTTATGTTTGTGTATTTTTGCATTTTTTATTTCCAAATCAGTTTTTAGGGCATTTTTTGACAAGCAACAACTGTATTTTATTCGGAAAATAGTCGTAATAGTTATTTTAGACAGAGAAAAAGTTGTCTTTGTGAACTTTTGTACGGTCTAAATGTACTGTGCAGACGGTCCGGTAATAAGCTTGCTGTTTCTGAGAATTGCTAAAATTGAAAAATAGCCCGGTCGTCAATCTTAATTCTTGTGCTTCTTCCGACCTTTCACCTAAGTTAAGTTTCATCTTAGTTAAGCGTGTTCAGAGGGTCTTCAGAGGGCAACGCTGTTAGGCCAAGCCTAACTATATATATTATGATAATGAGTTCAGTAACATGCTAATGAGCTTTTAACTTTCTTATGCGGTAAGTAGCAGTGCACACGAGTTGAACTTGAGGAGTGATGTGTGATTTTACACCGTCCGCCCAGAATTTAAATTTATAGCATGCATTGTAATTTGTGATTAAAGCTTGGTTTAGGTAGCGTTTGATAAAACGATGATTTAAGTTTATAACACGTAAGAAAAGTACACACAAAGATTCTGGGTCATGGCTCATGTACGACGACCTGACTGACGTCATAAAACCTAATACAATACCAACCTAATACAATACAATACAACCTAACACTACCTAACACAATACATCACAATACAGTCGTCGTACACGAGCCATGACCCGGAATTAGACAGCTGATTAGATACGAACAGAAAATGACAACAAACAAACGGCTTCTGTGAGGTTTGATAGAAGCGAAGAAGAATTAACTGAATGGTAGTTTAATCGTTTTCATACCTTCTATCAACATGTTACAGCGAACCATAACAGATTCACCAGGTTTGATAGAATCTAACCAGTAGTTACCGCTGGTTGCATTTTCTCCTTCACTCGCCTTGATTTCTGCGCATGATGTGGCAGGCACCTCGGGAGTGGACCCCAGGGGCACTGGAAAAAAAAAATATTGAATATAAGCCTAGCCTTGAGAAAATCAGTGTCTATGAGAGCAGAACCCCGTGTCCCACGATAACTGTTTTCAATCCAATAATAGCTTATATCAATTCCGTGGGGGGTTATTTGCATTCTCTCTTATGACCGCACCGTCTCTATTCCAAACAAATCACCTATCATATGTCACATAGCTCTCATTGCTGTTGAAGGTATTTTGCTTGTACAGCTAAGGGAAATCGCGTGTTGTACGAGAGGCTGTGAAAATCAACAAACAGGTGAACTCTACAATTGCATGACGTCATTTAAACTAACCAATCAGGTGTCGACCACGCTACCGCACTCAGTATGACAACGGACTAATAATAGATTAATAGTTTTCATTTGAAGAGGCAAATGTAAGGTGGATGTGTTGTCTTACATAAATTTCTCTTGGTCTTGCTTATGAAACATGTTGCAAATGAGTTAACAGAAACGAAGTTCTCGTAGAAATAAAGGACACCGTTTTCTGCTTAAGGACGATCATGAAAACTACAAACAGTTCAGCACACTAAGATAAAACCTTGGGCTCGGTGCAAAAAAAAAAAATAAAAATAAAAATAAATTTTCGAAAACTAAAACTTACAATATTTTAATACTTTGGTATTTAAAATATTAAAAAAGTATTATAAATAGTATTATGTTAAGTATTGTTTTTAGAATTTTTATATTAAAATATGCATTAGAGCAGTTTTCAATTGAGTATCGAAAGTAATTACACAATTGCTTTGGTTTTGCATTGCTAAGCTTTGTTACTGGCTAATAAATCTCGCGCCACTTTCTCGACCAATCAGAAGTAAAACCAAAACCAATCGTGACTTGCTCGCACGAGTTTTGCAGCGCTTGTCGCCGCCGACATGTAATTGCTTCGAGCTCTGATTGGTTCACTGGATTGTTTACGACTGCTGTGATTGGTCAGAGTAATTACTTTGGTTTTGGTTTTACGACACTCAATAGACTATTTTGCTAATGTGGTGTTCCCAGTGCATCTTGGGTAGTTCTAGTCCTTTGTGGGGGCAAACGGCCAAAATTAAAATTTCAAATTACCTGCCAAACTGGTCGTTTGCCCCCACAAAGGACTGGAACTACCCAAGATGCACTGGGAACACAACATTAGCAAAACTGCTCTATCACTGTCATACCTATTTTACTGAATCTCTTCATGTAGGATCTTTTCTCGTTTGGAACAAAGTCCTCTGGTCTGGCTTCCTTTATGTGGTTGTTCAGCTCACACATCTCTCGACTGATGACGTAATTCATGCTTTGACATCTAGGATCAACTTCACATGCATGTACGCAATCTCTCCAGTTAGAAGCCTTGGTCTTCTTAAAAACGTGCCTTTTAAGCATCATGCCATAGATTGAATATTCATCTCTACATTGCTGAATCGACACTACACAGAAAATGTGGCACAAAACAAGTAATGCTGGGAAATGACAACTTGGAGTTGATGTCATGGTCAAAACAATACAAAAACCACTATATCTGAAAAAAGAAATAAAACAAAGAGATGGTTGTTTCTGACTAAGCCGTGAGACAAAGCCAGCCATGTGGCAGAAACCGCTTGTTTGTTATAACTACGTGTGCTCTGTATGTGTATTTTTAATTACACGACCCCGCAAGCTTTTAGCTTTTAAACATATCGTGTATAAATAAAGGTTTCATATCCTTTCCTATCCTATCCTATCCTATCCTATCCTATCCTATCCTATCCTATCCTATCCTATCCTCTTAGTAGATTTGCAGCAAAGAGCAAGGCTGCCTTTTCTGGCCTTTTCTATCTGGCTAAAAGATAAACTGTCTCGGCTGAAATATCGTGTTTTCATGATTATGGCCAGGAGCTTGCTTTAAGCTTACTTTATTATCTTGAAATTAGAAGAAACCATCGCCAAAAGTGATAGAAGCAAAGAAATTTGAACTAAACAGACAAAATAACGGCTAGAAAAGTCAAAATTTCACAAGATTTCTTGACTGCCTATAAACTGTAATCTGCTGTATACTGTAATCCACTTCAATCCTTGCAATCCTGCATTTTTTACCTTGAAAATTCTGCTTTTGGTTTGCTTTATGGAATCTTTCTTTCCAACAACGCCGTATATTTGGTGGCATTTAGCGATATAACGTGGAAATATGCTTAGGAAATTTGGCTATTTCGGCAGGAATTTTGACCATTTTGTGGTCAAAGCCATGTTACAATACATACATAGGCCACTTGGAAAGATACCATAATACTCTTCATAGTGTAGGTTTGGGTGGTGCTTGATGTAAGCCTGATTTTTCCAATTTCTTTTGTTTTCAGCGCGAACTGCACGTGCTATGCTTCAACTTCTTGGCAATTTGCATACGGTGCACATTTGGGCTGTGTCCTGGTGTACCGGTAAACGAGGGTTTTTACATTGTATTCTCTTTGTTTGTGATCTATTGTTTTCGTGTAGTTTATTGTTTAGTCTTTGTTTCGTTCTTTTTGTTACCGGTACACGAGGACAGAACCCACATTTGTATACGAACACACAATGGCTGCGGTCACATCTACGACGTAACTAAAGTTTAACTTAAGTTAGCCTCAAGTTACTTGACTTCATACCTAGTTATAGTTAGTGCTTTCGGTCGACTTTGCGGTCACACCACGCAACTAACTACAGTTAGTTCTAATTAGACTATGGATGACGTCAGAATTAAAAGAGGTTCGTGACGGCCCTTATATATTGTTGATCCGTGAAATGTCAAAATGGTTGACCGACGTAAAGTGTGTCTAGTTTTTCTTATTTATTTTTTTCGTGCGGCAAACCGTCGGAGGAAAATGAGAAATAAGCTGAGAATTTAAACGGATGCTCGACGCCGTGTACACGTGTTGCTACCTTGTTGTATGTAAATATTTTGTTTGTTGTTTTTGGTTTCCCCCTCGCTTCACGCTTGGTTTTCATTTTGCATATTTATATATGCTCATCTCGCACGTGCGAAAAGAATTGTCGCATTCTGATTGGTTGTTTGTTTGTAAACTTAGGACTAACTCATGAACCCTGCTTGGGTATAACTATAGTTAGTCTGTATTGTTTTGGATCACCGAGGCGAGACGTATAGTTAGATCGAACAGAGAAGCGGCCACATTACCGAAATAGCTAATTCTACGACACACTACACAATGCCCCTCAATTCCTAATAAGATATATGCGTGGTGCAGTATGTGGTCCAAGGGATCGGGGAACTTATTATGAAGCCATATACCTTGCGTTCAGTATAAAGTGCTCGCCTCACGTAAAAACCTCCCTCAGTCTTTTCGAAAGGGACGACCGTCACATAGCTGCGTCCACTCTCCTCCCGGCAGCGATTAACCACTCTTCTCCCATGGGAGCTACCGCTTCCAATCACATCGGCCGATTCTCCCAATTTCTTAACATCCAATCGCATCGGCTGATTCTCCCCATTTTTTAACATCCAATCTTATCGGATGATTCTTAACATGGCCCCCGCATTGTTTGCCGGGGATCCCAGAGAAAATATATCACAATAAAAAAAAGATAATAAATATGCAGGGAAGAATCCGTCATACATTTAAATGCTAAAGTAGCGAGTCGAAGATAAAGTTGTCGCCTTACTGGTAGCCAGCCTAAAATCTTTAAAAGCGGAGTTATATGGTCGAATACCTTATTTTCAAAATAACGCTAAGACACCAAGGGAGCGAAATCAACCAATTCGAACAAATTATGGTCCAATGTTTGTCGCCATTATAATGATGACGGTAGTGTAAAGTAAAGTAAACATTATCTGGAGCTTGAACTTCACAGTTGTTATTGAAAGGCGTAGCAATTTTCAATCATTTTTATGTTGGGAATACACTGATATCCAAAACATTATGTTCTATAGAATTTGCAATCTTTGTTATGTTGTGTTATATCATGTTATGTTATAAAATTCTTAATAATTCAAAAAGAAAGTACAAAAGAAATAAAAGTTTAATGAAGGTTTGTAAATCCTGATACAAAACAACTATACTGTATAATTAAGCAAGATATAATACTCGCAGCACAATTGTATGAATATTTACTATAGCTCGCCTGCGGCTTGCCATTGCAAATGGATCCATACAGCTCTGTAATCATATTTTATCTATTTCTTATGCCTGTTATATTGTGATATGTTAATACTTTCTGATATACTATATTTTCATTTAGATATATTTTCTTTCTATATTGGCTTTTACATTACGGAAAAGTAAATTTTATATTTGTTCAGGAAGAAAAGGATTGTTCAAAATTGTAATATTTTATGCAATTGCTGATATAGCATTGTTAAAAAATTATTTTAAACTTTGCATAGGAGATTTCGACAGATAAGTTAATAGATTGATTTCTTTAAAGACATTTCGTAGAAGGTACAAGGGAAGCGATTTATTTTCCTGTCGCTAAAATTGTGTCAGGCCATCAAATGTGATAAAAGGTCACCAAAAGTACTCAAACGTGGCAACGTTTATGGCCACAACTTTTATTATGATATATTTTAATATGAACAAAGGACTATTGAAAAAAAGTAAACGAAAAACATTTACTACGGGAAAAAAAATAAAAATACTTTTACTGCGAGATGGCAAAGAAAGAAAGAAAGCTAAGAAAGAATAACAGAAAGAGAGAAAATGAGAAATGTGGAAAACCTAATATTGGTTATTTTCCCTCTGTAAATGCACAGAATTTTGCCTTTTGTTTTTCAAAAACTATAACTTTTGCACAGCTCATGCATACATAGTTCATAAAGAAAAATAGCCTTTTTCCCTAGCGACATAAGCACAAGCACAGGCATAAGCGGAAGCATAAGAGCGCTTATTTCCAGTGAAAATCAAAGGGCTCTTAAAGCCATCTCGTTAAAGCGTTAGAACGTGAGGTTAATAAAAACAAAATAGAAGAATTGATAGTGAATATGGTAAAGATGCCGTTGTAGCGCACCTTTAGAATAAGTCTACTTAAAATACGTACATGAAAACATCACATGATGCAAATCAGTCAATAGAAATTTATGTTCACGAAATGGGCGTAGTTTACATTTTCAAAAAAAAACAACTTTAACATGCAAGGCTGATCAGACAGCAAATTTGTTCGATTTATTTTAATAAGATATGCCCGATATTTCGGTTAGACAAAACTAACCTTCATCAGGGGCTAGGAAAGCTTAGTGAAGATGGAAACAAACGGTTACAATATTTAAAATGGGCTAAGATAAATTGCTGGCACACGATAGGCTAATAAACAAGTAACGGTCCAACTATATATTGCTACTGTTTGTTCTAGTGGTCCTTGCATTTTTACAGAAGTTATTTACATTTTCACGCTAGTGACTAAAATGGGGTCCTATTATTTGGTTATACAATAGACGTGTTTAGAAAATGTTATAGGCTGGGCCTTATCATTATTATTATTATTATTATTATTATTTATTTATTTATTTATTTTTTTTTTTTGCAAAAGGAGGGGAACCCGTGCCCCTCTGCTAACAACTTCTCTGTACAGCATTGGGGGATCTGTTCTCATCAGTGCCCCACTTTTTCAAGACCAAAAGCCAGAATAGTCCTAAACTTCGACGACTAAGGAGAGCTTTTTTTCACAAGATTTGGTGCCGTTTTTTCACCACAAGCAAGAAAGCGTCTGGTAACTATCTGTCTTCGCTTTGGTGAGTGCGTGCTTTTCAATTTTGTGGTTTTGGTTTTGGTCTCACGAGTTTTCTCGCCCTCGCGTTACGTGGAGATGGCCGCGAGTCCCGCACACCAGCCGTTCTTACTGTCCGCTTGATAGCGGAGGAAAACCTGGATCTTGACTCGCTCAGTATAGCGCAGTCGTTACCGAACTTTAAGGAAGAAATCGTTGGGATTGTACCCCTCTACGGAGGAAAGTGCTTCGACATCAGCCTCCGATCTACAGAATCGGCCACGCGGTTCGCGGCATCGGTCTTTGACTGCGAAAGCCGCGTTATCCCTTTACGCCTTTTAGGGCAAAAAGCATTACACGTGTCATGCTTCATTCCCGTTGAATTCCCCGATGAAAACCTGCTACAACTCGTGGAACAATACGGCGACCTCAAAGCTCGAGCAGTCCGCCGGCTTTGCTTCAAAGCCACGGGCTACAAGCACATCGAGAACAGCATCCGTGTCGTAGAATTCACACGTTTACAAAAGGCAGTGTCACGCAAATAATAATAGTCACTCAAGGGCTCGAGTTATTTTTTAAGTACACGGGCCAGCCAATACTATGCTACCGGTGCCAGTCTTCCGAGCTCGTTGTTAAAGACTCCCCGAAGGCGAAACGCCGCGAGGCGAACCGCGAGGCTCCAGCGCCCGGAGGTGGGGAGGGGGGGGGGGTGGACACCAGAGGCCCCCCGGCCCCCACTACAGCAACCAGCAACGACACTCCCCCTGTAACCACAATAGGCCATTTGCACGATAGCGTCATTTGACTACAACTACCAGAACTCATTTCGTTTTTCCTTTCTTATTTAAATTTTGTAATCCCAGTGAGGTTTAAACAACAAAGGCCCTAATTTGCACTACAAAATAAAATATGAACCTCCGTGCGACTGTTCTTATGACTTTTACAAAAAAAAGAAATAGTTATTGTTGAAACTGCATGTCTTAAAGTATTTAACAAGTAATGAAGAATTAAATTTCAACTTGCATTCGCCTTTCATGTTCTCAGATAAAGCATTTTCTACTTCACCCTATACTAGTTACTGAGCGTGAAGGGTCCATAACCCGGGATCACAAATCCCATTTCCCACACACACAACACACACACACACACACACACACACACACACATTCATGACCAGCAAAGCCGCGTAATCAACTGGCTCGAACTCACGTAAGCGTGCAAACATTAACTTTAAAATACATTGATTACCGTTACTCCTTGTTTTTACATTGCCTTATATAACTTATGGTATCAGTCGTAAAAAGTTCGTACGGGTCACAATAAGTCAATATTCATCCCGGGGGGGTACTCAGCAAAGTTTCGTACGGGGATGCTCCGCCCCGAGGTTCAAACCCTTACCCTTTCATATACCGATTTTGACAGAAAAGGTACCCCTTTCATATACCTTTCATTGAAAATGGTACCCCTTTCATATACCTTTCAATAAAAATGGTACCCCTTTGAGAGCCTTTAAGTGTGTCTGTTTGAGATATTTTGAAAGGCCATTTTTATAATAGTTAAATGGCAGTTTTCCCTACCTTTTTTATGCTTCAACGGCGTGGCTTCGCTTCCCTTTCCTATTCTTCGTAAAATCCCTACCCTTTCATATACTTCAACTCGTGAAATCCCGACCCTTTCATATACCTCTAGCCTCAAAAAGGTACCCCTTTCGGGCGGAGCATCCCCGTATAGCCCATTATAGGGAGTACCCCCCCCCCCCCCGGATATTCATTCCAATGTACGAAAACAAATTCAAAACTGTAACTGCAACACGAACGTAACTCACGGTGTTTACCGTATACACGGTACCTCACCCCTAGAAATATATTTTCAGAATTAACTCTATGTGCATTGAATAGTTGAATGGTAAAATATTTCTTGTTTTCAACCGGTCGCGTTTGTGAGTTTATTTTTAGAGATTTGAATTTACAAAATGGTAATTAGATGACGCCAACCCGGGACTTTGCCATTATTTCTACGCCAATTTACAATGCGCAGTTTACAGCTTTAGGATAATAATTTGATAAAAACTAAAAAATAAACTGTGGAAAAACGTAAGAATTCACTAGCATCCGTGAGATTTTCAAAACAGATCACTACATCTGTACAAGCCATTGTCGGGATGCAATCCCGAACGCCATTATGAAACAACGGATCAGGAGGTTCTTCAAGCTACAAGAAACACTACTCAAAAACAGAATAAAACAAGGAGCTAAAACATAAACTGCAAGAAGTCATTATTCCAGTAGAGATACGGCAGCTTCAGACTTTGATCTTAGACACTTACATCCGTGATAAAGATCCACTTTCTCACAAGTCTTGCACACCGCAGACTTAGACACTAAATCACCGGCTGAGAAATTGACTGATCCAAGCATATTCATAAAAATTAACAAAAACTGCAGCCGATCACTACTTATCTTGCAACAAAAGTTAGCCAAAGACGCCCCAACATATGCCAAGAGAGCTAGCATAACGAAGGCATAGAGAAACAATAATTCTATAAATGGCAGTGAGTGTGCACAGCATGTAAACTGACCTCCTGTCATTAAAGAGATTTATATCCCAAAGATCAAAGAGTCATACAATACATCGAGCATTTGTCAAAGCTATTCTAGAGGTTTCTTTCTACATTTTGCAACTAGCGGGAGTCGTGTTTGGCCTGTCACTTTTATAATACTGATATTCTCAAATTAATATATGTATCGTATGTTTAATAGATAAAATACTACATGTAAAGAAAGCCAAATTTAAAAAACGTGAAAAGTATGAAAAGTATGATTTTCTAGTACTTAGGAAACAAAACTCTTTCACCCCTGACGAAGTTAACTTTAAATATATATAACCAGTTATTCAGATTCCCGTTTTGGCGATTATAAATAACACAGGAATGAATGATCGTGCCAGTGGAACACTCAAAAAGGTCTTTAATATCTGAATACACATGCATTCCAAAGATATCCATAACGGAAACTAGTGTAGTAATTAACCCTTTTAACATATCTATGATAAAAACACTCAATTACAAATCAAATCAAAAGTTTATTAGCATTCCCATTTACATACATGGTATTGCCTATTACACTAACAGATTAAACTAGAATATAGTGATTGCAGTCTTTGCTAACAGAGTGTTTAGTCTCTCTGAAGCTTCATATATAAAGTGACCCACCTGTGTCAACATTGTTAAAAAAGAAATTAATTCTATATGTATTTTGTAGGTTCAAAAAACTTTTACAATGTAGTGAATTTCTTAGGTCAGAATATGAAACACAGTCGAAAAAGAAATGAATTTCTTCTTCAACGTCATTTGGTAAGCAGCATTCGCAGTGCCTCAAATCTCTTGGAATTTTTGGTTTTGCATGTCTACCCGTTTCAACACGTAGGCAATGATTTCCTGTTCGAAACTTAGCCAGTGTTCGTCTGTGTTTCATATTTTTTATTACGTCATAACAGTTACTAGAACTTCCTGTGTCATTTGTGAATTTAGAATAAAAATTAAGCTTGATGTTTAGTTGAACAAGCTTCATCTGATGTACCTTAGATTCTGATTCTATATTATTAATAATTCTATTTAAGAAAATTTTCATGGATTTCTGACTATTTTCCACGAAAAGAGAATTTGTATCTGATATACCTTGGAAGGTTTCTAAAATTTTGTTTATTGAGGTCATAAAACTCGGATTGTCATGCAATGCAAGGGTATTTGATATGGATAGACACTGTTTTGCAATTACTACTACAAACAGACTCAGTAGATGGGGTTAAACGGATGTTTATTTAAAATTGATACTGCACAAGAGACAACACCCTAGACCGCCAAACCCAAAGGGGAAAAAAGAATGAAATAAGGGTTTGAGAAGAAGAAGTTACGATGTGGGAGAAAGTCTGGTTGTGATAGAATGGAGAATTTTAAACTTATTTTCGTTGGAAAGAGTGAGATAGACTAAATATGCGTCACTCTTCCAATCGCCATGCGATTTAATAAAAGCTGTAGGCGCTCGATTACAAAAAGCAAATGTAGCGCCCCCGCGACGAAAACTGTGCGAGGAATACTGTGCGGGATTAAACCCAATGGCTGAAAGTGACTTCTTAATAAAAGCGTTATACTGGTGAGCCAAGATAGGCTTGTTCGATCACCGAGATTGACAAACGAATAATGGTGGAGGGCGACAATTGTACACTAGCTAAATACTGCCTAAGCGCGGTGACAGGACAAAGGGGCGAACCGGGAATAAACGGCAAGGGAATTTCTAAAACCCGCTCCCGAAACTGGAGTGTCTCCGTGCGCGTGATGCGCAACAAAACCCCTTGCGGTGTGAAAGTCACGCTAGATAGCGTCAAAAAATACGCCTGGGAATCGCCAATTTCAGACAACTTATACGGTACTAAATTAGAGATACGTAAAAAAGAAAATAAGGCTACTAAAAATAAAGCACGCATGCAGACGTGCAAATGATTATCTAAATCGAAAATACGGGACAATTGTAAAAGGATCTCAACAGTGATCGGTTCTTTTCGTGCGACACAATCACCCAAGATCCGACGCACCGCTCGTTTGGCAAGATAAACGTCATAATCGTGAAGAAAGGCAAAACTGGCACCACACGAGCGGTTAATATGTGAAATAATGCTCAAATAATTAACGATCGAACGGTATGACGTTAAAGAACGTGACAAAAAAAACTAAATAAAGCAAATAAACGGATTTGGAAACTGGAAAAGGTAAGAAATCGAAATATTGGCAAAACAATAAATATGTTCGCATATAGCATCTCATAGAGCGCTTTGCGTAGTCGCAAAAAGCATGGACCTGAATAGTTCCTAAATACTGCTAGCGCTGCAAAGCGTCGATGTGATCTGCGAGATTAAATTGAAAAACAGAAAGAAAAAAAAAATCAATAAACTTAATAAGGATTTATGAAAATAAATGGAAGTAGCTACTTAATATACATTAAAAACGAACTTAGAGTCGCTAGGAAATACTTGGGTAATGTTCAAGGTAGCTACGGCATGCTGCACATATTCTGAGTTCGAGGAGTCTAAGTGAGAACGACTCAACGCATCCGCTAAAACGTTAGACTTCCCGCTAATGTAACGCGCAGATAAACGGATATTGTTAAGAGACAGCAACAACCAAAGTTCACGTAGACAACGCTGCATGAAGGCGTTCGTTGAACGTTGATTGTTCAGTGCGTATACGCTGACCTGATTGTAAGCAGTTCGAGCTGGTTAATGTTCAAATGTTGACTAGCAATAAAAGGAGGAAACTTGGCATGGAGGAATTCCCCAAAACACACTGCACCACAAGCATCAAGACAAGCATCACATGCCAACAGTTCTGGATCGGACACAGTAATGGCGGTCGGAATCACTGAGACACCATTGTAGTGTTGCTCTTGCTTTCACAAAGGATAACACAGGAATGAATGATCGTGACAGTGGAACACTCAAAAAAGGTCTTATCTGAATACATGCATTCCAAAGATATCCATAACGGAAACTAGTGTAGTAATTAACCCTTTTAACATATCTATGATAAAAACACTCAACTGCATCACCTTCCTGACTCTTCAACGAACCAGATACAAACACGAATAAAAAGTCAGCAAAGATTGTTTGTGAAGCAAAGTAACAGGTGAAGTTAAATCGAATTTAAGAACTCTACTAACTTACCGTTTCCTAAACACAGATTTTAAAAGCCCGTAATCGTCACACTCGTCGGACTCCATCCTCAAACACGTGCAGACTGCACAATCGGTCAAACCTAGGGGAGGGGCTCGAAACGCAACATTCATATATTTTCCAACTAGGGTTGAGTGAGGCATGAAGTGGAACTTGAAGACAGTTTGGACAATAAAGTTACTGTTTCGTGTTTTTGTTTCGTGCCATTTTAAAGTTATTTCTGCTTTTCTTTCTTTGTTTTTTTTTTGTAAAAATCGTAAGGAATTATTTTTCTGTTGTTTTTTCATCCGCATTTTATCATCCGCATTTTGTTATCCGCATTTTATTATCCGCCGTCCGCCGTCCGCCATCCGCCATCCGCCATCTGCCGCCATCCGGTCCGCGTTTTACAGAACGGTGAACTCTCATAACTCATAATTCTCATAACAGTGAACTCCGAGACGACCGGCACAACAGTCATTTGTATTCCTGATTCAACTCCAGACACGTCCTCAAACGAACCAGAGACTGTTATCATAATACTGATACGTTTTTACAACAACGTACAATAATTCACTCACTAGTTTTCTCGTTGTTTATGTTCATATTGGCGCCAGAACAGCAACCATAACTATGGGAACTATACAAACCTCCGGTCAGGAAGTAAAATTGCAGTTTAATACCGATGCCTTGGATTTTATTTATACTTGCCCAGAAATCCGCAAGCATTTTCTTCCAGCAAATTTTAGCTGTCTCCGCGACCCGCAAAAATATCCTCCCGCAAAACAAATTCAGTCGCACAATCCGCATAATATCCTTGTGCACGGTAGCTAAATAAACAAAACTATGACGTCGTTCCCATACTATTGCATAATCAAACCGTAATAGCAATGAATCAAAATAGAACAAACGCAATTTTGCTCTGCCATATCGCTCATATTAAAACACAAACTTTCCCGTCCCATTTAACTTTCTTAAAACGTCTCCATTCGTAAAAATACACCGTGAAATTCTCAAACTGCGTTTGCCAAAAAAAAAAAACGCAATGCAGCTTTAATGGCTTTACGACAAATGATTGAAACTGATAGGTAACGTGAGATATCGAAACTTAAGAAGAACTTAATACCTTTGCGGTAACGTAATGTAAGATATGACAAGTTCGTCACAAGTTTTGACATCCCGATACCCAAGGGAAATTAACAATAGGTCCGGGGGCGCTCCCCAAAAATTTTAGGAGCAGTATGTGATGCCCTTCTTGAAATCCTAACCGGTTTAACCAACCATATCCCCGATGCCCTAATATAGCTTCTATAAAGAAGAAACAACTAACCCCCCCGGACAAAAGTCCACAAAAATTTGTTAACAACTTTTGTCCCCATATTCTAGTGACTCCTATATCTCGTTATGCGCGCATGCGCTTTAACGAGATAAAAAGGGGTCAGGCATAAGGAAGGTGACGCAAATTCATAAGCTTCCGCTTCTGCTTATGTTTATGCTTCTGTCTTGGACTTTTTCACTGGATATAAGCGCTGTTATGCTTCTGCTTGTGTTCATGGTTATATTGCTATTGAAAACCAGGCTTAACTTGCAATTGTGACTTACCAATGCCTTCTTACTTTGTCCGCTGCCTGAACACTTCTGCTATACGAGGCATTCTTTAACCACTGTCAGTTTAAGTGAAATTGTCATGGTTACGACTGTCGTGTTGATCTTAAACAGAACGTATTTTTGAATAGAGTTTATTAATAGTTAACAAGTATATGTGGATCTACCGTGAATAATTGTTAGAGTGTACTCACTTACTCACTCTTTTGACCAAAGGTCAAGTATTATCTCCTCGTGAAAAGGTACGTAGTAAAAAATAGTTAACGCTAAAAAAAAGAAATAATTTTAAAAGAAAAGTAAAATGTGTTTAGATTAGTGGTAGGAGTCAAATTCAAATAAATTGACGGTGTATATTACTTGTAATCAGTTTATGATCGGATCCAAAGGGGATCATATATACCTATAGGTGCACTTTTATCGATAAAAAATTGCTGGTTTAAAAATGGTGAAAATGTTTAAAAATACATTCATCGTATTTCTAGGAAGCACCATTGGTCTTTGTTAGTTGTTAGTCTTCTTTTCAATGACAAAAATATCTGTAGTAAAGAGAGAGAGAGAGATGAAAAGAAATGCTACATTTCTAAATGGTTTTTAAACTAGAAGTTAAGTTGCATTTATTTATAATAGTAACTTGATCTAATACAAGAATACTGTTGAGTTTTTTTCCTTTTGAATGATTTCAAACGATACAAAACCTATGACAATAACATATCAAAACGCAAAAAGCAAAAAAATCAAAGAGGAACAATTAGCATATAATCATCATACCTTACCACATTCACAACACGCACGTTTATAGCAGTATACATGTATAATCATGTTAATTGAGAGAAATCATTTGCATTAGTTACTTGGTGTCATTTTGATGCAATTCGAAGTTGATTTATCCAGCGAAATTTCAAATCTCATCATCACATGCATGGTTGATTAATTCTTATTTGTTTGTCTCTCTTTTTTTTTTTCTTTCTTTCTTTCTTTTTTTTTTTTTTTTTTTTTTTTTTTGCTTTTTGCTTTTTTGTTATTTGATATGCCAACGTTATTGCAATTAGGTGTATACAATATTTAAGATATTTTAGTTTATCTTTAACAAATTGTTGACAACTGATTACTTTTATCAGATTCTTGGACAGCTTCCTTTGAACATGTTTTAGTCTTCTTTCAATAATAAAAATATTTTAATGCGAAAATACTTATAAGAAAGATTCGAGAAAGGAAGACAGAAAAAATTCAAAATCCACCATATTTCGTTTATTACCAGTAAGGCGGTAAAAATGCTGCGTTTCTTGAATTTTCTTTATAGAACCTCATAATTTTGTTTTGGATTTTCGTTTTGAATTCTTTCAAAAGGAACAAATTCTGTGACAGTAAAAGAGTAGCAGAAACATAAATATTTAACACATTTTCTGGGTCAGCGTCTTTGATGAAACATGCATCACATTTTAATAGTGCTCCAGTGTGCATTGACCGACTCAGTTTTCACCTAACCTTTTATTCTAATCTTTTTAGAAAAGAAATCAAAGATTTTTAACTTAGGTTTCAAAAAGCATGTTAATTTCACATTAATTATGTATGACGAAGACAATGGTTAAGACATTTGGGTTTTTTCTAGTAAAACTTTTCTTCACGTTCATAATTAAGATAATGTTCTGACAATGGGCTGCTTACGCAACACTGCATGTAGCTACGGGAAGAAAAAATGATCTTAATCCAACACAAGGGAACGAAGGTAAAATATCTTCAGAATTTGTTTGATGAAACATGTACTACTTTTAATGCTACTTTGTCCTTTGAACGAGTCAGTTTTGCCAAGCCTTCTCTTCTATTTTTTTTAGAAGGACGTTAATGATTTTTGCAGTGTAAATCTTTCGAAAATCATGTATTTTGTATGACGAAGCCAGCAGTTAACACAAGTGTTTTTTCCTAGTGAAACGTTTCTCGCGTTCATAATGAAGACAATGTGTTGACAATGGGCTGTTGACGCAACGCTGCATGTAGCTACGGGAAGAAAAAAAAATAATATTTACCCATCAAAGGGAAACAAAGGTTCAATATTTTTTAGCATCTGTTCATATCAACCTGATAAACACCAACGCAATGTTTATCCAGTCTTAGTCACAAGGCGCAGGTCCAGAGTGAAAAAAAAAATAAAGTAAATAACTGGGCTTAACTTTTTATCCTTATAAAACAAGGGAAGTAGGTCAGGGATTCCTCCTCCTTACTTCTCTTATTTTACAAAGATAATAATTAAGCCAAGATCCCACGGAACGAGGAATCGATCCCTGACCTGAGGAATCGATCCCTGACTTCAATCGTTGTAATCGTGCACTTTATCTCCAAATTACTGCTTTTGTCTTGCTCTATAAAATCTTTTTATCCAATTAACTTGTATATTTGGTGGCACTTGGCGATATAACGTGGAATTAAGCCAAGGGAAATTTTGCTATTTCGGCGCGCAGTGTTCCTTGAAGCTCTTCTTAATCCTTCAAGTTCATAAACTCTACCTCAGTCTATAATACGGATATTTACGTAGCACAGAAACGCAACTCTGACCCTTTATTGTCCGTATAGTAAAGAGGTTCAAATGTAAATAAAAAGCAGAAAAAGAGTGAGTAAAAACATAGTCTCTCTATCTGTTTACTAAGTGACCACAAAAATCAAATGAATGATTATCAATCAATGGTCCAATCTGATTAATGTCATTTTAAGTTTGTTGCGTTCTCGAAATTTCTTCAAAGTAGAGACGGTACCCACCACCACTGGTTATTTAGATCCACTCAGTTTCAATTGATTCATATCCATGACTTTATCACGTGATCTATTTACAGGCTGCATGGTTTTATTCGCGTGCAAGGGGTTTTTGGCAATGATCGGAGACCGAAGTAGTCCTATCGCAGCATTCCTTGTTCTATGCCAGGTATTTTGCGTAATATCCGCTCAGCAATGTAGAGAACAATATTCCATCTACGGAATGATGCTACAGAAACACATATTCAAGAAGACTAAGGCTTCTAACTGGACTACATGCGTAAAGGCGTGTGAAGATGACGCGAGATGCCAAAGCATGAATTACGTGATTGATCAAGAGATATGTGAACTGAGCAATCGCGCAAAGGAAGCGAGACCCGAGGACTTTGTTCCAAACGACAAAAGATCGTATATGAAACGATTCAATAAAAGAGGTATTATGGTACCGTTTTAGCTACCATAAATTAAACATCTAATCAAATTTACAAACAAAATACCCAAGAATCAAGACTTTTAGGTGCTATATTGAGAGACATTAGCCACCCTTCCCCTGTGCAGTTTTGTGTGATATGTTCCTTTCTGAGACCCTCCGGGCTGCTTAAGGCTGTCCTCCGTTCTGGTCGACCAACTAACATAGCTTTACATCGACACGGCTGATTAATAATCCCACTCTTACACACTGCTGGTCTTAAGAGCACATAATTTTCATCACACCTCTAGTTTAGCAACAACACTGGCGTATCGCTGATCTGCTGACGTCCCCCTCCCCCCTTTTCCCCTTTAATTGTTTTCGTCCGCAGGAGTTCGAAAATGTCATATTTTATTTTCAATTTATTCTTCAAATTAAAGAGATGGTTCTTCAAGGAGATTGTTATACGGTTCGAACTTTACATTGTTACCCTTAGTCGCGCGATCTGCAGAAAAAGAAGATTGCTTGCTGTAATCAAAATAGAAATACTCAAAAGTTGTCCAGTAGTCGTGTCAAACCAAAATTGTCATCAACACCAAATGAAGATAGTGCCGAAGAGCTTGTATGTGAAGAAACACAATTGAAACTTTCATTGCATAATTATGGAAATTCATTATATAATTGTATAAGTTTGGTCCTGGTATTGAAAGGAACAACAACTTAATTATTCCGATACTAGTAATATACATTGCTGTTTGATTTCTAGTTCCTCTTGGTTCCATTCCTGAGTTGCCCGGCAAATCATGCAAAGAAATCAAGACGAGCGAAGGAGGAAAAGCTGTTAGTGGCAAATACTGGTTTGATTCCATTGAACCAGGAAAGACTATAAATGCATTTTGCAACATGAGCACAGAGGGTGAGTAAATCCACGAAAGGAAGAGGTGTCGCTTTCCTGCGTTCCCCTTACGCATGCGTCTTCGTAATTTCGGCGCCGTTTAGATACACCGGCGACCGCTATGCAGGCTACGAACTTACTTGCTTATCAAACAACTGAGTATATTTATTAATGAGGATTACCGTTGTTAATACCGTACAGATATAGATGAGTGCACCAGTGGAATTCACAGTTGTGACAGGGATAAGGCTACTTGTATAAACACCATTGGATCATACAAGTGTTCCTGTAACTATGGTTACTTCGAAGTTTGGAAGACATGTATTGCCGCCCCAGGTGAGCAGCATGCGGAGATTTCAGTGTAGCAAATTATCGTTTGCACCAAATTATACGGTAAGAGGTGATAATTACATATAGGGAATTTGACCATGTCCAAAATGTGCATTTCATTTAATGTAAGCATTAACTCACTCTAAAAATTGACGTTCTTTATGTTTCCATTTTGTTTGTTTGTTTACACCTGATTGAAGAAACGTTGTCATTTAAAAAAGCATAAACCATGAACGATGAGACCGAATGGGATTCTGGGTAGGCAGCATTGGCAAGCTACTTATATTCTATTTCTTGATAATCAAGATGTTTTCTTTGTTTGAGGCATTTAAGAGCATGATTTATGTGTTCTGTGTTAATATAATGTATATTCTGTCACAGACGAAGATTAAATTTTCCAACTTCCCAGTAAACCTTTGGGTCGCATCGTTCATGATTTATGCTTTTTACCCGACAACGTTTCTTCAATTTGGTGTATTTTAAATGCCATTTTGTTTGAATCGGAAGAAACATTTCACATATCTGTGTAAATCAGTTTGTTTTGGATCAGAAAAAAATACCTATGTATATAATTTGTGATTAGTCTAATGTTATCTTCTGCAATTATTTTCTAGAATGCCAAAACCCCAAAACACAAAACGGTTATGGCAGGAAATACACATACAACAGTATACATGTGCTTTGCGACAATAAACTTTATGGATGGTACCGTTTCCAAGGAGACGCAGGAACAAAAATGGCTACATCATGTGTTCCTACATATAGATGCAATACGCTAGCTACTGGCTGGTTAAATGGTGTTCATCCTACAGTGGAAGACGGTAAAGTCATCAGGCAGGTCTGTTTCAACTGGCAGTCAAACTGCTGCCATTGGTCAACCAACATCCAAGTGCGAAATTGTGGAGAATACTTCATTTATTTACTTAATGGAACTCCAGCATGCACCCTTCGCTACTGTACTTCGGACTGAACATTACCATTGTTTCTCTGGGTCCATCAAAATTCGAGCTTGAAACTGTCGGGTATACTTTACTTATTTACTTAGTTGAACTCTTGAATGCAATCTCCGCTCAGCTGTGAATCTGATTGATCGATATCATTACTATATCGTTGCTGTTAGTCAATCAAAATTCGAGGGCGAAACTGTGGGATTTTTTCATTTATAACTTCAGTGTGACGCTTGTAGAACACCTGTGCTCTACGCTACTGTGGCTGTGATTGAACAGTTAGCCGAGTAACTGATCATAAACAGTTAGAAAGAACTGCATTGGGCACATCATTTTGGTTTGATTGGAGCCAAATTATTTACTCATGTATGTAGGTCCATGCATTATTCCGTTAAAGTGAGGTAATTTAGCAACTTGGTTGGAATACATGGAATATATAGATTTACACAGGCTTTATGACTAGGATTAGGATTGCAGTTTTGTTTCATTCTCAAGACGTGCACAGTTACGATAAACGTTTCAAAAACAACATACGTAATTTCCATTGTACAGTTATCCTTTGTACGTACACGCAAACTTATGCCACACCGTGGTACAAGGGTAGTTTTGTTGCAACCACTTCCACCCTTGTTTTTTTTTTTTTTTTGTCGTGTTGCTTTTTTAAAAAAAAAATATTTTACCTGCATGTAACAGATAGACTGTTACGTGCTCTAACATAATGAGGAATACAGACCACTCTAGCGTGACGTTGTGAACGGAATATCGGTTGCGATCGCTAGATGATGATGATGATGATGATGATGATGATGATGATGACGAGGTACAAGGGCGGAGGAGGGGTGTGATTGCAGCACCTCCCCCTTGTTCTTTATTGCGCTGTTGCAATTTTTTGAAAATGTTTTACCTTTAATTGATAGTCCATAATGTGCTCTACAAGATAATGTAAACACATTATAAGTTATGACTCTGCAGGGGACCTGTGACGCCTGGGGACCTGTGGCTGTGTAGCTTAATAGACAGGAGTAGGCTTATTAAAATCTTGAAGCTCAAGAGGGGGACCTTATTAGACAGGGGGATTAAAAGGGAGGGGTCTTAATAGATCGTTTACGGTATCCGTCATTCATAACCACGCCTTTGCCACAGGGCCCCGTTCACGCTCAAAGCTCCCCTTTTTAATTTGTGCCTCAGGCCAAGCCACAGCAAGTTGGAAGCGTTCGAATACTAATATAACCATTGTGAAGCATGCTGCATAAGTGTTCTAAAATATATACACAGGCACCCCGAAGCCACGGTAAAAACTTCGCATATATTAAGCCTATGATACATGCACGGTTAAACATTTGTTGATCAAACGATGTTGCAATGGCTCTTCAGCAAATGTTGAACAGTATTTCATAGCATGTTTAATGTTGAAATTAGCCATTCAACATGATGAACGTTCCTGAACGAACGTAGAGTCAGGCGAGTTATTGCAACTTGTCAAACAACATCAGTCAATCGTTCTAAAGCCTGGTTCACACGTGCGACGCAAATGCAAACGCAAACGCAAACGCAAGGAAAAATACGTGTGAACCGGGCCAACGCAAAATGCAAACGCAAGTGCCTGAACGCAAACGCAAGGAATGGAAAAATTTTCATTTCCTTACATTTGCATTTGCACTTGCGTTTGTGTTTCACAAGTGTGAACCGAGCTCAACGCAAATGCAAACGCAAACGCAAGGTGAAAAGCACTTGTTCCAAGCCTGCGTATCTTCGTTCCTTGCGTTTGCGTTCCACGTGTGAACGTCGCTTGCGTTTGCGTTTGCATTTGCATTCACGTGTGAACCAGGCCTAAAGTATTGAATGTGTTTCATGGTCATTCAACAAGTTACAGCATCGTTCAATTTGTTGAGCAACAAATGTTGAAGAATTTTGATCCGTGTATCATTCGCTTTAGACTGTTCCACACTATGCGTTTCATCTGATTGAAAAAACGTTGTCCGGTAAAAAGTATAAACATTGAACGATACGAAGAAAAGTAGGTCTTGTGTTGTCAAATAAATTTATTGCACATTGTTATAACAAAGTATGCTCAAAATCGCCTTTTAAAGATCTTTTAGTTAGGAATAGATATTGAACAACAATAAATGAAATGTTAGCAAGCCCCATTTACGTTGTTCAAAGAGTTGCATTGTGTCGTATTGTTTATGGTTTGTGTTTTTTTTTTCGATAACGTTTCTTAAATTAGGTGTATAATGGCATTGCAAATTCGACATATACTCACAGAAATAGGAAGTAAATTAAAATAGCAATGACCTGCCTAATTTTTGTGTCGAATTTATGGTTCTTTAGGCTTCTAGGATTGGTTTGGCAAGAAACCATTGTAACCGTTCTATATTTGTATGTTTTTCTGTTGCTTTAAAATTAATCGAAGGATGGGAACTGCCTTTGCACTTTAGTCGAAGTTCAATGAATTTCTTCGGCAAAACAAAACAAAAAATCTACCTGAGCGCAAAACAGAGAGAATAGGCTCAGCGCTGCCGGCAGCACTGGCAGCAGCACATTTTTACATCGAAGTGAAAGGAGTTTCGAAGCCACGTAAGATGAAAATATCGCTGATCGAGCTCAAACAAATTTCATGAGTACGTCCTGGGTGTTTTTGGAAGGCTTATTAAAAACAAACAATTGCCCTACCCAGCGGGCGCACTTTCCCGTGGGTACGGGTATCCCAGAGTTATTGAAAGGCGCAGTTTGATCCGATCTTTTTTTTTATGTCGGAAATCTGCTGATATCCATGTCCTTTGGCAAATTGTAATCTTCGTTATGTCATGTGATGTCAAATTAATATGTTATGTTTTGTTATGCTCTGTTATTTTATGTTATATTATGTTGTGCTATGAATCCGAAACAGATATTACCACAAAAAATACAAAATACAATTCAAGAAAGTTCATAATTCACTAAGTTTGTTTCTCAGGTGTCTTCTCACTCTTCGTCGTTGACTCTCGTTCAATTCTCTTTGTGTTAACACATCACATGACGCCACTGCATTAAAGGAATTGTTTGACAATGCTATTGAACTGTGTATAACAGATAATTTCAGATAGGTTAGGAGATTGATTTCTTTCAATACATTGGAAGCGATTTATATTCCTGTGTATAAAATTGTGTTTTGTGATCAAATGTGATAAATTCTCCGCAAAGGTACGCAAACGTGACAACTCTTATGGCCTGAACATTTATTTTTAAATATTACTTGTAAATGACCATAGAAATATCGAAATAAGTGAAATCAAAATACGCACTAGGACGTAGCATATTTAAACAAAAATATTGGAAATAAAGAAAGAAGGAAAACAATTTGGAATATTCAATACTTTTAAAGAATTTTGGTCATTTTCCCATTGCAAATGAACACTTAAATTTCCAAGGCGCCGCCATTTTGAACATTCATGACGTGTTACAGTTGCCGCTATTGTTAAGAATCGAAGTTCTTTTGTCTACAACAATTAGACAACCGTAACACGTCATAAATATTCAAAATGGCGGCGCGCGGGAAATTTAAAAGCGAAAATAGGCAATATTCATATCCATTTTTTGTACACAAAAATATATTTGCACCTGTTTTTTTAATTTTTTTTTTAATTTAGACTTTATTAATTTCCAACAATTTAACGTTTATTTGTTATAACAATGGAGGTTCCCTTTAATAAACCCGATCCATCCTAAGGAATGAAAACGTCAGAGAATGAAAAACATTTTCGTCCAGTTGGGTCTTACTTTTTGCCCATACTTTGCCAAAAGAGAGGTCCGAATAATTGCGGAAACGTTTGTCAGCCTCTTCCCCTCACCTCACCTCCCCCCCCTCCCCCCTCCCCCCCTCCCCATACTGGTGTGCGGAAATTCATAACCAGACATAAGGTAGATAATTGTAGGCATTTTCAGTGACAATTAAACCAATCGCTTTCACTGAAAGTAACCGATATACAGTGTGCCACTAAGAAAAGGGAAAAACATGTCTTCTTTGCTTACTCCTTCAAGAGAAGTAAGTCGCAAATATTATTTACCAGCTTCTTATACTTGTGCTCAATAGAGAATCCTTTAACTAAAGTCTGTGAAATTGCCATGGTGACGACTGTATGGTTTGATCTAAAACAGAAATTATAATTAACTTCTAGTAAAAGTTAGTTATTAATAATTGACCAGTATATGGAGATTTACTACTGAATAATTGACGACTTTTGGAGTTTCTTCACTTGTTCTGTCCTTTGACTCGAGTTCGAGCATCATCTACTCAACAAAGGGGTACGTAAAAATGTTAATGTTAAAAAAGCCACAAAGCAATAATTTAAAAAGTAAGCAAACAAAATATTATTCACTTCCTGTTTTCAGATTAGTCCAACATCACGAATCATAATGCTTGCTAAAAAAATCATTGTTAGTGTATTACTTCAGTTGAGCAGATCCAAAGAAAATCATGGGTGTTCTTTTATCGATAGGCAAATGCTATGGTTTCACGATAAAAGTACTCCGATCCTTTTTTGGCCAACAGCTCCTGGACATGTTTTTTGGTCTCCTTTTAATTCAATAATAAAAACATTTTTATGCGAAAATAGTAGGTAAAGCCCACCAAAAATTGTATTCAATAATATTAAATTATTACAAGGAAGAAAGAGAAATGAAAAGAAACATTTGCGAATCCACTTTATTTCGTTTCCGTTTCATTTGTGTAGTAAATTTAGTTATTAAGACTATAATGCTTTAATCTCGAACTTTCTTTATATATCGAACCTCGTATATATATATATATATATATATATATATATATATATATATATATATATATATATATTATTTTTATTTTAATGCTTTCAAGGGTAAAAATCCTGTGACACTAAAAGAGTACCAGATACATAAATATTTAAGAGATTTTCAGGGCCAGTTTCTTTGATGAAACAAGCACCACGTTTTAATGGTGCTACATTGTACTTTGACTGAATCAATTTTTGCCAAGCCTCCTAGTCTACAGTTTTAGAAAGGAAATCAATGATTTTTGCAGTACGTTTCGAAAACCATGTCATTATCCCATTTATTATGTATGACGAAGACAGCAGTTAAAACATTTGGTTTCTCTAGTGAAACTTTTCTTACGTTCATAATGAAAACAACATGCTGACAAAGGGCTGTTTACGCAACGCTGGACTTAGCTACGGGAAGGGATAAAAATGATCTTAATCCATCATAGGGAAACAAAGGTAAAATATCTTTAGCATGTCTATTGAAACATGAATCACTTTTTAATGGTGCTACAATTTTTTGCCAAGCCTTCTATTCTATAACATTTTTGAGAGGAAATCAATTAATGTCGCAATACGTTTCCATTTCGAAAACCATGTTTATCTCACATATATTATGAATGACGAACACGGCAGTTAACAGATGTGTTTTTCTTAGTAAACCTTTTCTTACGTTTATAATTAAAAGAATGTTTCGACAATGGTCTTTTTACGCAACGCTGGATGTAGCTACGGGATGTAGCTACATTTACCCATCATAGGGGAACGAAGGGCAAACATTTGCAGCGCGCATCTGTTCATATCAAGCTGTCAAACAACGCAATGGTTTATCTAGACTTCTGAAAAAAAAATAGGTCCGGAGTGAAAAAATAAATCTATAATAAAAAAATGAGGAAAGAAAGGATGAAGGGAATCTGAACCTGCTGTGACTTTTATTAAACGAGACTATTCTCTTGTTTGGAGTTAACAGCGGCTTTATATTGTTCAAAAAACTACAAACTTTCTGAAACAAAAAGGATTAATTCAGTTTGTTTTCTTCTGTCCTGAATGTGATATCAACTGTTTATGGCAACGGAACCGACAAAAAAGAACCAGTTCATGTGGAGATGCCTTAATTGCCAGAAAAGATTTTAAATTCGCAGTGTATATATTTCGACATCTTAAAAGACATCTTCATTGCATAGTGTAACAGCTATTTTTGTTGTAAATTTGAATTTTCACCACCTTTTTATAACGGAGCATCTCATACAAAAAAAATTACCGCGTGTCAAACATGTATACTTTGTTGAAGAGAAGCACGAACCACACATTCTAGTACCCTCGACAGCCGCCATATTGCTTTCTTTAAGACCCGAGATTCACGATTCCCGTCAATTTTCTGTGCGCATGTCATGTAGCATAAAACTATGGAGTTATGGGTAAAATATAATTAACATAATTTATAAATTCGATTCGGCACATGTAAAATGCGGCGTTTAAATCAACTGTCGAACCTCAGTCGCATATTCGACTGGATCAGTCGAATATTCGACTGAACTCGCATTTAATACAAATCTGCCGAATTTAATTGATTTAAACGTCGCATTTTACATGCACTTAATTCGGCAATTAGAAAATGCGACGTTTAAACCGGACCTTAAGCAGGCAATGTATTGCGTCATTTTTAATAAACTCGTCATTTTCGCTTGCATTTTAGAAAGTTGTTTTTCGTTCTGTAGAGCGCGGCACCACTAAAAGTAACGAAAGCCGGTTATCCACTATCAATTGATGACTCAATCACGTGATCTATTTACAGGCTGCATAGTTGTATTAGCGTGGCAGACGGTTTTGGCAATGACCCGAGATCGAAGTAGTTCAATCGCAGCATTCCTTGTTCTGTGCCAGATATTCTGCGTAATATCCGCTCAGCAATGTAGAGAGCAATATTCTGTTTACGGCATGATGCTAAAGAAACACATATTCAAGAAGACTAAAGCTTCTAACTGGAGCAGGTGCGTGCGGGCGTGTGAAAATGACTTGAGATGCCAAAGCATGAATTACGTCATCAGTCAAGAAATGTGTGAGCTGAACAATCGCACAAAGGAAGCGAGACCTGAGGACTTTGTTCCAAACGACGACAGATATTATATGAAACGATTCAATAAAAGAGGTATTGTATCATGATACTGTTTTAGCTACCATAAACATCTAAACAAATTTACAGAAACATACCCAAGACTCAGGGTATTTAGGTGCCGAACTAAGAGACGTTACACACTCATCCCCTGTGCACTTTTAAGTGACATGCTCTCTTCCCAGGCACTTCGGGGCGCTTAATCGGCCCATCCATTCGGGTCGGTCAGACTGGGGTAGAAGCGGGGCGGGGGGGGGGGGGGTGGGGGGTCATATTGTGCCCCTCCTCGTAACTTCAAGGGTACGAAGACTATAATAATGAAACCTACAGGGTATATGGCACGTCTGTGTCTTCTGCGGTCCGCAAAAAGGGATGCTGAAGTCATATAACGTGGAAATTACGTAATACGTTCAACAGTGCCCCCACCTTGAATCCGCCATCTTGGATCTCATAAAAATGTCCAAATTTACTGAAAAGTAATCAAAACATTCATTCAATTTATTCTTTAAAGATATGGTTATGTGTTTACTCTTATTCTCGCGACCTGTAAAAGAAGAAGAATACAAGCTAATACATGCACAGCAAGTAGATGAATACGATTTGCTCTCGACTCCGCCCAATATACGGGAATATAGTTTCTTCCAACGCGAAAGTTATGTATCGCGATTCAACTGCTTTTCATTGGCAAAAACGAGGCAAAACTAAAGATTGCTCACGCTAATCAAAATAGAAATTCTCAACAGTTGAGCATCAATCGGGTCAAACCAAAATAGTAAAAAAGCAAATGAAAGTAGCACCAAAAAGCTTGTTTTGAAGACACACAGTTGATGTTTAAAGACATTGCATAATTATAGATTTCGTCATGGCATTGAAAGGGACAAACTTAATTATGCCAATGCTAGTAATTAATATTACTGTTTGATTTCATCATCATCATCATCATCATCATCATCATCATCTTTATTCCAGTTCCTCTCGGTTCCATTCCTGAGTTGCCCGCCAAATCATGCAAAGAAATCAAGGAGAGTGAAGGAGGAAAAGCTGTTAGTGGCAGATACTGGTTTGATTCCATTGAACCTGGAAAGACTATACTTACATTGTGCAACATGATCACAGAGGGTGAGTAAAGCCATGAGCCGTAATTTACTTGCGAGATGTCAGAAGGATGTTGGAAGGAGGCTTATTTAATAATAGAAGGGCTAACACTGGAAATGGGGACTAACACTGGAAATGGGGACTAACACTTGAAAACATTTTAAGAGGCTATGTCAACAATTTTAGGGCTACTTTAAAAGCCCAAAATACAAATCTTTATCATATGACCCGTACGGCCCTGCGAACCTTTTCTTTGCAAAACCATTGATGAAAGTCCCGTATGAGGGCCGTACGCATTTGCGCGAGCGGGGCCGGAAAAAGGCGTACGGCCCTACTACAAAAGCGGACAGCCTCGCGCGTTAAAATTTCAAGTAATTTTGTCTCCAATTTGGTCATATGATAAAATGCTTATTGACTAAGTTAGGTCGGGCCGGATGGGAAAATATTTGGCTCTCGGTCATGGCACACGGACCTCGCTGCGCTCGGTCCGTACGCCATGACCTCGAGCCAAATATTTTCCCATCCGGCCCTCCCACTTAGTCAATAAGTACATAATATCAGTGGTAACCCACAAATAATGGTCCCGTTTTGTTTATTTAATCCACTGATGCTCTAAGGGCAAAAATAAATGTTTCGGGTTGAGATGACCAAGACGGAAATGGAAGCGACTTGAAAAAAATTGGGCATTTGTTTTAGGTTTATCGCGTATGTCTTGGAAATCTCGCTACAACTTAAATTATGGTATGTTCTCTCTTCGAAAATTCACTTAATATCTTCCTCAGTGTTCTATATGCATTTTGTGTAGCTTAACGTTTATTCATGTTTATTTATTTATTATCTTTACTTGATTTTAGTGGAAAGGCGAACTACTTTTAAACACTGTTTTTTGTTGTTGTTGTTGTTGTTGTTGTTGTTGTTGTTGTTTTAGACCGCAGTAATGGGTGTTGAAATACTGACTGTATTCTGTTAATTTTTTTCAGAAATGGGTGAATGCTCAGTGAATAATGGCGGATGCGAACAAAATTGTATCAACACTGCTGGGTCATCTATTTGCACATGTAATAATGGATACCATCTTAATGTGGACAAAAAGACATGCCGGGGTAAGAATAATTTTAATAGGGAGGGTGGGGAAAAGGTAGCTACCATCCCCCGCCGTCCCTTTTTGCTCCACGCTCCACGATTCGCGCTCTCTCCCGGTCCCTCGTGTGCGTAAAAAGTCCCCATCTCCTATCCTTTTCTTGGTTCTGTTAATTTCTTTTTTAGACGTAGATGAGTGCTCAGTGAGCAATGGCGGATGCGAACAAAATTGTATCAACACTGCTGGGTCATCTATCTGCACGTGTAATGATGGATACCATCTTAATGTGGACAAAAAGTCATGCCAGGGTAAGAATATTTTTAACAGGGAGGGAGGGGGAAAGGAAGCGACCTTTCCCCGCCTTCCCTTTTCGCTACGCGCTCCACGATTCGCGCTCTCTCCTCGTCCCTCTTGCGCGAAAAAAGTCCCAAATCCTATCCTTTTCTTGGTTCTTTTAACTTTTTTCAGACGTGGATGAGTGTTCAGTGAGCAATGGCGGATGCGAACAAATTTGTATCAACACTGCTGGGTCATTTATCTGCACGTGTAATGATGGATACCATCTTAATGTGGACAAAAAGACATGCCAGGGTAAGAATATTTTTAGGAAAGGTAGCTACCTTATTCCGCCTTCCCTTTTCGCTACGCGCTCCACGATTCGCGCTCTCTCCTCTTCCGTCGTGCACGAAAAAAGTCCCCAACTCCTCCAAAAGTCCTCGTATAAAAATAGTCCGAGAAAATACTTACCAAAAAATAATTTGACATTCTTATGCAGTAATCAATTCCGAAGATGCTTAGCTTTAATTTGAGGGCATGCGCAGATTGTAGTAAATTCATTTCGGCATTCTGTTGATTTTGTTTAATTTAGGCTTTTCTAAGTAATGACAATCCAAGATGGCGGACATTACCTACATACATACATACACTTTGTTTTAAATCAGTAAAATGATCAGTTACAAACAAATATTAATAAAAAAAGTGATTTACATGTTTACCGAGTGAGAGCATGTTATTTCTTAATTCTGAAGAATCATTTTTGTTTATTTTCTTTACGTCATTTAAGTGAAAATGTAAACAACTTTTAAATACTGTTTTTTTTTTCTGTATTCTCGCAAACCGGAGACACATTTTGCTAAAGCTTGGCGGCAGTCGGTTGTTATGGTAACGAGACATGATGTCATAAGTAGCATGAGGTCAAGCCATTTTTGAATAAAAATGCCTGAAATGCCACCAAAAGTAGGCAAATGATTAACTGTATCATATTTTACCACTCTACCAAAAATTATTTGCACTTTTTGCATTTTTTCGATAAAACTGGTAGCCGTCTTGGCGACCATTTTGGATGACGTCAAGGACTCCCTGCAGCGCTTAAACCCATAAAACGTAGCTTATCTTGTACAGCACATCACAGGCTATCTATCAGACGTAAAATATTCTTGATATAAGTATTATTGTAACCCCGCAAAACCTGAGGAAGGGGTTGCAACCACCCCCGCCCCGCCATTATACCACGGTGGGGTAAGTTTGCGTGTACATGTACGTCCGAGGAATAAAATTTGGTTGAATGAAATTTCACTTTAGACATCGATGAGTGTACCCAAGGATCTCATGACTGCCTCCCACACCTTGCGTCCTGTATAAATACTAATGGTTCATACAACTGTGCTTGTAACCATGGAAACGTTGGAGATGGGAGGATAAGCTGTCACCCAGAAGGTAAAGATAATAGAAATGTGTTATATCTAATATAATAATGGAAACCACAAGATTTTTCAATAGTTTACAGTTGAAAAATCGTTTTGTAAAATGGGGACTACGAGCATGTTAAAAAATAATTTTAGATTTGTAATATATAATTTAGGGCAACTCCGTTGTGTTTCGGACAGAAAGAAAGAAAGAAAGAAAGAAAGAAAGAAAGAAAGAAAGAAAGAAAGAAAGAAAGAAAGAAAGAAAGAAAGAAAGATCGTTTCCCAAAATCGTTGTTCCTCTTTCTTTTGCGATCGTTTGCGATGTGAAATGCGTCGCTTTGCCGAAAATGTCTGTGAATAATGTCGTCCACTGATGTGCCTTTTTTATAACTCAAAGTGTAAGTAGCAAAAAAAGCTAAAGATCAATTCACGTTATGTTTTTGCTTTTAAACCAGGCGTCCAAAGGGAACAAACATAATACGGTCCGTATTGTTCACGGGAAGGGAAAATTATTCTTAAGAAATACGCTGTGCACGTTATACCCTTTATACACTTGGCACTGAAATAAAAAGTTTAACATCTCATTGTTTGAAGAAGGAGGAATTTTTGAGCAACTTTCTATCTATTCCTAGCGTGTATAAGGAGTTAGGCGTATACTGCGGATTCAAGTGAATACATTACATAGCAACACCAGAGAAGTTTCTGTCTGGGGTAGAAGGGTATAACAAGTTTAACGTATACTACGGATTCTAGTGAATTCATTATAGCAACACCAGAGAACTTTCTCTCTAAGGTAGAAGAGTAAAACAAGTTTAACGTATACGACGGATTCTGGTGAATTCATTATAGCAACACCAGAGAACTTTCTCTCTGAGGTAGAAGGGTATAACAAGTTTACCGTATACTACGGATATCAAATGAATTAATTACTATTATTATTATTATTATTATTATTATTATTATTTATTTTATTTTATTTTAAAATAAATAAATTATATATATATATATATATATATATATATATATATATATATATGTTTATGGAGGAAAGAAACAAATAAACTACGCTTTCATCCCGACAAGCCTGTTTCGTGGTTACCCACTCATCAGGGGATTCATTCATCCCCTGATGAGTGGGCAACCACGAAACAGGCTTGTCGGGATGAAAGCGTAGTTTATTTGTTTCTTTCCTCCATAAACATATACTTCGCTCTACATTAATGTATTGAGCACTGTTTTACGAATATCCAGTTCTACTTCTACCAAAAGTTGTCCATTTTCGGTCTTTTTTAACTAGTTTTATATATATATATATATATATATATATATAAATTCTTGAACTTGATTTGAATGTATTTCAGAGAGCGCTCAACTCTTAGAGGAGCATTGACAATTATAATAAATTGGTTCAAGACTTCAGAGGTAGTTCATCGTTTTATTACTACAGCACTGTTTCGTATGAATCGTTGATATTACCTGATGAGTGTGGCCATCATTTGACCATACGAAACAGTGCTGTAGTAATAAAACGATGAACTACCTCTGAAGTCTTGAACCAATTTATTATAATTATATATATATATATATATATATATATGTATATATATATATATATATATATATATATATATATATATATATATATATACTTGAATTGTAGAGAAGTCAACAAACAATGCCAACCACAAAGTCCTAAAATGAAGGATCACTGGAAGCGATCGTGGAAACTTGAATAATGTTGAAATAAACTAATTGTTTATTGTAAGTGCATTATTTGAATTCATATTGACCTAACCGTTACCGTTATTGTCAAACTAGTGTACGCTCCTGAGGAAGGCCACGACGGCCGAAACGTAGAGCAAATACAGCTAAAGACCTATATGAAGTTGGTTTCTTGACCTTTACAATTAGTTTATATATATATATATATATATATATATATATATATATATATATATATATATAATTTTTAATTTATTCATTTGATATCCGTAGTATGCGTTAAACTTGTTGTACCCGTCTACCTCAGAGAGAAAGTTCTCTGGTGTTGCTATAATGAATTCACCTGAATCTGTAGTATACGTTAAACTTGTTTATACCCTTTTACCCCAGACAGAAACTTCTCTGGTGTTGCTATATAATGTATTCACCTGAATCCGTAGTATACGCTTAACTCCTTATACACACTTCCAACAGCAGGAAACTTATTTAGGCAACTCATCACCAATCAATGCAGAAAGGCTGCATGGAATCTCTAGGTATTCATGGATGCATCACATGTGAAGTAATTTCTTTTTAAATGTAGAGTGTATTACGACGACTTTAACGGTTACAGAGTGTATGCTCCGACTTATTCCATGATAAAAACAGCTTCATATTATCAAGTGCATTGAAAGCAATAGCTTTCGTATTTGTTTATTGTCTTAAGTGATAATGCAATGGCAAATGCCATACTTTTCTTGTTTGTCCTTGATGAAGACGAATGTCAGGGTCAAATTACAAAATAAATTAGTTCACAAAGCTGAATTATCATTGGTGGTTTATTTTCCAAATGTCATTGCATCATTCTCTAAATATCAAATACGAGTTTCTATTCCCTTCGGATTCTTTTACGATCAGTGATTGGTCGATGTTTCAGATGCTTTTCTCGGAGTAGTATACTTAAACAGAGAAATAAAACTGCTTTAGCCCACAACTAAAATGAGTAAGCCGTGCTCACAGCTGAACAGTAAACTTATTCGTGTGAAGCAGAATGCAACATCATCGCAAGGGTGGAAAAACAGTGCTCCGTTGTCGGCTTTAAATGTATTTGGCGCGTAAAAGACGACGAAATTGATACAGCGTGGAATTGGGTCTGCGAAAAACGAGACGAGTGTGATTTGAAATTGTCAAAAGTCAAGGAAGTCTGCTTTTTCTTTTCCACAAAGTTCGAGAGACAGCGATGAGTCGGACGACGAGTCGTCAATTAACGCTTCCTAACTATCATCGCCAGGAAAGCAGATATTCCCGGCCGTCTCATATTGGGTTGCGTGTCAGATGCAAAACGGGTCAGCTATAAATCCGCTGAAAATACAAAGTGCACTTGGAAGTTGCGGACTTGAATTTTACGTATCCAGAGCGTCGAGGAAAAAGGGCAGCCATGACCTGAATATACTCTATGTCGCGAAAAACATTGCTCAATTACTTTAGTGCTAGTCAGACATAGAAATGAAAAAGTAAAAGGAAACGAGATCTCCTAAGCAAGTCATTTAAGTGTGATGTATCGAAACTTATAACCGCGGCAGTTTGTTGAACAATACCTGTAGGTGTACAGAAATGTTAGCTAAGTTACAAGCGACATTAAAATGTACTTTTTGCAATGATTGATATTTGTTGTTGATTTTTAATCTGAAAACGACCCTTGACTACTCTAAGTCTTGTGCGATACAAACACTTCTACTCGAAAGAAACTTAAGTTCAGTCCTCTTTTTTAATGAATCGGCCATTCTCCCGTTTTGAAATTTGAAATCGGGATCTCTTAGAATAGCCATCCACTGTCCAAAGCCGTGCTTTGTTATCCCCTTTCTGAGAAAATCGTCCTCTTCTGCTGTAAATTTCAATACCCGACGAACTTTTCTACGGACGCGCAAATGCTCCGTGGATGGGACTTTCTTTTCTGGGAGCGAGCTTTTCTCCTGTTCGGTTTCAACTGAACGTGAAGCTGAAATTGAACTTGAACTTGAACTTGAAGTGCGAAACCTCGAGTTAACGTCCTCGTCCACTTCCGATCCTTTGGTACCTTGTAACTTTTGTAGACACTTGTGGGCTTTCACAGCAACTTCGCGCGATCTCTGCTTTTGAAAGTGAACTTTGGCAACAGCAGAGCTATGTTTTTGGTCTTCTGACAAAATTCTTTGATCTTTGCTACTGAGCAGGTTAAGGCTTTGCGTTTAGACAATTTGACGATAACGTGTGGGATGAACGTATTTTCCAATTGCGTCAACGACCAATTTGCTCATGACGTCGCCCAATTTGCTGTGTTGGCCTCAATTTCTCGTGACCAAAACAAAGTCGCACTGGGGTTTCAGGATGGGCCTTACGAAAGCGATGTACCCATCGAGTACTTGCATGCTTGTATCGGTCAGAATCAACGAGTCAAATCCATACTTGCTGGCAGTCTTGAACTTTTTCTGATCGATGAATCCCCCATTTTTCTTTGCTGCACTTACCATGTCGACTGTCAGATATTGATAAGTCATAGGCCGCGATCGTTTCACCTTGATGAAAAGATACATGGCTACAAATTTCGTGGCAAATGTCAAGTCCGAAGGGTAGACTTGGCCCGGACTGGTTTTGCACATCTTAACGGTGTTTTCATAGCGGGGCAAATGAAAAGTTACAACTTGTAATAATTCCTCCATCGTTGCCCAGTGCCCTCTTGCTTCTAGCGTTTCGATGTCTAGATCCTGTATCCACTGCAATCTCATCATCTTTGCTACTGTTTTGCGCGCTCTTTTCAGGTACAACTCCGTCGAGGATAACTTTCGAAGAACTGCATCTGATGCGCCATTAACTTTTCTGAAGTCGATTAACTCCGAAAGAACATCTATGTAGCTCAATCATCCACCATGGCCGAGCTTGCATTCTTCTTGCAGATAGTCAATGAACTTGAACAACAGATTTGGTGAACACAGGCTGAAGTCCATCACCTCGAAGGTCAACTCATCCTCGTCTTCGCAGCAAAACTTGAGAAATGTAAAGCATCTATTCACAATCTGTTGAGCTGGACGATCTTTCTTGTAACCACCGCCACTTCCAGTCAACCAATTTGTGAATGTTTCGCCAATTTGGCCAGAGACTGAAAATGATGGAATTAATGCTCTGACCGCTTGTTTTGCGGTTACGCGCGATGTGTCGTCATCTTTGCCTGTTACCGGTAAGTTCTTTGGCACTTGCAACGAGCTTTTCGCTTCTTTCAGATCGGGTTTTTCGTCAAAATAGAAGAACCATCTATGTTTGTTATTCACGTGTTTCCTGCAGCCACGTTGACTTTGAAATCCTTCGTGTTCACAAACTTGTATTGGACAGTGATACATACGATCTGTTTCGTCCTTTTCCAAGTGAAGTCGTTTTGGTTTGGGTGATGCTCCATCAATGTTCGACCATTCCACTTTGCACTTCTTGGTCATTTTTCCCGTTAAATAATATTTCACCTTATCAAAAACCAACCAAACTGTGGAACCCATGACAAACAAAGGCTAGGAACCTATTGCATGTTTAAACTTGCGACAACATGCCCTTGCTTGCACGCCCTTATTACTATTGTGCAAAATTCATGACAGTGTGATGCAACCAAAATGGTGTTGAACTTGCCCAAGCAGGCCTGTGCGTGCCTTGAAATAATGTTTATATTAACGCGCTGTCTTACAGTAAGAAAGAACAATTGTTCCTCTTAAGTATGAAAAGGAATAAGCTGTCCAAACAGGTACAGTTACTGTTAGGAACACACGTTCCTAAATCACCAATTTGGGAACGTTGTGTTCCATTCACAATGTAGGAATTCGGAACAAAACGGTACCTTAATTGTTCCTAAGTTAGCAAATTCGGAACAATGTGTTCCATTCACACATGGAACCTCGGAACAAAACTGTCCTAAATTGTTCCTGAATTACCAATTTGGGAACAATATGTTCCATTCACACATGGGAACTCGGAACAAAACGGTCCTAAATTGGTCCTGAATTACCAATTTGGGAACAATATGTTCCATTCACAGATGGGACTTCGGAAAAAAACAGGCCTAAATTGTTCCTAAGTTACCAATATGGGAACAATATGTTCCACTCACACATGGGAACTCGGAACAAAACAGTCCTAAATTGTCCTTGAATTACCAATTTGGGAACAATGTGTTCCATTCACACATGGGAACTCGGAACAAAACGGTCTTGTTTTAGCTTAGAATGAACGTTTTGTTCCTACTTTATAAAAACGTTGGTCCTCTTAAGGTAAAAAGGACCAAAATAATAAGGAACAATTGATCATAGGGGAACGTTTCTTAACAAATATCGGAACAGCCAACAAAACGGAAAAAAGGTAAAAAATGGGGTAAAGTTTTGACAAAAAAAGCCAGGAAAGCGTATAAAAAACATTTAGGTAAAATGAATGCACTTCCCAAAATCTGGTAAAATTTATCGCCCTCTCAAGTAGAAAAACGTGGCATGAGAAAATTTTGGGAAACGTAGAAGAAAGAAAGAAAGAAAGAAAGAAAGAAAGAAAGAAAGAAAGAAAGAAAGAAAAGATCAATTAGTTTGCAGCTAATAAATTATTCGGGTGCTTTTATTTAGATGTATGGAGCACTGTCCGCACTTTCCAATTCTATGTATGCTACGCTACAAGACTAACGTGCAAAGAAGGAATTGCATGGCAACATTATAGTCATGTGAAGAAACTTTAACGTTCACAATTAATCACAAATTAACGTGATAGGAAAATCTTTATTAAACGATGCTTATTGGATGATGATTTTTTATTTACAAATTGCAACTAACTTCTAACCTCTGACAACTGCTGACATATGACATACAACACAACAGATAACTATGTACTACTTGATCAGGTTAGGCACTGTTGTTCTAATTATTTTGTTCAGTGGCTCGTTTTTTCTTTCCTCTCTGTTCATCAGAATGTCAAACCTACACAAATTTGAGCAATGCTGACAGGAAGGTAACGAACCCGTTCGACCCGAATGATCCCAAATGTGACGATCGCGTTGGTCCTGGGTGGTTTCGCTTTGAAGGGGCAGCAAGCACAAGAATGGTTACTTCCTGTCCAATGGCAAAAGTCTGTGGTGCTCTTGTACCCGGCTGGATGACAGGTGAACATCCCACAATGGCAGACGGTAAGGTCAGCAGGAAGGTGTGTTTTCACTACAGTGGAAACTGCTGTCATCAGTCCACTAACATCGAAGTGGGAAACTGCGGATCCTATTTTGTGTATTACCTTGATGGTACACCTATTAATGGCTGTAATTCCCGTTACTGTAGTAGCGGCTAAGTACAATGTACGGCAGAGGTGGGGATTGGACAATTAGAGGTTGGGGGTTGTGGGACACTCCCGATACCTTTCCCTGCGAGTTCAGCCTCTCTTGATCTGTTCTGAAATCCAAAAATGCAAATTCAGAAAATATAATATAAATTTGGCTTTGCTCTCTTGAGCTCTCAAATTGGACTAGTTTTCTTGAGCTCTAACATTGGACTAGTTTTCGTTCATAAAAAATGATAATTGACGGTTTGCAGTTAGTGCTATGAAAGAAAGATGTGTTTAGTCTTCTACTTTCCAACCTCATCTCGGTCGAATACACGCTTCCCCTCCTCCCCTTCCCCTTCCCACTCCCGCAACCCCACCCCTCCCCCGTCTCCCCTTATACCTTATTCTCTTTTTGGGAATTTTGTATCTAAGTCTACACCGGTGACTCTCGATTTCGTTCAGCTCTAAAGTGTTTAACATAGTTTTGTCACGTTTAGATTTTGAATAGTGCAGTGCAATAGTGCAGTAGTGCAATAGTGCAGTGCAATAGTGCAATAGTGCAATAGTGCAATAGTGCAATAGTGCAATAGTGCAATAGTGCAATAGTGCAATAGTGCAGTGCAATAGTGCAGTGGCCTCGTGAATCAAAAACATGCCATGAATCCCAGTGTGGCTGAGTCGTGCATGTTCTGATGATAGTTTAGACCAATGTTTTATCGTGTACTAACATAATAATAAGAGTTGTTAATGTGTACAGTATATGAAAATATATCCATATGAACTGCGGAGAAAGAATTAAAGAGAATATCATCCTCGCAGTTATGCAGCAACGGAAGGAGTTGCAATTACAGCATGAAAAAAACAAAATTCTGGCCTCAACGGGATTCGTCGATACATGCCCGTGGCGATTCTGGTTCAAACGATCTACCTGTCCACTGAGCTACAAGGCCACATGGGAGACAAGGCCAGATGGGAGCTTGGTCAATTGTGAGTTATATTATACCCGTGAATTGATGGCATGATGAATATTTTTTTCAGGTTCTAATTGCAAATTCCTTCATAACTGCGATAAAGGCACATTCTCCATATTAACAAGAGTTGTATAACATATTATGTTCAGTGTTGAGCTTACCTAGTTGTATACAGTTAAATGTCATACTCTGTTGGCTAATCTAGATCAAAAGTAAAATATCATATCATGTTGTTAACTCTCGGACGTACAAGGGGGGATGCCACCCTACTCCCCCGTTAAGATATTTTCCTATTTTTTTTTTCAAGAGCATTTATTGTAAGCGCATGCTGTATTCAGTAGCTGTTTGTTTATCCTTGAGATAAATTTTGATGAAGTTCAGCGACAATCGGTTGCTACGGTACCGAGAAATGACATCACGAGTAGCACGAGGTGAAGCCATTTTTTTTTAATAAAACGCTACCAAAACGCTACCACAAGCAGAATAATGTTTAACTGTACCATATTTGACAACTTAAGCAAAAATTACCAGCAATTTTCGCATTTTACTGATAAAGTTGAATTTTTTGTAAAATCCAATATGGCGGCCATCTTAGTGGCCATTTTGGATGACGTAACGGACCTCCTGCAGCGCCATTACCCATGTATTTACCTTATCTTGTAGACCACATCATAGGCTACCATTTAAAGGTAAACTATTTCCGATAAATTGGAATTTTCCTAGTGCATGGTCATAAAGGTGTAAACGTGCAATATTTGCACTCGTTTTGATGCATATTTGCACTCTGGAATGCTGTGTCGAACAATAAATGTTAATATTGAACCTGTGTCTATGTTGAAAAGTCCATTTGAAGCCTTCAGATCGATTTTGATTTTCCATCAAAGGACTCCAAATGCGAAACATCTGAACATCGCCTTAAAATGTCCTCTTTTTCGGAGTATCCCCAATCTATAGATGGTTTTCACGTTACGTCACGGTGGCTATGTTGGTGTACAACTACAAAAGAATTTTAATGAACTTCTTTTGTTATGTACACCAACATGTCCGCCATGGTCTTTGTCATTTGAGTCCCACAGGACTGAAGGTCACGTGAGTGAAAACCATCTATATTTCTATACGGTAGAGTCTACCTTCTATAGCTCAGAAGGAGGTCGGACACTTATTGAGAATTATATATTTAAGTGTAAAAAGGAAAATCTAAAATACCCACTCAGGATTGAACCTGTGACCTCGGCTAAGCTTAGACTTACATAAACTACCGTACCACGGTGCAACCTAGCTTCTTGGGTTGCTTAGGCCTAAATTTAACTATATAAACTGCTACCCCTAACCTCAACTGAAAGCAAACCAGTTACTCCGTTATATAAGTCTCAATAAGGTGTCCGACCTCCTTATGAGCTTTGGAATCTACACTCTTCCTTTCTATGCGTTTGGCCACTGGTCAGCGTAATTACCAATAAAGGTTTACTGCCTATTGAAGGAGAGAAAATGTGCATATTCGTCCCGCATGCTCCAAATAGGATTCCGGAAAATCTTCACGGAAATTATAGAAAAAAATCTTCGAACAATCACGATCACAGTTTCTTCTCTGTTATTGTAATTGCATAATAGAGCAGTTTTCATTTGAAAGTAGTAAAACCAAAACCAAAGTAATTACTCTGACCAATCACAGCAGTCGTAAACAATCCAATGAACCAATCCAATGAAGCAATTACATGTCGGCGGTGCCAAGCGCGGGAAAACGCGCGCGAGCAAGTCACGCGGATTGGTTTTGGTTTTACTTTTAATTGGTCGGGAACGTGGCGCGAGATTTTTTAGCCAATCAAAAAGCGTAGCGATGCAAAATCAAAGCAATTGTGTAATTACTTTCGACACTCAATTGAAAACTGCTCTAATAAGATTTCATTTTGCCGTGCGTCTGTTTCAGTAAATTATAGGTCTCAGAATACGTCAATATATGGTATAAATATCAACGACCAACTCATATGCGGCTCATTTGCCCCATTTTTGTTGTTATCACATTTTGAAGTCATTTGTGATACTGAACAGACCTACGACAATATGGAATCTATTTGTTCAATACACAGCGGATTTCCTAAACCTATATACCCATTAGAATAAATCTTTATATTGGAAAACCGCATAGACCGGGCTAAACTAGAACGATAGTCGACCAGAATTCAAGCCCAAGGGTCAAATAAAAGTACAGGCCTGAGCACGGCGGGACCAAACCACCCCTTCCAGGCAACATTTAGAGGTGGCAAATTAAAATGTGGTTATTTTAACATAACTTTAAATGTATTGAGTATTTCATTACCAAATTCTGCGAGTGAACAGCGGTCATACACCAAATTATTTTGACACAAAAATTGACAGAAGATATCAAATTATGACGCCACAGTTGATGACGTCACTGTTTACCATTAATTTAAAGTTTGAAATTTCGGACCTTTTTTTCTTGTTTTTTTTTTCGAAAGAGGAGAACAGGAAAAGTGAAAAACGTTTGTCGATATCACAAATATTAAATGAGCTATGACACTTTGAACTTTGCAGAATGCTTAATTGTCCAGAAAAGGGTGTCCTCCTAGGTAAATATATCATAATTTGAGTTGGTTTTTGATGCCAGTAATGCTTGAGTTTCGTTGCAGATTGATTGACTTTGATGAAGAGAACAAGAATAACTAAATTGTAGTTTTGGAGGAGAAAATAAAAAATCTAAATCATGTGATTTTCTTCAACACTAAGCGCATTTATTACTTTACCAAATTCTTATCTTTATTTAAAAAAAAGAAAAAAATGCCATACGAGTAGATTTTCAGTGTACGAAATGTATTGGGTTGTAATTAAGTGTATGTTTTGAGTTGTAAATTAACATCTTGTAGCATATTTGTTCTTACAATGAAAAACATCCCAGGGTTCATTCGATCTCATCTCTATTACCTGCTTCCAACGTTTGAAAGTGTGAAACAAAAACTGGTTATCTCAGAGGTTTTGTAAATAACAAATACTGATTTGGTATTCTAACATCCTCCTCTTAGGTGGTGAGTTTTAAACCTCTATGTTTTCCATAACAAATCCAATTTTGACGTGTATTGCATTGTTTCAAAGAAACCATGTTTTGATCCATAACTACCAACGCTTTTCTCGCAATAGGATTTCGCCACGTTATGAGTAGTTATGACCACCAATCTAAACACAATAAATTTTTATTTTCAAGGACAGAAAAATATCAGTAACATTTAATGGGTACAATTGTTTGATCATTTTTCTTTGAAAGGATCAGCTAGAATATTAGCTCTTTTTAGAAAATTAACGATATCCAGAAATAAGTTCTGTTTGTTTGCTGTTTGTTTGTAATTTTCCCTTGTTTTGCGTGTTTTGCATTCGTTTTTCTTGCAACATCGAGGCTTGAAAAAATGCCCTGAAAAAATTAGTTTATTTATAATCAATTTTTACTAATTTTTGTATCCTGCTTTCGATTGTATAACACATGACACTAGAAAGAAGTCAGTTAAAAGATCTACTAATTAACCTAATTTTAAAAGATTCTAACAACGTTTCTTTTCTTTTTGCCGTCTTTCCATAGTTTATTTTTCCAGTGGGATAGATCCTATCATGTTATGAATAGTTATGAACACCAATTTAACCACAATAAATCATTAATTGCTTACTTTGATCTATATCCATGACTTATTTTAACTTCTGTCACGTAAGGTTCTTTCCAATAACAGAACTTTAACAGTAATCAGTAAGATTTAAGGCGTAAAATAGGACAATTAATTCATCAACATTATTTCAGTGGACAAAGTATATTTGGCTTTATCTCGAAGTTAACGATTTTTAGAGGAAAGTTGTATTTATTTATGCTTGTTTTTAATCTTCCTTGCTTTGCATGCGAGGATGTATCCCGCTGAAAAAAGATAACAGAAAAATGGCAAAAAACGTTCTTAGGATCTTTTCAAATCATGTAAATTACATCTTGGGTAGATCTTAGATACGCGTCTTTCTAATGTCATGTGTTATTTAATGGAAGGGAGGATACAAAATTAGTAAAAATGAAATATGTTATAACCAGATATTTTGAGCATGTGTTTCCTCGCCTCTACGACTTTTCCATAAAATATCTTATTAAGTTAACTTCATTATTACAAAAAAAAATTGATCCTTAACACATCCCTACTGGGGGAAAGACACAGGCACAACATGCAAAGAGGGAAGATTAAAAACAAGCAAATAAACAAACTGAACATACGTCTGGATATCGTTTCATTGTAGATAAACCTGATGATATACAAATTTTTCCACTCAAACAAAGTTGTTTAAACAATTGTCCTATTGTACACCCTAAATCTTACTGATATTTTTTTGTCCATGGAAAGAACGTCATATGACAGAAGTTTAAAGAAGTCATGAATATAGATTAAAGTAAAACATTGATTATTTATTGTGTTTAAGTTGGTGGTCACAACTTCTCATAACATGACAGGATCCATCCCGCCGAAAAAGAAAAGTATGGAAACAAGGCAACAAACGTCGTTAGGATCTTTTCCATTCACTGGTAAGTAAAATGTTACGTAGATCTTGAAAAGGAAAACTATCGAAATACGGCAACAAATATTGTTAGGACCTTTTTCATTCACTGGTAAGTAAAATCTTAAGTAGATCTTGAAAAGGAAAACTATCGAAATACGACAACAAATGTTGTTAGGATCTTTTTCATTCACTGGTAAGTAGATCTCTCAACGGATTGTATTTTTTTAGTATCAAGTGTTATTCAATCTAAAACAGGACCTAGAGGAAGTAAAAAAAAAATGAAATAAACTGCACGAAAACCAACACCTTGGTATAAAATGTTTACATTACACCTTAGGAATTTACAACGACCACGGTTCTGGAGAAGAATCTTATACCGAAATAGGTATCTTGCTTGGGTGCGAACCGTTTCTTCAAGCACGGTACAGTAATAAAACTTTGCTATGTTAGCAAATGCAGTTCTTTTTGATAAACTTAATTAGAACAAATTAGATAGGCTTTGAGAATAGTTTTTCAGGCACAATTCCATCAAGAAAGAAATCTGCCAAAACGTTCTTAAATGGTAAAGGTAAAGTCTTTACTAGCCTAATGGCTCACAGCCGCTGGAGCTTTTTCCGGTTTCTGTAGCATGAAGTGACTGAGAGTATTACTACTCCCGCCTGGATGGGATGCTAGTCAATCGCAAGGTTACCCCCCAGTATTATGTCGCCAGTACCCATTTATACACGTTGTTGGTGAAGACAGACAATGTGAAGCAAAGTTTCTTGTCTAAGGAAACAACATGACGGCAGACACCAGGCTCGAACCACCGACTTTTAGATTGAAAGTCCGACGCATTAATCGCTACACCACCGCGCCTCCATTCTTAAATACGATCATGGAATATATTTAATCAGGTCTGCTATAGGCTTTCTTTGTGACCATTCCGTGTATTCAGAATGCCAGCTTAGCAAGCTCTTTAAGATCTCTTTACAGTGAACATCATTGTAGAACATCGCAAGTGATGCAGATATAACCGGCTAACGTAAAAGAAGGATTTTCTCAGAAAGTAAGAATGGCTACAATCAGTTGTCAATATTGTTAATATTGAAATGAGCATTGTTCTCGTTGCCTTCAACTGTGGCTCAATATAGAATTTTATTTTTCAAAAAGGATTATATGAGAAAATGACAGGTGGTTTTCTAAGCGCTGCTTTTATGTGTTCGTTAATTCCTTTTCCATTTTTCCTTTATCTTTGTTTCTTTTATTTTCTGTCTTTCTTTCCTTTTCCCAATTTTACTTATTTATAACATTTCCAATTTATAACTTCACTTTGTGGGTTTAATTTATCAGGGTACAGTAGTTTAATTTAGTTTAGTTTAGTTTAGTAAAGTCTGGCTTAGTTCTGTTAAATTTACCTACTTAGCTACTTACATTATTAATTAATTCTGACCAGCGAAGACATTGAGGACGATAAACCGACTGGAACATGCTATAAGGTCATGTTTCAACATTACACAGCGAGTTACAGGATTTTAAGATCGGACAGTAGCGTATTCCGCAATTAGGAAGACCTAACAAAATATGATTTCGTCAAGTACTCTTGCTTGTGTTTTGCTGTTAGGTCGCAGTTTTCAGGATCACAATTACTAGTCTGATATTGTGGCTGAAAGTTGCACAAGAAATTGCTAGCGTCAGTTTTCATAAGGCCGTTTCTAGATCTAAACAATAGTAACAATGTCTCAGATCTTAGGAACAGCCAACGAATCCTTTTTTCAAATATCAATTCAAGATGCTCATATTATTTCGTTCATGACGGAGGGAGGATTGCTCAGATTTTCGGATCAATGGCTACACATCAAACACGCCATGATTTCACCTCGAGGAAAGACAACATCGGGAACTTTTATTGCATTATATTACACAGGCATCCCACCATACATATTAATGAGATAATCCTAACACCCCCACTTAATCTTTTTATGTATATCCTAGAATCACATGAACATGATATAACTAAAATATAAACATACAGCACATTATTAGTTGATAAATGGATACAGGAGTAAAATATGAGCTCTATTACACTACTTGTATACTTAAATGTCTGAAGAACCAAAAATGTAACTCCTGAACTTTTGTAACTTAAACTTTGTAACTGGTTTGGTCATGACATCAGTAACCATATCGGCGGTGGGACAATACTTAATGATTATCTTGCCTGCATTCTGCGCGTCGCTAATGAAATGGTATCGCACATCAATATGCTTCGATCTTTGTCGGTTGACTGGGTTCTTAGACAAAGCGATAGTACCTTAATTGTCCTCAAAGATCAAAACAAGGCCATTTATCTCACCAATGTCTTTTACCATCCGAGTGAGATATATGCCCTCCTGGACTGTTGCTGATAGGGCAATGTACTCAGCTTCACATGACGAGAGAGCCACTATTGGCTGCTTTCTCGACTTCCAAGAGATAAAAGTACCAGCTCTATTCAAACTGAAGCAGTACCTACCCACTAATGCTACGTCTGTCATCTGTAGATGATGCCCAATCAGCATCACGGTAGCCTACCAGTGTAAAACCATCATCGCATTTTCTGTAGCACAATTCACATTCAAGAGTCCTCTTTAAGTAGCACAGTACATGTTTAACTGCTACCCAGTGTTCCTTCATGGGATTAGTCAGGAACTGTGACAACTTAGTAACAACCCAGCATATGTCTGGCCTGGTGCATGTCATAGCGTATACCAAGCTACCCACTGCTTCAAGGTATCGCCTAGGGTCAACAGGGGTTTCACTACCAAACTCAAACTTTTGCTCAGAAGGTGTAGGCTTTGGCTTGCAATCAGACATCTCAAATCTCTCAAGAACCTTAGTGATATACCTCTTCTTGTTCATTTGTACAAAGCCATCTCCTTGTTCAAAGTAAATACCCAAGAAGTATGAAAGTCTACCCAGATCTTTCATATGAAACCTCTCCATCAACATCCCTTTAGCTTCAGACATTAGCACCATGTCGCTTGCTGTTATAATTATGTCGTCTTCCCAGACAAGCATAGCAACAAGTCCGCTTCCAACTTGTTTGGTGTACACACAATCGTCAACAGGGCTCTGAACAAAATCGTTATCCAGCAAGAAACAGTGTATTACATGGTTCCAATTCCTACCCGACTGCTTCAATCCATACAGAGATTTGTTCAACTCATACACAAGTTTCCCTTCTCTCCCTGAGGGAACTTCAAAGCCTTCAGCTTGATCCATATTGATCTCACAATCAATAGAGGCATTGAGATATGCAGTTTGCACATCCATCTGGTGCCAAAACAAATCATGCTGTGCTGCTATTTGCATTAGCACACGCACTGATGTGAGATTAGCAGTTGGTGAAAAGCTTTCCTGATACTCAACATCTCACACTTGACTGTAACCCTTAGCAACAAACCTTGCTTTGAAAGTTCTAGCACCAGTGGAACTTTCTTTGATAGTGTACACCCAACGTTCCCCCACTGAATGTTTGCCCTCTGGCAGAGCAGACAAAGTAAATGTGTTATTCTTAGTTAGAGAATTCATCTCTTCCTTCATCGCTGCCTCCCAATTTCTTGACTCAGGTGATTCCATAGCCTCTTTGTAGGTTTGAGGGAAAGCAGAAAATTTTTAACAGTAGTCTACACTTGTTAGTACCTGATCATCATCCTCCATGTCTGTGACATAATCTCTCAGGTAGGCTGAGGGGTTTCTCTCTCTCGTAGGACGTCTCACACTTTCATCGGGAGGCTGCGAAGTAGGAATGCTTTCATTCTTAGCCTCAGCTCCTTCAGCAAGTTTATCCGGACCCTTTCCGGATCTGTCGACATCAGATACACCAGTAGTATCAGGATTAGTATTGGGTTGTGATGGCATGAAATCATCATCACCTGGCAACGAACTTTCTGTTTGGGTCTGTTGTTCCACCCCTTTCTTGGGGTACTTAACCACCCTGTACTTCATAATCTTGCCCGTCTCTGGGATGTACACCACATAGGCAGGACTCCCCTTATCATACACAAGGAAAATCCCTTTTGTGCATCTGGGATCCAACTTCTTCTTATTCTGCTTATATGCATAGCATTCGATTCAGATCCAAAAACTCTCATGTTTGACATATTGGGCTTCTTTCCAGTGATAGCGGAGTACGCTGTTTGCCTTAAGCGTATGTACGCAGCTGCCATTACTGAGTAAGGCCATATCTCCTTGCCGAGATATTAGATACTCATAACACATATCACCCTCAGATTTTCGGATTACAGTTAGATAAAAAAGTTAACTTATAAAGCCATAAATGTAAACTGATGCTTTCGGACCCATGCTTTCAGGAGGCAAATAGCACCAATGAAAGAATCTTTAGATTTATTGTCGCAATTAAAGCAGAAGGAAATGATTTTTAGCAATGTTCCAGCGTATGATCGACATTTCGTGAGGACGATTAATTCTAGTATGAACATAATGAAGTTTGAACAACTGAGGATCTTTTTGGGATATGTTCGATATGACTTGACAAAGAAAAGTCGGTAATGTAGGTGATAGACTCCAATTGCTGGCCAAATACTGAGATCGATACAAATACACAAAACATTTAAATGCAGAAGGTCGCTAATGATATACTTTTCTGCATTACTTCAATTTTCAGGCAACATTCGGGTAAAAATGCCACCAGTGAAGACAACCCAAGCTGTAGTTGTGTTTGTGTTCTGGGAGGTGCTTTATGGAGTAACCAGTCAGTGCACCGAAGGTGAATACTCCGTTAAACATATGATGCTACGACAACACATCATCAAGAAGATGAAAGTTTTCAACTCATTTGAATGTTTAGTGGCGTGTGAACAAGATGTCAGATGTCAAAGCTTCAATTACGTTATTAATAAAGATATCTGTGAACTAAACAACCGCACTAAAGAAGCCAGACCTGAGGATTTTGTTCCCGATATCACTAGATATTACTATGGCGGAGTAAAAAATAAAGGTCAGTTATTATAATTGTAATAAACCGTTTTTGCGCGTATGCTGTTATAATGCAAACCGGCGGTATATTACAAAACAGACGAGTGCACCGAAGTTCGAACAAAATAAATAACATTGTAGGACAGTAAAGTAATACTGACGGAGTTTTGATTTGAACACACCAATAAACGATTTCATCAAACGGTAAACCGCATTGCACAACTTAACGCTCGGACGTTCACGCAACACCCACCCCCCCCCCCCCCCCCTCCCCCACCTCCTCTTGGGTTTTTCAGTGTTACAATATTTCGAAAATATTTCACATCTAATGGATAGCCTGTGATTTGCTCAACTGGGGGTCCGTCACGTCATCCAAAATGGCCGACAATATGGCCGCCATCTTGGATTGTACTAATAAAATCAACTTTATCGCAAAATGCGGAAATTGCAAATATTGTTTGCTAGAATCGCAAAATATGATATAGTTAAACATTTTGCTGCTTTGGTAGCATTTTATATGGTTTTTCACTGACCGTAAAAAGTAAGGTGAAAAACATGCATTTTTACTTAAAAATGGCTTGACCTCATGCTACTTGTGACGTAATATCTTGTTACCATAGCAACCGGTTGTCGCTAAACTTTACTAAAATGTGTCAAAAGGATAAACGAACAGCTACTAAAGACGGCATTTGCCAACAATAAATGCTCTTGAAAAAATCCGAGAAAAACCTTAAGGGGGCGGGGGTGGCATCCCCCCCTCTTGTATGTCCGAGGGTTAATTTTATTTGTGGCAACCGTAAAGGACAAAAGCTACTATGACGGCTCGATATTGAGATTGCTGTTTGATTTTCAGTTGCTCCTGGTTCCATTCCTGAGTTGCCCGCCAAATCATGTAAAGAAATCAAGGCGAGTGAAGGAGGAAAAGCTGTTAGTGGCAAATACTGGTTTGATTCCATTGAACCGGGAAAGACTATACTTGCTGCCTGCGATATGAACACGGAAGGTGAGTAAAGTAACGGGTAGTTACTTGAAAAAAGAAAGAAACTGGATTAAAGCTTAATGTGCATTGCTAATTAAGTGTTGCACCACTATTATTAGGCATCACTGGACTTGCTTGAATTAAAATGCTTATGAAACTTGCGTTCGTTATAACCAAAAACCCATGAGTGGGTTAAAACGTGTAACGCGCATTCACAGTTTCCGAATATTCATTTTTTCCTTAGTACCATATTTGAAAACCCCTCGGTCCCTCGAGTTTGGAAGCAGGTTTTTTTAGCGAATTGATTGGTTAATGTTTTTATCTTGATTTTCCAAATATGGCTGTAACAACTTCTTAGCAAACTGAATAATCGGAAGCTTGTTTTGAAGTGTACAAGAGACAGTTGCACGTTTCAACCCACTGTTATAACTGAATTCGAACTTTGAAAACAAAGTCTTTGTTTTTAGGATTTCAGTCGATAGGTCGCTGCCATCGATCTAGTTAGCAAATTCAAACCAATCAATGTGAATTAATGTCAAAAAAGTTAGCGATTGGTATTGCAAATCTATGTTGATCACTGAAATTTCACAAAAATCTACTTCATCGATCGTCAAAAAATTCTTTGAATACTTGGCACATTTCCTTTTTTGGCAAACGCTCAATAATTTATGCTGTTTTCATCATCTTTGTCAGACATAAACGAGTGCACTGCCGCTGACCAACTGTGTGACTTCAATGCTAACTGTATTAACACTCACGGCTCTTACCACTGTTCTTGTTTATCTGGTTTTACTTAAAGAGGAGATCTTATACATCTAAACAAATACAAAGGCGGGGTTGTTGCACCCCCCTTCCCCCCTCCCTCCCCCCCCCCCCCTTGGGTTTTTGCGATGCTGCAATATTTCGCAAATATTTTGCAATAGATAGCCCACGATGTGCTCTACAAGATTAGGTAAATATTATGGGTTGTGGTGCTGCTGGGAGTCCTTGACGTCATCTACAATGGTCGCCAAGATGGCCGACATCTTGGATTTTACTAAAAATTCAAAATTTTTGGAAAAATACGGAAATTGCAAATATTGTTTACTAGAGTTGCAAAATAATATACAATTAGTTAAAACATTTTGATGCTTTTGGTAGCATTTTATATGTTTTTTCACTGAAAAGAGGTAAAATTTATTAAAAAAATGACTTGATTACATGTTACATATGACGTCATATCTCGTTACCATAGCAACCGGTTGTCGCCAAACTTTACCAAAGTGTGTCTCAAGAATAAATGAACAGCTACTGAAAACAGCTTGTGCTAATCTTAAATGGTCTTGTACGACCGAGGATTAAACGCTCCATATGAAACGAAGCAACGATGAATTGGACAGCCTGCTATTGACTTTAAGAACTAAGATCAAATGTTTCTTTTTCGTAGCATTGTTCTCAAAACAGTTGTTAGAAAAACATTGACGCCTATTTCTAATAAACGCTTCTAATCCAAAAAACTCCCCTTTATACACGCACAAATTTAATAAACACTTCCGGAATGGACTATTCGATCCGGGAGGTCTTCTTCGCTTTCAAAAAGATGGGCCGGGCGTAGAATTGAGGCGCAGAAGCCCCTGAACACGACTACCAAGCTACTCCAAAAATCGTGGAGCATTTTGGCGAATGGAAAACGTCGTGAAATGGCGTTTATGAAGGTTCTTTTTAGCGATTTATAGCATGTTTTTAAAATTACCAATAATCAGAGCATAAATTAGTTGAGACATTATATTTAACGCAATTGTGTCTTCTCAGTTTTGGTTTAAAATCAAAACTGTTTTCGTGAAGGAGCATTATTTGATGAGATCTTCACCGACAAGCTGTAATTTTCTATTTTGCTCACCAGCAATGTTTGTAAGCTTTCTCATTTTATTAAATAATGCAAATCTAAATTCCAATTTATGATGACATGGTGACGTAATGATGGGGTTGGGAGTAGTGAAGCGTAAAGCCAGATGTCATTTCATAATAAAATGGTTAACATGGTTAATATCATGTTGATATAGAAGAGTGTGCAAGTGGAAGTCATGGTTGTGAGAGTGGTGTGGCTACTTGTATCAATACCATTGGATCATACAAGTGTTCTTGTGACTATGGTTACGACGAAGTTTGGAAAACATGCATTGCTCATGGTAAGAGTGGTCGTATAGACCAATTTATACGTTTAAGAATGATGACACATATAAGCATTTGAACATGTCCAAAATATTAATTTCATTCGTAAGTATATTCGATTGATGACGGTATAGAATTAACTTTGTTTATGTTCACATTCATTTTTGTTGCGGTTGTTGTCTTTTGTTTTCTTTAAAAGTTAGATTTTGTGTAAATCATTCGTTGTTGTTGTTGTCGTCGTTGTTGTGTTAGGAGGAGTGATCATTATAAAATAAATTCCTGTGTCCCTTTTTTCTTGTTTAAGAATTCTTCTCTAATTATTTCCTAGAATGTCAAAATTACCAAACACACTCCGATAAAGGCAGGAAATACACATACGCCATCACCAATTTGCAATGTGACAATACCCGTTACGGATGGTACCGTTTCCAAGGAGACGCAGGAACAAAAATGGTTACGTCATGTGTTCCTAAAAATAGATGCAATACGCATGCTACTGGCTGGTTAAACGGAGCTCACCCTACAGTGGAAGAAGGTAAAGTCACAAGGCAGGTCTGTTTTAATTACCACCATTGTTGCTCTTGGTCCATCAACATTCAAGTGCGGAACTGTGGCGATTTCTTCATTTATCAACTGAATGGGACGCCTCCAGAACACCCGTGTCATCTACGCTACTGTAGCACTGATTGAATAGTTGTATTTAAAGGGGCACTGTCCCGCCGAAATAGCAAAATTTTGCTTAGCTTATTTCCACGTTTTATCGCCAAATGCCACCAAATATACAACTTAGTTGAATAAAAAGATTCTATAGAGCAAAACAAAAGCAGTAGTTTGGAGATAAAGTGCAGGATGGCAAGGATTGAAGTGGATTACAGTACCGTGATATTTTAGCCCGGGAAAGTGTCCCTTTAAGCCTACATCAAGAGGTCGAGCGTCAACTATAGGCGACTCTCAATTTCGTTCAATAAAGTCATCAGGCAGGTCTCTTTCAACTGGGAGTCAAACTGCTGCCGTTGGTCAACACCAACATCCAAGTGCGAAATTGTGGCGAATACTTCATTTATTTACTTAATGGAACTCCAACATGCAGCGTTCGCTACTGTAGCGCGGATTGAACATTACCATTGTTGCTCTGTTGGACTATCAAAATGCGAGGGCGAAACTACGGGAAATACTTCATTTGTTTACTGGCTACTGTGGCACGGATTATTATATTGCACCATTATTACTCTTGGCCCAACAAAATATGAGGGCGAAACTGTACGGATTTCGTAATTTATCACTTCAGTGGGACACCTATAGAACACTACGTTACTGTGGCGTGAGTACGCCAGTTAGAAAGAAATGTATTGGCCATGGCTGATCATTTCTGTTATATTTTAAGCAAGAGTAGATCTGAGAAGCTTGGAATACTCAGTCTGCTGCCAAAGTAATTATTGATACATGTGGGTCGATGCATTCTTCGGCTAGAATTTTTACACGGGCTTTATGATTAGGATTGTAATTGAAATATTCTAAAGACATTCACAGTTAGTTAGAGTATTTACTTGGCTAGATTTTTGGTAAATTATTTCTGCGATTTGCTAGTCGTACCTTCGAAAAATTCGATGTCTTCCAATAGTGGTGGAAGTTGGAGAGGAATTTAAAAGCGAAATCGATCGTGTGTTTATTTACCTCGCGTGGTTCGACACGAGTGCAAGTGCGATAAAACTTGCCGCGATCCAGGAGGGAACAATAGACATTTGACATGTGTGACGTCAGGTGACGTCACATGACAGGAACTCATTGCGCAGACTCACCTTGCGACAGAGCCCCTTTAAGGTGTTTCCCTCCAGTTTCTGTGTAGCCGCACCGACCATTTTTGAGCGGCCGTTTAACTAACTTTCCTTTATTGAATTAGAATGAAACTTACACAAAATATTGTACAAAGTTTGAAGTTTATAAAAGTGTAACAATTTTGTAAATCGGATTTAAAATTGCGGAGATAAACGAGAAAAATTGAAATCGCTTGAGTCTAAATTCCGAGCGATTGCGATGGCATCTAGAAAAATTAAAATTATTACGATAAACTATAACATATGGCAAACAAAATATCTAAAAATTAGAAAATTTTGTCAAGCCGATTTTGAGTAAATCAGAAAAACATTTCGAACTTGTGATTTTGCATGTATATGAGCACATCTACAAATTCCTCAATTAAGCTTATAAAAGTTTAATTTCTCAATCTCAAATTTACGCCAAAATGTGTGTTTAGTGTATGAGATGAAACTATGAAAGTTTGAAAGCGTTTCTCGTTTTAGTTTTGGAGATTCGATTTTTTGTAGGAAACCGTAGTTTTTTGACTGAGTCCTTGATATTGTAGTTTTAGCACTTTTCTACATATTTCAAAAACCTCGAGATAGATTTTTTTTTTAAACTTTTATGGTCATTTCTTTATAATATGAACAACATTGTCTCAAAGCTTCATCTTGATTGAAACATTGCAACATGGTCAAATAAAATAATAAAGTTCACCTAAAACGCGATTGAAACTTTGTGCTTCGATTGCACGGTTGAAGGAGCACGTCGCAAAGACGCTTTAATTCAGGTGAAGTGTAACGCATTTCTGCGTGTTGAGAATTATGCAAATCGCAATGACTTCTTTCTTTTCCCTACAATTCAAAATGTCGAGAGAGTCCAGAGCACGTCAAATGCGAATAAAAAAACCTGCTTTCAAATAAACGTCCCGCTGAAATTCGTGGGAACGATAAAAATAACGTGGAACACAGCCCCTAACTTTACTCAGCAAAACATGATGGTCACGCAGAAATGCGTTGCGCTTCACCTGAATTAATTAAATTAAAGCGTCTTTGTGCGCTTTCAACCATGCAATCAAAGCACGAAGTCTCAATCGCGTTTTGGGTGAACTTTATTATTTTATTTGACCATGTTGCAATGTTTCAATCAAGATGAAACTTCGAGACAATGTTGTTCATATTATAAAGAAACGACTAAAAAAGTTTAAAAAAAATCTATCTCGCGGTTTTTGAAATATATAGAAAAGCGCTAAAACTACAATATCAAGGACTCAGTCAAAAAACTATGGTTTCCTATAGAAAATCGAATCTCCAAAACAAAAACGAGAAACGCTTTCAAAATTTCATAGTTTCATCTCATACTCTAAACGCACATTTTGGCGTAAATTTGAGATTGAGAAATTAAACTTTTATAAGCTTGATTGAGGAACTTATTGATGATCTCATACACATGCAAAATCACAAGTTCGAAATGTTTTCCTGATTTACTCAAAATCGGCTTGACAAAAGTTTCTAATTTTTAGATATTTTGTTTGCTATGTGTCATAGTTTATCGTAATAGTTTTGATTTTTCTAGATGCCATCGCAATCGCTCGGAATTTAGACTCAAGCGATTTCAATTTTTCTCGTTTATCTCCGCAATTTTAAATCCGATTTTCAAAATTATTACAATCTTATAAACTTCAAACTAAGTATAATATTTTGTGTAAGTTTCATACTAATTCAATAAAGGAAAGTTAGTTAAACGGCCGCTTAAAAATGGTCGGTGCGGCTGCATGGAAACTGGAGGGAAACACCTTAAGTAAATTGTTCTTAGTCTTTTAATTCCCAAGAGTGCTAAAAATCAAAATTCAAGAAACATCGCAAATTTTATTTTGAAAAATTACCATCTAAAAGTACCATCTACGAGGCTTCATTTGAATGGTCACACCACAGGATTTCTTCGACAGACTCAAACGTTAGAAGTACACCACACGTCTTCGTTATTGATTGTAGGAGTGAAACGGATGAAATGTTTATCGTAACTGTGAATGTCTTTAGAATATATCAATTACAATCCTAATCATAAAGCCCGTGTAAAAATTCTAGCCGAAGAATGCATCGATTTCTCCCACGAACTTCGTCATCCAGAAATTTAAAGACACAGGCGACATTTGCGCGATATCGGCAGTTAAATCTTGAACTTCGTCCACCTTCGCGTAGCCAAAGCCCAGCGCCTCGTTTGCAGCTACCTTATTTGAGCGAGTACTTTGCCACTCCTCGAGAATCTTAATACTCCATTTGGTACTATTTCTTGTATTTTTGGGAGTAGTCTCTTCCAACCAAGTTGCCTCTTCGTCTGCATATTTCGGGCTTCGAAAACGACATCCTTCGATATTCGCAATCACTGACGAATAATTTTGATTTCCATTTCCTGATCATTTCATCCCATGAGAATTCTCTAATCAGGGTAAAACAAAGCGTGCTTTTCATTTCGTAAGTACAATACAATATTCGCGCCCGTATTGTATTGGATATACAATGTCTCGCCTTCGGCTCGACATTGTATACAGCATCCAATACAATATGGTCGCTCATATTGTATCTGGTACAAATTACGCAAGCTCTAATTCTTATCATACTTGGTGGTCACAGTATCGTTTTAGTTGCACTTATAAGGATATATTGGACACATCACACGATGTCATGTTACAAAACAGTAACTCGAGTTTCACGCATGGTGGCCATCATCAGAGCGTGAAACTCGAGTTACTGTTTTGTAACATCACATCGTGTGATAAATATATATTCCTGCTCTACTATATGTATCGAGCACACTCTGTCCAATGACGAAATGACGACTACCACAAAATATTAATTATATATATATATATATATATTGAATTTGTATATATAATCGCTCTAGAGTAGGTTTTTTTGTAAACGAATGTCAATTATATTGGTACCTTATCTAGATTCGAAAAGAACATAGCACTTTTACCGTCATATCTATACTTAATATTAAAGGATATTTTGCTGTATAGACCAAACTGCAGAAACGTTGTCATGGAAAATACTAAATAGGAATTAATTACCTTCATGATATTCGCAGAGGTATTCTTTCGCATTTCTAGCCTTTCAACACATATTTCTTTTACACCGGTCAGATGCTCTAACCCGGCACTGAGCTACGAGAAATAGACCAATTCCGATATATTAAAATTCATATTTGGTTCCGAGGCTTAGGGGAATAAAACAAAAGAAATCACATCGAGGGTCAGGGATAAATAATTTATTTCTTTTGTTTTATTCCCCTGAGCCTCGAAGCCAAGTATGAATTTTAATATATCGGAATTGGTCAATTTGAAGCGCGTTGGGCCATACACTAGGTTCATGTATGCAACGCGTTCTGCGTACTACTTGGATCCGCAATGCTCGGTAATGTACATCATGTTCACCATCTTTTCATCTATGCGAATATCATTAGAGCAGTTTTCAATTGAGTGTGGTAAAACCAAAACCAAAGTAATTACTCTGACCAATCATAGCAGTCGTAAACAATCCAGTGAACCAATCAGAGCTCGAAGCAATTACATGCCGCGCCAAGCGCGGGAAAATGCGTGCGAGCAAGTCACGATTGGTTTTGGTTTTACTTCTGATTGGTCGAGAAAGTGGCGCGAGATTTTTTAGCCAATCACAAAGCATAGCAATGATAAACCAAAGCAATTGTGTAATTACTTTTCGCAGTCAATTGAAAACTGCTCTAAGGTAAAAGGTATAAGTACATGTATTTTTTTTTATGACAACGTTTCTGCAATTAGGTGAATTGGACAAGATGAAAAATCTCTGTACAGTTTGCACATAAAAAGCATAAGCAAATTAATGCAGTACATACGGGGACATTACTGATCTTGTATAGAAATAACATATTTTGCATTGTCATAAAAATGTGACCAGGTAGCCGTTTCTCGAAAGACCCGGTAATTACCGCACCCGGAAAGCTGTTTTATTTTCATTGAAGATCGAGGTTTCAAACGTTTTGCAGATAATACGATAAAACTATCAGTTAGCAAAACAAAATGAACTGGTTTGTTCGCTAGGACCCGCACTTTTATTCTTTAGATTTTGATTTCAATATTTGACTTCGGGCCCCAAAAGTTACCGGGAATTTCGAGAAACAGGCCCCAGGCCCGTAGTAAGAATAAAATAACTGGGAGGCCGAGGAAACTAGCCAATCAAAGCTGCCACCCGTAAGAAAACAGACATAAGGGAGCTTTTAAAGCAACGACGACGGCGATGACAACGAAAACGACAAAAAAAGTAATAGGCAAAACAATAACTCTGCATTTTGGAACATTTCTGTGCCGTCCCTGCACCACTACGACTTCAAATTTCCTAATTTCACGTTTTATGGAGGGCGTAAACACACGACGACGAAGTTTTTCTTTGTCTTTTTTCAACTACAATTGACAAATTTAGCGAGTTATATATTTTTGTCACATTAATTGGGAGGGGGAGGGGCTCGAGCCCCCCGTACCCCCTCCCCCCCCCCCCCCCCCCTTGCTACGGGCCTGCTTAAATGTCAAAAACTTTGTTGCAATTATAAGTACCACTCACGAAATGCAACTCACAGTAACATACGCCCACGAGTACGATACCTGTTTGAAGAACAACTTAGCAGGAAAGTTCTGTCCTTACCCTATTTGAGGGCAGTATTGTTTTACTGTCGCTGGCAAGTGTATACGCCAACCCAGTAGTCTTAAACCGATATATTCGGCATTTGAAATTCGGGAGTAAAAAAACAAAGCCATAATTTAGAAACATCTATAGGTTATAACTCTGCTATCAAGTTTTCAAATTTTATTAATGATGCCAAAGAAAAGTGAAGTGTAAATTGTGTAAATTGTTATTCTGTAGCTTGATGATCGGATTCGAGAATATCACTTTTAAAATTAAATACCTTGCACTTAATCCTCGGACGTACACGCAAACGTATACCTCAGCCGTGGCAGAAGAGGATGGGGATGGTTCCAACCCGAGATAGTCTGTGATGTTCTTTACAAGACAAGGTAAATATTATAGGTTATGGCGCTGCCGGGGATGTGTGATCTTGCTGTTAGTTTGACTGTCTGTAGTTACATTCAATTGTGTGCTTAAAATAAGACGTTCTACTGTACAAAGCTAAGGATGGTACCTCTTTCATTTTACCTATTTTTATTGTAAAATGAAAATTTAGGCGTCTTATAGTTATTTTGTTCAAACGAAATAATATATATGTATATACACCCGTTTGCAAAAAAAATTACATTTTTAAAAAATAGAAATATATATATAGCTATTGTGTTCGCATCACAAATGTGGTGACAGGCGGTAGATACCTTTTCACAGAAACTACAATACCCTTTGCCAAGTGTTCATTACAGCAGGCGTCCGTTAATCTGCACCATTGTTCACGGAAAACATTATTGAATTATTTTACAGATTGAATTATTCAATGCCTGAATATAAACAAATGAACCGCGGACAATTTATTGACTCGAGCCTATGCTTTTTTTGAGGCATTGCGGATAGCAACGATCTTCGTTGGAGACTATGCAGCAAAAAAGTAGTGGAAAATAGACGTCCTTAACTTGGATACAAATATCACAACAGTTTAAAAAGCATAGGACAAAGAATATATATTTGTTCTCTTTTTCAGAACATATTGGGGGCTTATTGTAGCCTTTACCGCTTTATTGGCGATTTTTCATGTTTCTTTTTAACCAAGATTAAAGGATTTGTACATAACATTCAGGTTGTTGTACTGCCGCCTTGATATAATGAATTTAAAAAAATATATATATATATCAAAAGCCACCAATTTAGCGGCAAGTTCGTCGAACAGAGGAAATATTTTTTTTACATAAAAGGTCGGTAAACTTGCCAACATTGATTACCCCTTGTTTAATTGCAATCAAAGGATTTGTAAAATAACGGTAAGGGTCGTGAACGACCCCAAAAATGAGCGTACACTTAAGACGTTTGATGTGGATTACCCAAACTATGGAGTCCGTCGACGAAATGATTAAGTTACTTATTGACACCTACTCTCAATAGGAGCTGAGTGCACATTGATTGTGCACTCAGCTAATTTGCATAATAAATTTAAAGCACCATGAAGCTCGTCTTGAGATTGGATCGATTTTCTTTTCAAGTCCCGATACATTTCCATCCTGGCCGTCTACAGCCCTGGACTCTTATTTTTATAATCGTACAAAATTCTCGATTGTGATTGGTCATCCACGCGCCTATTTCTTACGTAACATTAACAATGTGAAAAAGGCTATTTCAAGTTAACAGGAAAACCTCTCTTTGACCCTAGCGGTAGTCTTAGTTATTCCAAAATGGCCCGAAGAAGAACCCTCGAGGTAAGATTACGATAACTATTTGCCATGTGTCAGAATCTTCAAAGGTGTTACCGTGACTTGAAACCATTTTGAAAACTTAATTTATTTTGCAATAAGAGGCTACTCGTAGCCTGTACTCGTACCGGTAATGTACGTTACTTGCGGGGAACACTTATGTAACACAACAACAGGCAAATAAAACCAAAATTAGTTTCGCTTCTGCTTGCATGCGTGCGTATTCTCATACCCAGAAATATCCCAGATCTAATGCGATGCACAAATAACAGACGAAAAAAAAAAAAAAGAATAAAATGAAAAATGGAGAGCAAACTTTACCTCGTTGCAGTATCCGTCACGAGTAAACAGCAACAAACAAGAAAACCCAAATTGGTTTCGCTTTTGCTTACAAAACGACGCCACCGAGTCCGCCACCGAATCCCAAGTATCGCAGGCTCAAAATTTTCTCGCAGTGCATGCGTACGTATTCTTGTACCCAGATCTAACGCGATGCACAAAAGTAGATACGAAAACACGGAAGAAAAGGAAAAAAACGAAGGCCAATCCTTGACTCGTTGCCGTACCGGCACGAGTAATAACGAGGAGACATCAAGTTTGATTGAACTTTGTGCGTGTGAGCCATAAAGATGACCCTCATATCCACGCGTTAAATTACTAACAAAGTAGTAGTTTAACTTGTAGCCAGATCAAACAAAATACAAAGATTCTTTAGTAATCAATGATAGAAAGATGAAAGTAAAAAAATATACACAGTTTTAAGAATTTCAAAAAAAAATTTAAACAGTTTTAAGAATTTCCAAAAATAATATATTACGAAAACAATCAAAGCAACTAATACAGACAATGGTTCTCATTTTCAGAGAGATGGCTCAGAGCATTTTGCCAACTTAAAGGAACACTGTCAAAATTCCGCTTTCCTTACTTCCACGCTATCTCGCGAAATGACACCAAATATACAACTGAACTGATTAAAACGATTCTATAGAATACAACAGAAGCAGTAGTTTGGAGATAAAGTATGGGCTTGTAGCTCAACATATTTGATTTCCTGACAGGCGGTGTAGAAATTTCAGTTGTTATTTTGTTCCTTTTGTTTCATGTTTATTTGCTTTCATCACGTTTGGCAGCTTCTTTTCTTTCTATATATAAACAAGCTCCAGACCATAATCAAGAAAACAAAATAGATCTACCGGGATAGCGTTCCTTTTAATTAACGCACTAGAAAACAATTCTGAAAAAAATGAAGCTTTGTTATAAGTAAATTTGAAATTGTGAGATGGATTCAACGCGACAAGGTATGAAGTTTCGACATCGTGTTTTACACTAAGAAAAATAATATAATACCGAGTGATCTTTAATACGAAGTGTGTATACAACTTAGCCATATATTCAGGAAAAAGTACCATATACCACCACATCCCTTTTCTGGGCACCAAAACGAATTTGCTCCTACTTTGATTATATTAACCAGGGGCGGATCTAGGGGGAGGGTGCAGGGGGTGCGATATGACCTAGTCTGCGTTGTTCGCTTTTAAAATTTGTTTACGTCACCCTTCAGTTACGTCATTCCTTAGAGGTGCACCCCCTCCTAAGAAAAATCCTGGATCCGCCCCTGTTAACACATTTTCCCTCTTGCTACATTATCGGGAAGAGAAGATCAGTCCAAATTTAACAGAGAAGTGAGAGGAGTGTACTCATTCTTTAGCCTGCAACTTTTCTGTAGATACAACTTAGCTATATATTGAGAAAAAGAAAAACCATGCCACCACATCATTTTTTTTTTTCTGATGGTTTCTTCAGACCTCGAACGAGATTGAGATTATTTTGAGCGAATAACCCCTTTAAAACAGTTCCAACAGTTCCATATTCTCCCCTTTGAAAGTCGGTGCCAGAATCAAGTTCTGAATGCAATTGAAACAGGTTCCTGCGTAGACTTCTTCCTCACCACACTGAAATAATTATCGTTAGCTCTGTGTACTCCAGCTTGATACCCAAGCTATTTATACGTCCTCTAGAAAAACTCAAACAGTAACAATGTATTTAAACTAGAAGAGAAGAGGGCCGTTTTCACCAAGTTACATTAAGCTGACTATAAATGAATGTTTTTCTTTTAACTCAAAAAAACGATAAAAACGATGACGATAAAAAAAATCCTCCAAGCCCCCCCCCCCAAAAAAAAAAAAATATATATATATATATATATATATATATATAATAATAATAATAATAACAAATAAATTAAATTAAATAAATATATAACAAAGACAACCAATCAACAAAGTTACTAACTTTAGCCACTAGCTTTGTCATATTTGGATTGAAGCACGGCTGTTTTACCGCGAAAACACCTCTGCCCCTCTGGTTACATTATTTTCTTCATTTATAATTTCAATAAAATATCTGAGCGTGTGGTCTAACGACCATGCCAGACTTCAGAAATTAATTAATAATAACTTGGGGTATGAAGAACAGTTTCATATTTCAGAATTTGCACAAAACGCATGCGCAATGGCAATAGGGGGGAACCGTCTTTAATAAAGAGAAACAGGGGGAATATATGGGTATCACAGCTCCATTGGTTTCAGTGCTATGGTCCATTGTTCATCTACATCTACAACTTTAATCCACAAAGGATTGTTCTGTTGTTTGTTCTACTGTTTTAATTCTCAGCCAATCCTGTGAGGCGTTCCAATTTGCTTGGTGGCACCCCTTTTCGTGCTGATTCTGGTGATAACTTCGGAACATTCTGGTGTCATTCCGCTTCATTTCGTTTTATGCCGGTTTAGTTTCTTTTTGACATATGTGGTTTAAGAAACATTCATCGCCAGACTCGTGTATTCACGTAAAATTTCAATAATTTGTGACACTTTTAGTTATTTCAGAAGACTTTATTTTTGGTAGAGCGCACAACAGAACGTCCCTCCCTTCCAACGCCCTACCATTTCACGATATTATAATCACTCGCACTTTAGGATACGCTCCACAGCCCTGCATAGAGCATCTCTTTATATGTGAGCAAGTTGATTTACCCGTGAGCGAAACGCGCTAAGTCTAAGCCTGTCGCTAATACATGACCTCTAGCATGAAATATTAAAATGGGTCACTGATAGCATGAAAGGGACTTTCCCTTACCGTTTTAAATTGATTAAGAAGAGGCTTTTCGCTTAAGCTTGGCATTGCCCTTAAATGCCACTCACAGAACAATGGGACAAATTAAAGCATTCATTGCATAAACATGAGTGACCGTCATCTGGCAACAAACCATCAGGGAAAAGTCTTGCTTTGTTGCCAAAAAACGTCAAGTACAAAAACAAGCTATAAATGTACAAAGCAATAAATTTCATAATTAAAGAACATATTATTTGGCTGAATGTGGATCTTGCTCAAGACCAGCGTTTAAGAACAGTGAAAATCAATAATTTGACTTTAGTCAAACTTGACTTTAGTCAAACTTACTATATAATGATACTTACTATATAATGATAACATAAAAATATCACTCAATAATACTACATAAATAACAAAATGAGAGAGTTTGAGAAGAGTTTGAGAAGGGGCTAGCGAGCGACAAGAGGTTTCGACGACGCAAACCCCACTATATGTCATCGATTGAGTTAAGAGTAATTTCGAAATATAAGGATGCTGATATTATCATAAATAGCGTGCTTGAGATGTTGAGCGTACGACTGTATTGTATTTATCTTCCCTTGACTATGTTCACGCAAGTCACCAAAATGTGCCGAGCTTCAACTCATCTTGCTAGTTCCATCAAACTAGCCATGCAGTTTTATTCTGTCGATGCATTTCTTTTTCGAAAAGATCTGAACACTGAACGAACACGGAAACTGGTGAATATCGCTATAGAGGTGTCCAATGACATATTTCTGCTTTAGTTCACTGATGTTTTGCTTCAAGGGGTATTTAAAAGATATTGGGTCAGGAGACGCATTTGGACCAATCGCATCATTTAAAATATAAGTTAGACTGTAAAGATTAAATAAAATATCTTCACCGTCGTGTTCATAAAAAAAAGCGGCAACATCGAATAAAAAGTTTCAAAATGTGATAAACATTAATCCAAATCGAAAAGATAATTATAACAATTCCCTATTTGTTGTAATTTTTTTTTATTAGTGATATATATTAGGCTTGTGCCGATAAATTGAAAATCATTCACCACAACACCAAAGAAAATGATTTAGAAAACTTTATTTCCCTGTTTTCATACGTTTTGGTAACACTACAGTTTGGAGAACTCCAAACAGCTCTGTAAGCAACAGCCGAACCTCGTTCTCCCATTCTTCTTTCTTGTTTCCAAAACGCTTCTGAGATGGGTAAGTTGAGACGTGGAAGTTGCTTTAAAACTAACGCAATCAAGTTTTGTATGTATCTTTTTCATTTCATCCTCCTACGGTTATGTTGCCCACGGTGAGATGAATTGGCTGACATTTCAGACTGACAACAAGTTAGAACAAGTTAACAGTAGTTGGCTAATATCACTTTATACCACCTTTACCTTCACCTTTTGGATTCAACCATTTTTTACATAATCTTCTTAAAAAATTGTGTTGATATATATTTTAATAACATGGCTTGTCTAGGCAAATAATGGACACGTTCACGTTCGCCCATGGTATATTCGTTTTGTCGAGGGAAGCTCCTTCTTCATTTCAGGCAAGATGTCTGACGGACGCTATCTCCCGCTGAAATTTTTGTTTACGTTATTCGCAGTTGTGCTTGTTAGTCAAGGAAGTGAAGGTAGGATCTGGCGAGGACGCTTTTAATATACGTCGCTTTTTATTGTTTTTATGAGATTTCAATGACAAAACATCAGAAGCTAAGTTAGATTTTGTCTTGTTAAACAGTAACGAAAGGGCAGCAAAGGGATTTGGGGGTGGGGCGCGCGAGCGGAGCAAATAGTTCTAAAAATGCATAATTATGTACGAAAACTTACAACGTTTCGCAACGAGTTGTACTGTGACTTTACATTAACGAGAAACATGCATGTATGTAAGAAACAATTCTTATTAAGTGATTTTCTGCTTTTCATTTATTTACAGCTTCAAGTTTGAAGGCTGGAAAACTCAATGTCACTACAGCCAATCCAGGGTTTTTCGCTTGTGAGGAAGTCTTATTCACAGCACCGTTCCACGGCGGAGAGCAAGTCAAAGTTCTCGCCTCATTTGGCCATTCAGCTAAAGACCCAAACGGTGGAAACGGGGCAGCTATCTGGGTAGAGTCAGCAACGAACAGTGGTATACGCATTTGCGTCCTAGAGTATGGCGACGGTTCCAATGGTACCGCAGAAGTGAACTGGGTTGCGCTGCAAGCAGCACCTTCTGGGTCACAAATAGGAAGCACTTCGTTGGACGCCTGGACTACTGGAACAGAATGTAAAAGGATCGACTTCAAGCAGGTTAGTGACTTTTTACGATGTTGATTTCATTGCTAAGAGAACCGCGTAAATCTAATCGATAGTAAGTTCTTGGTCAATTTTCTTCCAAGTTCGAGTAGTCGCATTGTAAAGCTATACGACGTCATGTAATTGAGAACAGATCTTTATTAGAACTTGGTTAGAACTGCTCCAAATCAAGATTCATAAAACCCTGCAAATTAGTTGAAAAAATTACAAAGAGGATATAAAAATATTTAAGAGTGCATTACAAACGTTCCTTCACGTTTGGTGCCCAAATTTTCGTTCAAATGAATTAAAGACCTTATTGCAAGGAAAATAACTATAAATTTCGATAAACTCGCGAAGGGAGTTACAAAGCTTCACAATCGATGACAAAGTCCCATACAATTACTGGTTTTCATGTAATTTTATCCATGTTTGCCTCTCCCCCTCCAAGCAAATAACGCCTCAACAGAAACTGTGAAAATGTCTATATTTTTAAGTCCAGCTGTTTATTATTATGTTCTGGCAAAATAGTGCCTGAGAGTTTCATCCAACTTTCTTTGATATGCCCCAACTAAAACTCAACTTAGACCGTCTTGAATGACGTCAGCAGTGTGGCGCGTGCCGGCGGTTAGGAGTAAGCTTTTCAATCCATTAAACTGGCAAAACACTTGAACCCTACCCATTCTTTTAATTCCGTTTGTAAATAGGTGCAGAAAATTGCACAATTCGCTGACTTTTTGGACGTTATGAGTTTTAGGCTAATGATAAATAAGCCCTATTCTTTAATTTCTTCCGTTGGTAAACCTTAACCAAACAAGGCTCAAACAAGACTTTATTTAAACCTATTAACGACACGTACGTTTTGCAACTGGGCGTATTAATGTATGTGAAGACGTCAAGTCAAAAGGTTACTGGCAAACAAAATGTGCTTTAGTGCTTTTTTTGTCAGTTTAATGTCAGTTCAAAAGCTAACTCCAGACAGACGTGCCACACTGCTGACGTCATTCAAGACGGTCAAAGTTGAGTTTTATTTGGAGCTTATCAAAGAAATGTGGATGAAATTCTGAAAGGCACTATTTTGCCAGAAGTTAATGGTAAACAGCTGGACTTAAAACAGGCGGACTGTCATATTGACTTTTTTAATTACCTGAAGAAGGCCAGTTAAATCTGGCCGAAACGTTGACTTGAAATCGCTTTTAACCTCAGACGATTCCCGAAAAACAACTTTTAATTTTACAGTAATTTCCATTTTTCTTTCAGCGTTTTTTGTCTCCTCCAACCATACTTGTGACTCCTAGTCACCAGTCCACACACAGACCCCAGGATGCCATGGCCGTGTGGGTGGAAGATTTGCATGAGGATAATTTTAAGATCTGTCTCAGAGAAACCAAAATGTTTGACGGACTTCATCAACATATAACAATTGTGAGTAAAAAAAATGCATCCTTAGTCTTCCTGTATTAACCCTATTCGACCTGGGGGGTGGGGAGAGGGGCACAAAGTGCCCGCGCTAACTTTGAACATTCATAACTTCATTAATATATATTCAAACGCCATCAAACTTTGTGACGTTTCCTAAAATTTATCCGTAACAATTTGATATGACAATTTTTGATCACGTGATTTGATGTTTTCATGGCAACAAGATTTTGACAGCCGTGTTTTTTTTTTAATTTGCATATTTATACCTTTGAATGTTTATGTTTATTGGCATAACTTTTATATTTTTACGTACGTCACTTAGCGTTTATTTATTGGTTTTGATTAATTTTGAGTGAATTTGGACGGTTTTTTAAGAGGTTTTAAAAAATTTCAGAAATCCAAGATGGCGGATCTAAGATGGCGGCCGTATAACTAATTACTTAATAACTACGTCATATGACGTCATTGCGCCATTGTGCGGACCGCAAAGGAGACAGTTTTGGACGTGCTATGTACCCTCTAGTGCTCTAGGTTTCATTGTCATAGCCTTAATGTTCTTGAAGTTACGAGGTGCGGGGGGGAGGCACAATGTCCCCCCACCCCAGGCTCAGAAAACTCAAAAAAAGTCCAGGCAGAATAGGGTTAAAGTGTGCAGACCAATATTTTTGGTCGACGACTTTGCATTGTTTAATTAAAACTCATCCTTGACAAGTCACTTCAGCATTTTAACAAAAGCAGAATTATTTTTTACAGAATTATTGAAATATTACTCAAAAGAATAAGATTTTTAAAAAAAAAATATCCTACAATTTAATTCAACTTTGAAGTTCTAAATTAAATTAAAATACTCATCGCTACGATTAATTTTCCTTTATTCGCATTTACGTGTTACAGAACTGGCTGGCATATACCAATCTAGTGATTGACAACTTTACCTTAACTGACAGTCTGCTGTTTGCAAACAATTCTTCATCTCAACCAGATAACTACGCTTTGTGTCAGGTAACGTTATAATAAACAATACTCGAATGAAGCCTGGTGAAAGTTTTTCGCTGATCGATTCTGTTGGTAAATTTCAACCACCACATTTTGTTTGTTTGTTTGTTTGGTTTTTTTTTTTGTTTTTGCTTGGTGCAGGATTTACTCCCCCTTTCTCGAGAATACAAGCGGCTTTGGTGGAAACTATAACGTTTACTTATTGTTTTACTACAAAGGGTCACTAAAATACACTGTCAAGTGACATGGATAGCAAACATTTCAACACACGGATTTTTGAAATGTCGCCACCGGCTGTACATGTCGTCAATTATGACTTTTGGCCTCCCGAACCTCTCCCAAGTGGAGTGACAGAGTTCTGACATTTATCCTCTTTGTTATTTGTAAATCCAGTATCGAAATACTGAATACTAAGTGATTATGTATGAGTGAACCGAAAAACAAATAATGTAAAACATTGTCCTATCTTAAACCTTTCACATTGCAGAAGATCAACTTCACAGATCCATTCTTTGCTCCACCTGTAGTAGTGGTGACGCCAAAACGCAGTTATAACAACAATAATTCCCGTTTGTCTGCTGGATCTGGATGTAACGCAATAACCGCCTGGATTAAGGTAAGATGCACGTGTTGAAGAACATGTAACACTACCTACCTGAGCACGTGCCAGGTGCGACAGGATTAAGACCTCAATCTTCAGCAGTCTCAGTACATTTTCATGGTGCTGCCATATTGGACCTCAAAATATAGGGTTAAAGCTCATCAATAATGAAATATTAGGGGATGAATGAATTTGTTTACATTGAATGTCTAAGGCTTGCAGGAGCTTATTACCCGGGACTTGCTTAGACATTGTTTTTAAAGATTAAGTTTATCACATTTTTAGTTCCATTCCGTAATTGAAACTAACTAGTGGGCTTAAGATGGATAAGGCAATAAGTTTCAAAAGATGAAAGAACAGAACGATCAAAGCAAACAACAGACTGATAATCCATAACTGACGGCTGTATATTGTCAAAAGTTGCCATAGTTTCCTTCTATTGCATTTCTGTTTTATTTAGTATACATCCATAACTGATACGGAGATATGCGCCAGAAAATACAACAGTGAAAACGGAAAGGACAGCATTGAAGTCGACTACATGGTTATTGGAGGTATGTTAAATATTGTGTAGAATTAATAGTTATGTTTATCAATTATTTATCTAACTATACATTATTAACAACGGTGGAGCTTGAGGAGAAAAACACTGAATGTCACATTGACTGTCTTTTAAAACCGGGGGAGAGTGCCCGCCTTGACTTAAAACATTTATACCTTTAAAAGCTTTTACCAATATCCACCAAACTTCATCACTTTTTCTGAAATATATCCGGGAACTTTCAAAGTCACACAATTTTGTTCATGAAATGTGAACTTTCCATCGCAATCATATTTTGACAAGCATGTTTAACGCATGTCTAAATTAACCTATAAACAAAAAAGTCATATTTTTCTTGTTGTACATTTTACAATTTAATATTGTTTTAGCATTTTTCTTTTGATTTGGATTAATTTTGACTCAAATTTGACGCTTCTCTAACATGATGAAACACCAAGATGGTGGATCCAAGGTGGCGGCCATGCATCGGCTGAATAGGGTTAAGGTATCAGTTCACCCCAGGCTGCGTTACAAGGAAAATCACCAGGAAAAACCCAGGATGAGCATGCTATTGGCTGAGTTTGGTGTCGGGGAGGATTTCATCAAACATAGTTTTCACAGATTTCTGAATATTGCTGGATATTGGTGGGCATCATTCCCCCTTTCACCTCTTTGGTTCCACTAATTTGCTAATTTATTAATCCTCGGAGTGCGTTACAAATCCAAATACATGTAGACCTTATGCATGATGACGTCACCAGTTCACAATTCACCATCAAGCCTCGTTTGTACGAAATTCCTTGAAAAACTTTGACAAGTTCACGTTGGTTTTGATTAGGTATACTTTTCAAATTTGCTCCTTTTAGGATACATTGATGAGATTGTCACAGATATACCCTTAGAAAGAAAGGCTTGGGAGTGAATTAAACTAGTCTGACTTAAACATGCATAAGGGCTACTGTCTTTGGAAAACAATTTGAATATGACATATCTCAGGGTTTTTGTTTATTTAAATGTTGTCTTAAGCCATTACGTAATTACTTATGCGCAAAGCGGCATGACGTAAGGTTTCCGCTCCGTTTTTCTTTTTCTTATCTTAGTCACGATTTTGCACGCAAATTTATGCACCCATATTTTAAATTGTGCACTTCCAGTTCATAGCTTTGCCATTTACACTTCCTGTTTAGTGACTTCCGGTTACTCTAACTTCCGGTAAAACAGCGTTACTTAGGTGTCACGACAGCGTATCCTACAACCCTACTTACATTACTAATGTTCACGTTTGGTATATATAAGACTTGGAAGAATAACTGACTTCACTGTGGTACAGTCTTCATTTCCAAAATGTTCAATAGGAAACAACGTGGTTTACAGGAACGATGTCTGAATGAAAAGAGTAACTCTTCTCCATGTCTGACATCTTCTTATCATGTTTAAAGTATATCATAAAACTTCCTTACGCATGCGCATGAGTATAGGCTGCTTGGAGCCTCTTGTTATCTAATTAACCCTATTTGATTTATGTCAATTTAATACTAGATCTGGATCCTTGCCTGGATATTCGATGCCGTTATCATGGTCTTTGTAAGGCTTTTGGACCTCATGACGCTCGATGTGTGTGCGTAGAGAGTTGCCCATCGTATCAGGAACCAATATGCTCTTCCAATGGGACAACGTATGACAACAAATGTCTCTTTAAACAAGAAATGTGTCTGCTAAGATTGAATTTTACAGTGCAGCATCCTGGGAGCTGTGAAGGTTAGTATTATTGTTTTTAATTTCTTTCCTATGTACCTTCTTGAACGAACAAGTCAAATTTGGAAACAATAAAGCAAACTGGGCCATGGAGTATTGATACAAATAAAGCAGCTGGAAATATTTAACAAAATATATTTCAACAAAATATAAGTGGTAGCTGTTCAGCTTAAATGTACATGCATGTACAATACGCACATACATAAATCACACCAACTCGTTTTTTTTTTATTCTTTTAGGCAGAGTACATTGGTATACAGCTTTCCTCTAGCTACTTGATTAATTGTGATGCTCACCAGTTGAATGGGCAAAAATTGAACTTGCAAATCGCCTAGTTACCATGAAACCTTGGTTATGTCAGCCCTGCTGTACATTCTTTCTAGCCACACACTGTTGTATATATTTGAGCATCCCTGCTCCCCTAGGGAGCTAAGGCGCCAGTCCTGATAACTCTTTCTGCTAATTTAATCAGTATAATGTGACTAAATACTTTTCATCCCTTCTTTTTCAGGATTTCCTTTCCAGCGTGGCCGCCGTCATATGCCACATATACCATCCTTGGGATATTCTCATTGTGAAGTAATTCATTTCAAACCATACGTGTTCTATCCGGACAAAACCATTGAAGTACAGATAACTGTTAATCACATTGATACCAGTGACACGTCCTATGTCCATGATGCTGCTGTGTCGTGGATTGAAAATGTGAATTACGATCAATTCACTGCGTGCGTGATGGCGGCAGGTTTTAACGAGCGCAAGTCCAGCGCTAACGTGTCAGTGGACTGGCTGGCGTACCAAGGAGCTCCTGTGGGAGGGGTTGCTGGGGAGGTGCGCATATCACAGTGGTGGACTGGAACGACATGTGAAACAGTGTACTTTCCATCAGTAAGCAAAGTTTGTTCTTATGAATGTTATTTTGTCTACTGCGCATGTGCGCGTCTAGACATTATTGCTTGCTACTTGATTCATTGTCATGTTCACCATTTATTGCCACAAACTGAACTTACAAATCGTATAGCTCCCTTGAAGCCTGATGCTAGCTCAGCGTTGCTGCACACTCACTCTCTCTCTCTCTACACACTGTTGTATATATGAGCATCCCTGCTTCTCTAGAGAGCTAATTAAGGAGCCTGCCCTGATGAGCTAAATTGTTCATTCATTCAGTATTATTGGCTTGCATATGACGTCATGAGAATACATAACTCTGAACTTAACATCCTACAAAGCTGTTTCTAACATGGTATGTAGATACCAGTGTTACAATCCTTCACAAAACGTTACAGGTTTAAGGGATATTTTGCTTCCGATTTGTAAAGGTTTCAAAAGTGTCACGCAATTCGTCACGCTATTTCAGATAAGCCCTGAAAATAAACAAAGTTGAACAAGTTGAAAGTTATCTTTGCATTATAGATGACGAAATGTCGATTTAAATACCTCTTACTAACCGAGTTCGAGGGCCGTACTGTAAATTACGGCCCTTGTTTTTCCCCTTTTTCCCCAAGCGCGAAGCGCGCGGGCCATAAATCGAAGGGGAAAAACAAGGGCCGTAATTTACAGTACGGACCGAGAAAACGAGGTTAGTAAGATATTTATTATATCTCTAAATCGGAGATAAAGGAAAACCTTTCAAGTCAAAAGATGGACGGCTACATTTGACTGACGCACGTCACAAGAAAACAAAGAGCAAATTTTATTGGCTTTCAAAAATAGTGTGATCGGTCCTCAATTCGACGTGAACTTGCGTGGCTCTTGAATGAAAACTCTATAAACGAATTAATTTAATCTTCCTGACATTAGGTAGTTTTCTTTGAAAAGGATTCTTAGTTACTGGCGAAGACAAGTGAGGAAAAGAAGAATGAAAACGTCGCGATAAAATCGCCAAAACAAACGTGTTTGCCAAACGGGAAAATGTGGCAGCACTTCGGTCTACAGCGGTGAACGAAGAAACTCTCAGGCTTCTAAAAGGACACCGAAAATATTTCGTCATCAAATACTGCAAGTTGTTTTTGGCTTTTTGTGTGCTTTAGTGGCTTCATGCCGAACTTTGTGCATGGATGAGTTTGAATTTCAATCGCACCTGACAAATTTTCAGCGTGAGCTGCAGCAAGAGCGTGTTTGCGAATACGCAAAATTGTTTTCATGGAATCCACTACAAGGACAGAAATTTCGCTGAAGAATCAAGGTACACTTTTAGCGTAAATTTGTAGCTTCAAGTCTGTTCTTATTAGAGCCACTGCCACAAACGAGAACTCTGAACTTAAGTTTATAACCAGACAAAAACTTGATCAAACTAAGTTAATTTAAACTTAAGCTTGTATGATGCAGTTTGCCGATGGAAGTCGTTTCAAGTTGTTTTGCAGCTTTATGTTTTTCAAAGAGACGTTTACTTACGAAGAAAGACCGTTTTGTTAATGCTTAATTAAATTGTAAGAGTTAAACGAATCTGCCGTGTTACTCGAGTTTTTATAACTTACAGCCTAAAAACTAAATACCAAAACAAACAAGCTTACTCGAGAAAATTGCCAATGCTTTTTGATTCGCAGCTAATCAGTTTTATTTTATTTTAAAGTTGTATTTTAATTTCATCGGAGAGTTTTTGTAACCTGGCATGTTAACCCACTTAGCTCCAAACGTTTCCTCTGGATAATTTTTAATGTAGAAAACAACTTTTGTAAGCGTGTGTTAGGCCCGATGCTGGGACTCTCAAATTTAGCGGGCCGTACTGAAAAATACGGCCCGCTAAATTGACCAATCACAGCGCGCGTACTAACTAAGAGATGTAATAATGTAACTTATAGTGAATCCAATCTTTTATGATGAGATTTTTTGCCAAATTATGACTTTGACGTTTTGGCCGCCATGTTTGTTTACTGAAGTATGCAATATAATTCGCCTATAACTCTTGAAATAAATGCACTGGCGCTTCAAAATTCGACTCAGATGTGTCGTTTTATATTCTCTAAAACACTATAAACAATTTAGAATCGAAATCTCTTTTTTAATGCTTCTACTAGAGCAATCCAAGGATATTGTGAATATTAATACCGTTCTTCTAGTCACCGTAGTTCTTGCAGTTTTTGTAATTCCTGTAGTTCCAGTACATCTTGTAGTTCCTGCAGTCGCAAATAAAGTAATTACAGGTACTACAGGAACTACATAACTACTGGGACTACAGAAGCTACAGGAACTACAGATACTAAAACAACTACAGAAAAAACACGGACTACAGAACAACAGGAACTACAGGAACTACCGGAACTACAGGAACTACTAGAACCTCAGGAGTCCCTCAGGGACTAGAGAAACTTCAGGACTACAACAACTGCAGGGCCTATAGGAACTACAAGAACTACAGGGATTACAGGAACAATAGGAACTTCAGGTACTTCAGAACTGCAGGAACTAAGGGAACTACAGGAACTACATGAACTACAGGGACTATAGGAACTACAGGAAATGCAGTAACTATACTAACTACGGGAACTACAAAAACCACAGGACCTACAGGGTCTACAAAAACTGCAGGGGCTGCAGACCTACAGGGACTACAGGAACTATAGGAACTTCAGGAACTAGAGGAACTAGAGGAACTACAGACCTACAGAAACTTCAGGAACTACAGGAACTACAGGAACAGCAGGAACTGCAAAAACTACAAGGACTACCCAAAACTACAGGACTACAGAAACTACACGACTACAGGAACTGCAGGAACTACAGGAACTACAGGGCTACAAAAACTACAGCAGCTACAGCAACTGCGGGAACTACAGGGACTTCAGAAACTACAGCAACTACAGCAAGTACTACAGAACTACAGTACTGAAGGAACTGCAACAACTATTGGAAATATAGGAACAGCAAAACTACAGGATCTACAGGAACTACAGGAACTACTGGGACTACTGGGACTACAGGAACTACAGAAACTACAGGAACTACAGGGACTATAGGAACTACAGGAACTGTAGTAACTACACTAACTATAGGAGATGCAGTTACTAGAGGAACTACACGAACTACACGAACTACAGGAACTACAGAACTAAAGTAATTGCAGGACTACAAGAACTACAAGAACTGTAGGAACTACATTAACTACTGGAACTACAAGAACTACAAGAACTATAGGGACTACAGCAACTACAAGAACTACTCGAAGTAAGGGAACTACGGGTACCACAGGAACTACAGCACAGAACCTACAGGATCTACAGGGTCTACAAAAACTACAGGGACTACAGACCTACAGGGACTACAGAAAGTACAGGGACTACAGGAACTACAGGACAACAGGAACTGTAAGAACTACACATATTAAAGGAACTACAGGGCTAACTGGAACTACAAGGAAAACAGGAACTACAGGGACTACAGGAAATACAGAACTACAGGAATTACAGGGACTACAGGAACTGCGGGAACTACAGGAACTAAAGGGACTACAGGAACTACAGGAACTACAGGAACTGCAGGACTACAGGACTACAAGACTACAGTGACTACGGGAACTACGTGAACTACGGAGACTACAGCAACTACAAGAACTATAGGAACTACAGGGACGTCAGGACCTACACGAACTACAGAAACTTCAGGGACTTCAGCAACTACAGCAACTACAAGAACTACAGCAACTACAGTCACTACAGGCACTACAGAGACTACAGAAACTATAGGAACTACAGGAACTATACTGGAAATTCAGGACTAGGGGAACTACGTGAACTATAGCAACTACAGGAATTACAGGAACTACAGGGACTACAGAACTACGGCAACTACAAGACCTTCAAGAACTACAGGATCAACAGGAATTACAGGAACTACAGGAACTATAGCAACTCCAACAACTAAAGTGAAAACAGGAAATACAGAAACTAAAGGACTATAGGAACTACAGGGATTGCAGAACAACAAGGACTACAAGAACTACTGGAACTACAGGAATTGCAGAACTACAAGAACTAAGGAACTTTAAGGACTACAGCAACTACAAGAACCACGGGAACTACGGGAACTACAGCACAGAAACTACAGGATCTACAGATCTTCAAAAAGTACTTGGACTACAGAACTACAAAAACTACAGGAACTACAGGACCTACAGGGTCTTTAGCATCTGTAGGATCTACAGGGACTCGAAAATCTACGGGAACTACAGCAACTGCAGGGACTACAGGAACTACAGGTACTACAGCAACTACAAGAACTACAGGGACTAAAGTAACTACAAGGACTACAGGAACTACAGGGACTACGGAAACTACAGGGACTGCAGGTAATACAGGAATAACGGGGACTACATAAACTACAGGTACTACAGGAACTACAGAACTACAGGAATTACAGTAACTACAGGAACGGCAGAACTACAGGAACTGCGGGAACTGCAGGAACTAATGGGACTGCAGGAACTACAGAACTATAAAAACTACAGGAACTACAGGAACTGCAGGGTCTTTAGGATCTGTAGGACCTGCAGGGACTCGAAAACCTACGAGAACTACAGCAACTGCAGGGACTACAGCAACTACAGGTACTACAGCAACTACAAGAACCACAGAGACTAAAATAACTACAGGGACTACAGGAACTACAGGGACTAAGGAAACTACAGGGACTACAGGAACAACAAGGACTAAAGGGACTACAGGGACTACAGTGACTACAGGGACTAAAGGAACTACATGAACCAAAGGGACTACAGGGACTTCAGGAACTACACAGACTACAGAAACTACAGGGACTACAGGAGCTACAGGAACTAACAGAACTACAGCAACTACAGGGACTACAGGAACTACGGAGACTACAGAATTACAGGGACTACAGAACTACGGCAACTACAAGAACTACTGGAACTATAGGAACTACAGGACTACAGCAACTACAGCAACTCCAGTAACTCCAGTGACAATAGAAAATACAGGGACTACAGAAACTACAGGACTACAGGAGCTAGAGGGACTACAAAACTACAAGAACTACAAGAACTATGGGACTAGGGGAATTACAGGAACTACTGGACTACAGGAACTACAGGGACTACAGCAACTGCATTAATTTCAGGAACTACAGGACTACAGAAACTACAGGAACTAAAGGAACTACATGAACTACAGGGACGAGAGGAACTTCAGGTACTTCAGGGACTGCAGGAACTACGGGAAATACAGGAACCACAGGAACTACAAAAACTACAGGAACTACGGGAACTACAGGAACCGTAGTAACTACACTAACTACAGGAACTACAAAAGCTACAGAACTACAGGATCTCCAGGGTCTATTAAAACTACAGGGACTACAGAACTACAGGGACTACAAGAACTATAGGAACTTCAGGAACTACACAAACTAGAGGAACTACAGAACTACAGGAACTTCAGGAACTACAGGGTGTGAAGGTACTACAGGAACTACAAAACTAAAGGACTAAAGGAACTACAGGAACTAACAGAACTACAGGAACTACAGTGACAAAACGAACTACAGAACGTCAGGAACTATAAGAACTGCACGGACTAATGGAACTACAGGAACTGCAGGAACTACAGGAACTACAAGAGCTACAGGGACTACAGGAAAAGCAGGAACTACAGGAGTTACAAGGACTACAGGAAGTACATAAAATATTAAAACTACAAAGACTAGAGGAAGTACAGGACTGCAACAACTACATGGACTACAGGAACTACTGCGACTACAGGAACTACAGGAACTACAAGAACTTTAATGTACAGAAACTTCAGGTACTTCAGGGACCGCAGGAACTTCGGGAAGTGCGATAACTACCGGAACCACAGGAACTACTAGAACTACAGGGACTAGATGAACTACAGGACTACAACAACTATATGGACTACAGGAACTACAAGAACTACAGCGACTACAGGAACTATAGGAACTACAGTAACATCAGGAACTTCAGGTACTTCAGGGACTGCAGGACCTACGGGAACTACAGGAACTACAGGAACTACAGAAACTACAGGAACTGCAGGGACTACAGGAACTACAGGAACTACAGAAACTACAGGGACTACAGAAACTACATGGACTACAGGAACTACAGGGACTGTAGGTAGTCAAAAACTACAGGAACTAGTACAGGGACTACAGGAACTACAGAACTACAAAAACCACAGGAACTGTATGGTCTACAGGGACTCGAAAAACTATAGGAACTACGGGAACTACAGCTACTGCAGGGACTGCAGTGACTGCAGGGACTTCAGGAACTACAGGTATTACAGCAACTACAAGAACAAGGAGGACTAAAGTAACTACTAGGACTACAAGAACTACAAGAATTACAGCGACAACAAGCACTACAGCGACCACAATGACTACAGCGACTAATAGAAAACTACAGCAACTAGAAGATTTACAGCGACAACGGTGACTATAGGAACTACAGCGACTTTAGAAACTACACGACCACACGAAAGAGTTACCTACAAGCATGTATTATTGAATACATTTCACGTACTCTGTATTTATGACGAGTCATCGTCATAAATCTATTACGATGATTTTTAGCAATTTGAACATATCGAGTCTAAGGAGGTCCTCTGCGGGCTGCACATTTGATTGACCGATCCAAAATCCAAAAAAGAAATAAACAGTGGTTTCTAAAAGCTATAAAGTACCTAGCCTGAAAACCTAACTTTCTAGTGGCTACCAAAGCAAGAGTGAGCAAGAGTGAGCGCTTTATTACTTTTAATCTTTCAGTTTCGTATTCGTATTCACAAATATGTCCGAAAACAATGTGAATGCATCCCATTTCTTGACATGTAAAAACAGCTCTCTTTTAACATCAACCACGTACAGTTCTTTGTCATTGTTAACTTAATACAAGTGCTTCGCAATAGCTATATAACCTCGTTTTTTTTTCAGGGGAAATTTGTAGTTCCACCGTCTGTTTTTGTAACTGCAAGACACGACAATCCAGGACTAAAGCGAGACGCTTGTGCGCTATGGATTGAAGATGTCACACAGTCATCCTGCAAAGTTTGCTTGCGAGAGTTACAAAACTATGCAGGGGCCCACAGAGATTTACATGTCGTAAGTACTACAATCAACTTTCTCAAAGCAGACACCCCCTCTCCATCCATAAGGTGTACATCTAACAGCTGGTTCCCAGGATGTAGACTTTGTTTGTCTGTACCTCAAAGGCCGTGGATAGTAAAATTGCACAAAGTCGGTAGAACATTCATTATACAGTGGCCCCTTGTAGAAGATTTTAATGGAGAATTAAAAAGGAATTCCAACTGATTAATTTAATTAGACTTTTCATTCACATATGCAAATGTACAAACGCACAGACGTTACATGCTTAAGCATTTCCTTGCTATTTTTCTCTGTTGTTATTGTCAGAATTGGATGGCATTTACACATCTTCACAAGCCTCCCTTTTCAGAACATGACTCGGTCTACTTTGCAAACAACATGCCACCTGTTGCAGATTATAATAACGCGTTTTGCAAGGTTAGTTTTGATCTTTCTGTTCTTAATCTTTAACTTATCATTTTGTCATTGTCTAATCAAAATAAGAAGAGGACAAGAAACGAAAATTAAAATCCAAGATGGCGGATAGTTAAGTAAGACAGTTTTGGACATATATCCTTCGTTTTCAATTGACGTCATCAAAAGTCATAAAATCTAAACAGCTTATTCTACACGGCCGTTCTTTTAACAAGTTATTTAATATCGGTGATATTAATCTTCGTGCCAAATTCCATGTCAATACATCACATTGCTTTGGAGATATATAGCAATTTAAATCTTTTGGGCAGTGCAGTGGAGCGTCTTCATGTTCGAAACAAAAGCAAATATTTTTTCACTCAGTTTGTAAAACGTCTTAAAGCGAGGATGAAAAACAGAGGTCTTTAAAATCTTTGAACTGAACGGAAACAACACATGGCGGACACTTTTTTACATAACTCAGTTATTTAAGATCGTCAGGTTACAAAATATTGTCAAGTTGTTTCGGTTGCAATTCTCTGGAACATCTTATCTTTGGTGTTGCTATCAAAGTCGGGAATAGAAACTGCCTACGTAGATCGGAAATCTATATATAAACCCTCCAAGTTTCATAGTCAGGTCCTCCGGGGTTTTTTTCTTAATTATGTAATTATATTTAATTAGTTCCTGTTAGTAATTTTACTTATGTCTGATCATGTATGTGCATATACCTGCAGAATTTCATCTCGATAACAGCGTAAAGCAGGAATGACATTGTTGCATTTTTCTTTTTGCAGGACGTTACTTTTTCTAACGTTTACAACATAACTCCACATGTGTTTGTTTCTGCAAATCACTCAACTAAAGGAGGGAACCTAAGTCCAATGCATAATGGCATAACTGCTTGGATTGAGGTATGACACTGCTGACTCCAAGTATTCGTAGATGTGCGTGTTATAAGTTTGGTTATACCGTAAATCTGCATGTATCCTGTAACTGTTTCAGCACATTCATTTTGTCGTCATGGCCTTAATAATAATTAATGCTAGAAACTAGGTAATAAATAAGTGATTTCATAGCAATGACTCTATATTCGTAACTTTACGTGTCGTGACGTTCATGAGCTTTAATTATCTACCTTTAGTAAGACTCTATGAAGTTGATTAGAGGGATGTCGTTTTGAAATACCTGGGGTCGGATTCACGAAGCCCTCTTAAGTTAAGACATATCCTAAGTATTGTTTCTTAACAATAGCGTATTGTTGGAATGACAATACACTACTGTTAACCCTCGGACGTACACGCAAACATATACCCCAACCGTGGTACAAGGGGGGGGGGGGGGGGGAAGAGGGTGTGTTGCAACACCTCCCTTGGGTTTTTGCGATGTTGCAATATTACGGAAATATTTTACATCTAACCGAGGGTTAAGAAACAATACTTAGGATATGTCTTAACTTGGGAGAGTTTCGTGAATCCGGCCCCTGTTTTGTATTTAAAGTAAAGTTGGAAGTGTATTTGTGCACGGCTGTACAGAGTAAATACATTATCTTTTTCTTACGGCCAGGTCAGAGTCAAACCTTGTTTGGATAACTTCATGAATGTAATTACATTTGAAATAACTATGTTATAATGTAATCTTTAGCAAGGGAAAACCTATCAGCTGAAACGCTTAAGTATTAACGGGTGTCCTTGTGAGAACGTAAACTTTGACAATACATTCGTTTGATTTGTTTTATAATCAATTTACAAATCGTAATATGTTTTAAATTGGATTGCTTTCCATATGCTGTAGTTAACTTTACACAAATTAATTCATTCATTCATTTCTTTCCTTTACAGTATATTAACAAGACTGGCTTCCGTCTTTGCTTAAAAGAATTATATGAAGCAAAATACGATCCACTGTCCATAGCATACACGGTTTTGTCAGGTAAGAGTTAAAATGTGAAAAACTATACATATATTTTTTATAATAACAAAACAAATGTAAAAAGAAGCAGGTGGCGGCCATCTTAGTGGCCATTTTGGAGGACGTCATGGACCCCCAGCAGCGCCACAACCCATAATATTTATCTTATCTTGTTGAGCACATCACAGGCTATCTATTAGACGTAAAATATTTCCGAAATATTGCAACTTCGTAAAAAAACCAAGGGGGGGGGGGTTGCAACAACCCCCACCCCCGTGTACGCCACGGTGGGGGTATAAGTTTGCGCGTACTTCCGAGGGTTAACTTATAGAAACAAAAAATACTATGGAAAGAAGCATGCAGATGAGTCTTTTGTAGATGTCAACCCATGATCATTTATGAGGTCAAATTAAGTGCGTATCTGTTATCGCCTACTGTGGGTTTCACTTGTAAACTTCAGATCTTTCTCTCGCTGTATCTCTCCTTACTTGTGTTGCATTCTTTAATCGATGACTCTTGTCATTTTCATTTGCAGAAATATGTCCACCTGGTTGGGGCTACTTCAATGGTTACTGCTACTTAACAAGCGCGGTGTGTGCTCCTTGGCTGACCGCAGTGTTGAACTGTTCAGCGATGAACTCTCATCTGGTGACGGTTCACAACCAAGAAGAAAATGTTTACATTCAGCACCGTCATAACGGTGAGAGATCATGGATTGGACTCAATGACCGAAGTGTGGAAGGCTCCTATGTGTGGACGAACAAAGAAATCAGTAGTTTTAGGTTCTGGGCTCCACGGCAACCAAACGATTGGAAGAATGAAGACTGCGTGCACACTCTTGGCGCAAGGCATGGTTACACTTGGAACGATGTGCCGTGCAAAAACTGCTACAACTTTACTTGCTTTACAGGTAAAATGGAACAATCAAGTATCTATTAGCACTTCATAATAACAACTTCGTTTGACTACCTGTTCTACTCATACTGCAAACGGCCATAGCATCATGTGTTTATTCTGTTCATCAGAATTCATGGGGATATCAAAACGCCCGAGGTGGTTATTATAATCTTAGAGCCTTTAATGGTGACAGGCATTGTGACGGAACAGTTTTTTGGAATTAAAAAGGCTATTGTTCACTGTAACTTACATAGCACATTGTATCCAGAACTTATATTTAGGAATGAAAATGCAACACAAAAATATACAGTAAAAGTGAAATATTGTTTTACCCCATTTTCTTTGTGCTAGAGTGTTCCAAGTAAACACTCCGCCTCTATCAAACGCATAGGGTTTTTATTTCTTCAATATGTTGGGGGCTGTTATATGGGAGGAGGCGTTTATTCAAACAGATATGAAACACAACAATCTTATTCTTCGCTCTTCTTGAGCAACAACTTCTGTTTTGACATTTTTTTTCTCTATGGTTCTGACTTTGTTTTCGATTTGTTTATTTGTCTGTTTGTTTTCTTTAACATATTTCTGGGCCTCTCTTTTATGCAGCTGTTTCGATAGAGGTTGTCATATCGAAGCGTTTAAGTGTGCGAACCAATACCGCGAGATAATCTGGGTAATAAGCAAAGCTAAGCGAGTACACACTGTCTACTGTTCATGTTATGAAATTAATTTTAAGATGAAAGCTGTTGTGTTGCTCTCTTCTGTCACTATATGACCTATTTACATTAGGTTTTCAGAAAACTCTGCCGACTAAGTTTAAGTTTATTTCAATAGGGTGAGTTTTCTCATTAAAAAGAAGAAACTGAGGAAACAATTTCTTTCGTGTTTTTTTTTTTTTTTTTGGTCATTAGTATTTTAAGAATAAACCCTTATTTAATTGTAACTCATGCATGCTTACTTTCGGTCTTGTCGTGTAAGGCTTCAACGCTTCAATATGACAACCTTTAACGAAATAACTGTTTAGCCACCTAGCCACTTTCCGACGCATATTGGGTTGGGTAGTCAATTTATTACATTACATGTTTGACTGTATTAACCCTCGGACGTACACACAAACTTATACCCCCACCGTGGTACAATGGGGGAGGGGGGTGTCGTTGCAACTCCCTTTGGGTTTTTGCGATGTTGCAATAAATGCTTTTGAAAAAATCGGAGAAAAACCTTAAGGGTGGGTGCCCTCTTTGTACGTCCGAGGGTTAACACCGTAACGTACAAGGTGGTGGGGGCTTCAACGTCACCCTCTTTTTAGTGTGAGCACTTGCTGTCTTCAGTAGCAGTTCGTTTATCCGTAAGATTCATTTTGATCAGGTTCATTAAGGATTAGTTACTATATATGGTAACGAGAAACCAAGCAACAACATGTGTAATTATATCAAATTTTACAGCTTCAGCATATCTTTGTTCTCAATTTCCGCAACCTTTGCGATAAATTTGAATTTTGAATGACGTCACAAATCCCCTGAAGCGCCATAACCCATAATATTTACCTTATCTTGTAGAGCAAAGCACAGGCTTTTTATAAAACTTATTGTTTAAGAAATATTTTTTGTCAAAATATTGCAACACCACAAAAACCCAATCCCTCTTGTACCACGATGGGGGGTATAAATTTGCTTGTAAGTCCGAGGGTTAGTGATGTGTTTCTGACTAAAGTTATGCTGTTTCAGTTATAGACGAGTGTATTACCAACCATCACAGTTGTGACATGAATGCCGTCTGTCACAATATCGTGGGATCATCTTACAACTGCACCTGTAAAGCCGGATACTCTGGAGATGGAAAGAAATGCTTTGGTAATTCTACCAACAACATAATACCTTGACTCTGTCCATCTTGATTCAGAAATCGGTCTGTCCATTCTATCTGCCTGTTTGCTTATTTGTTTGTCTGTCATCTATAGTTAACTTCGATTAACCAAAATGCTCATACTCGTCTTCATTTTTTTATGGGGATGGGGAGGAGGGAATATTCATTAGTCAAGTTACAGGCAAAAAGGTGCATTGATTTCGGAGAGGATTGCAGATACATGTATTTTTAGTTGACCTTGTTCACATAAACAATCCAAAATTATTATTGCTGGGATTGTAGATAATTAAGTTCAGTATTTCAAAGGCATAAATGGATGATAGGGCGTTACACTTTTACTTACATGTATTTTGGTTTTCCTTTTTTAGATATTGATGAGTGTACAGCCAACACCCATTTATGCGACGTTAATGCAGTCTGTAATAATACAGTTGGCTCTCATAATTGCACTTGCAAAACTGGTTACTCTGGAGATGGACATTCATGCATCGGTAACTATTTCTCAAGTTTAATTAATTTCACTGTGTCATTAGCTTAGGAAAACCAGTAAAACTTACCCTTTAGTCAATTAAAATCAGTCTCTTTTTCTAATGTTGCAGTTAAGTTTTTCAGAATTTGAAGGCAGACTGAAAATATTATTGAATATACAGTGTGTGACAGTAATTCAACCACATATTCTGACATACTGCTTACCCATATATACTATCTTTTTTCCAGATATAGAAGTAGTGATGTGGCGTGATTCGGTTAGCGTTCGTCATATTTAAAGCTCAACAGAGTGTACGGGTCATTTTTATCCATCATTATGCCGTACTGATGAGTTATAATAAGAACGAAACAGCTGTCTACGGCTACGATCCTACTGTGTTGGTTCTATCTCGTGTCGTGTTGATGTCTTGCAAAGTTTTTATCCGTAGTATCAGCCTTCATATTTGGTCATATTAGACAAAGACCTGGGTTCTAGTGACGTCATTAGTGTGTTTACAACTAAGCGTGTCACTCATTTTACAGTGGAGTTTTGGGAACTTGTGGAAGGATTATTTCGATTAAACATGGCTGAAAGCGACGCTTATTTTAGCCTGGGTTCGTCCCCTTCTCCGCCATGTTTTGTTGTGATCGAATACACGAATGACGTCACAAATTCCTTTTTGGTTGCGCTCATCAAAATATCGCAAATTTCAGGCCCCGGCGGCAGTTTTCAAACCGTTAAAAATAGTCCATTCTCTCCGCGCAAGAGGAAAACAACTGAAAATAAAATAAAACCCTAAAACATAACGGTAGTGACATTTCACTTCATGTGCACTGTAAGCTAAAGCTATGACATAGAAAAATTGTTATCAGAAAACAAATTATGATTATAGATAATCAGGATGCCATGCAGATAATTTTCATCTAGCGACAGAAACAGTCTGTCATACCATTGTCATGTTTTAAATTCGAACATTTTCAACGTGCGAACAGCGAAACATACGAACATGAAAAAGTCCGAACATTTCCAATATTACACTTATGTAAATTGACCATTACATTAACATAAATTATGACGATATTGTAAAAAAAATACCTTCCTCGTTATTATTAATGAGTCAAGGTCAAATTCTTGTGAAACATTCAGGGTATCAATTGTTCTTCTACTTTGGCATTTTTATTGTTTCTCTTCAATGGCTTGGACAGTATACGTTTTAATTATTTTTACAAATCAGGAAAACGTCCCAAATCACCAGCGTAAAACTTCTCAAATCTGTCTAAAAAACTGTACTTTCGAAAGATTTTTGTCCGAAGTTGAATGTTCTAAAGGAAATAGATACGAACAATGTCGAAGTTAAATATTACTTAAATAAGGTCTTAAAGGGAACCTCCATTGTCATAACAAGTTGACGTTAAATTGTGGGAAATAAAGTCGAAATTTCCCGCTCGCCGCCATTCTGAATATTTATGACGTGTTACGGTTGCCGCTTGCCTCGAAGTTCTTTTGAATGGAATAATTAGACAACCGTAACACTTCATAAATATTCAAAATGGCGACGCGCGGGAAATTTAAAAGTGAAAATAGGCGATATTCAAATCCAGTTTTTTGTGCACTAAAATTATATTTGCACTCGTTTTTTTTTTTTAAATTAAACTAGACGTTATTTCCAACAATTGTTCCGTCAATTTGTTGTTACAATGGAGGTTCCGTTTAACTACTTAATATTTCCTCCCATTTCAGGTTTTCTGTCATTCACGACAAATGGACGCAAGGGTCGTTCTGGTAGTATTCAGACATTCACAGTTCCGAAAACTGCTCGCTATCTCGTCCAAGCCTGGGGCGCCCGAGGAGGAACACACTCATACAACTTTGGATACAAACCGGGGACATACTACGGCGGCAGGGGTGCATACAAGGAAGGCACGTTCTCCTTGAATAAAGGAACTGTGTTAAATATTGTGGTTGGACAGAGAGGAGGAGACTCAGTGGAAGTGTATGGTGGACAATCCACTACTCAGACGGCAGCTCAACTAGGAACGTCTGTAGAGGACAATGCTGGTACAGGGGGAGGAGGAGGCAGTTTTGTTTATACTGCAAGTAACGCGCTTTTAATAGCTGCCGGAGGGGGAGGGGGTGCATCTAGTGGGTATAACGGGGTGGATGGCCAGGCAGGGACTAGTGGTGCCAGTAGTGTGGGGACAGATCCATCTCATGTTCGCAGCGGAGGAACCGGGGGACAACCTGGTCAATGTAACAATGTAGGCGCTAGTTACCATGGGGGAGTGGGTGCGGGTTGGTTAGATCAGGGATGTTCCAGAGCCGGATCTAATCATGGTGAGAGGGGCGGATCCCGCGCTCAGAGCTGGGTGGGAGGTCGAGCTGGAGGAATGAATAGTGGATATAACGGAGGGCCACCACCGGGGGCAGTGGGAGGGTTTGGCGGTGGGGGAGGTGGATCCCAGGATAATGGTGCGTCCGGTGGAGGAGGGGGATACTCTGGGGGAGGAAGCGGTACTTATCCTCAACAAGCCGGAGGGGGAGGGGGTTCGTATTGTAGTGGCTCGAGTTGTTCTGGTGTGACTGGAGGTAACTCGAAGGATGACGGACTTGTGCAAATTGTTGAGTTGTCCGTCTAAACGTTTAGACTTAAAGTTTAGATTTAAACTTAGACTTAGACTTAAGAGGGAGACTTAGATTTTAGACTTTAAGTTTATACTTAAAGTTTAGATTTTCAACTTTTCTAAAAGTTGTCCGTCAGTAGTTTGTGAACGGGTCATTGTGCAATCTATTGACGACTACATTCTTGTAGTCGTTTCTAGTTTTCTACAAGCTACACCGCGCTGACGAGCTCCAACAGAGCGAAACAGCTCTCCGCGGTTGCTACCCTGCTTTATCGGTTTCTGTCGTATTGGTGTCTCGCAAAATCTACTTTTTTACGTAGTCAGATCAGCCTTGCAGTTTTTTTTTTTGGGGGGGGGGGTGGGGGGAGCACAAAGTGCCTGCGCTAACTTTCAACATTCATAACTTCTTTAATATGTATTCAAACGCCATCAAACTTTATGACTTTTCCTAACATTTACCTGGCAACAATTTCATATGACAATTTATTGATCACGTGACTTGATGTGTCCATGGCAACAAGATTTTGACAGCCATGATTTTTTAAATTTGCATATTTGTACCTTTGAATGAAGAAAAACAATGTTTATTGGTATAACATTTATATTTTTACGTCATTTAGCGTTTATTTATTGGTTTTGATTAATTTTGATTCAATTTGGACGGTTTTTAAGAGATTTTAAAAAAAGTTCAGAAATCCAAGATGGCGGATCCAAGATGGCGGCCGTATAACTAATCACTTTTTTTGTATTTTATTGCTTTTTACCTTTTCACAAAAAAAGTACATTTTGAAACACAGGATACAAACTAGGTAATTACAAAAACACACATACATACAATAAAAAGAAAAAAATAAGTAAAATAAATAAGAAAAGATAGATTTAATTATTTGTATCGTAAAGGTAAGAATCTCTCCCACTTAATAATAATAATAAAATCTTTATTACCGTGTCTATGTATTTAGCTCATAGAGCTAATTGGGGACACCTACTATTACAAAATAAAAAGAATAATTTTGATTCTAAAAAGACTATGTACAATATCACATTAAGTAATAATTTAACTGAATAAACTATACATTACGATTTAATAATATTTAGATGACATATATGAAAGCTTATTAAAATGTACATAATTGTGAATAATCACGTGTTACAAAGGTTGCAGCAGCTGCTGCTGTCTTCCACTAGGCTGGCCAGGTCAACGCTACGGATATTAGCTTTAAACGAGCTAAGGCTTGGTAATTCACGCATACTGTTTCCCAATTTGGACCAGATATATGGTCCTTGATACCTAAGTGTGTGTTTACCATAACGTATGGTATTAAATCGTGGTATTTCAAAGTCACTTTTTCTAAAGTTATAACAAGGGCCCTAACGAGTAAATATCTCAGATATGTAGCTAGGTATTAGATTGTTCTTTACTTTATACATTAGTATTGCAATGTCCTGTAGGCGTCTATTGCGAAGCGTAGATAACTTAGCGCGCTTGAGAAGTTCTTCATATGTCTCTGTTGTTGTGTTATAGACTGCACGCAGGGCTCGTTCTTGAATGCGTTCGATTTTTCGCCCATCTGAAGATTTACAAAAGTTCCACACTAAATGACAGTATAAAAGCTTTTCGTTTGCTCTTGCAATCTGTTCTTCAATTTGAAAAATATATTTGAGTTTGGCGATCAGCAATGAAATATTAGGAATAAAGACGTTACACCTACATTGGTAAATAAGTTGTTTTCCTAATAAAATGACATGGTTTATTAACATAATTTCTTTGTTATTGTTCCAATATCCAAACATAATATCTGTTTCACTAAAGTGTCCAATTTAAGGTTCAAGAATTGTATTAAGCCAATTAATTACTGATAGCCAAAAGCTAGTCTTTAACATGAGTACGGCGGTGCAGTAAATGCTCGAGGGATTCGTCGTTCTCCTCACAAAAATTGCACAGCGGGGTTTCTACCAGCTTCATTTTGAATTATAGTATTTTGTTAGTATAAAGTATTCGATTAAGGATTTTATACTGAAACTCTCTAGTTTTACAATCAATTGTTGTCTTGAAGGGCGTAGGTATATTTCGTTCCACCTAAAATCAAAGTTTTGGTATAGTTCTTGAAATTTAGTTTGCGCCGTTGGTTTGATACCGATTTTTTTTAAGTGGCTTGGTTTAAGGGAGATCCATTTGGTGGTGTATTTAAAACGTTTTCCATATTGCGACAACGCAACGTACGTTTCCAGTGTGCTGGTAAGGCGTTATACATTCTTCCTAAAAGAAAATTGTCTGAGGCGCTTAGTGCAGGATAGCGGTTTTTAGATGATTTTGCGTAAGTTTCCACTGTTTTGTACTATGTCAACAATTTTTATAATTCCAATTTTAACTAGCTTGTCATTGTAAACCGATTTGCCATAAATACAAATGTGCTGATTATTCCAAAATATTTCTGAGAGAAGTTCAGATCTAGAGGTAAGCGAGGATTGCATGCATTGACTTCTCCAGGCTCTGATACATTGATCAAAGAAAACGGGAAGTTTAATGGGTAATTTGTTAATATTAAAGTTACATTGAAATAAAAAGAGGCTCCGACCTTGCTAAGATGGTAGTTTAGAATCGTCTTCCAAACGTTCCCATTTTCTTCGTCTAAACATCTGCCAATGTATCGTATTCTTTGGGTTTCAATTAAGGATTCAAGTTGGGGAGCATTGAGACCTCCATTCTCATAACTGTTAATAAGTGCTAATCTTTTGATTTTATCTTTACCATTCCAAATAAAATTATAAATGAGGCTATTAATTTCTTTGATAGTTTCTTTATCGATGTGATTAAGAGAAGCTCTGTACATTATTTTTGGAATTGCCAACGTTTTTATTATTTGGATTTGACCGTATAGAGTAAGTTTTCTCCATTTCCACGCAACAAGGATTTTTTTTGGTATCTCTGATTATCTTATCGAAACTATATTCCTTCCTCTTTTTAACGTTGTATGTGAAATAAATACCTAGAATTTTAATTGGTTTCTTACTTAAATTTAGATCGGGAAGAGAGTCTATGGAGTTCTTTTACTGCCGAGCCACAGAAATTCTGTTTTTGTTTTATTCAGCTTTAGTCCTGAACATGCAGAAAAACTATTCGAGATACTCTGTAAATTAATATACGATAATTTGTCTTTCAGAAAACAAATTAAGTCGTCAGCAAAGGCACAAAGTTTAAATCATTCATTATTGATTCTTATGCCAGAAATGCTCGAATCATCACAAATGCGGATTAACAGAATTTCAAGTGCAATAATAAATAAATAAGCGGATAATGGGTCGCCCTGTCTGACACCTCTTTTGATGTAAAGGTAATTTGACGCGTAGCTGTTATTCATTATGCAGCTACATGCATTGTTATAAAGTGATTTTATCCAATTAATAAATGACGGTCCGAAGTTGAAAATTTCTAAGGCTAAAACAGGAAGTTCCAATTTAAAGAGTCGAAAGCCTTTTCGAAGTCTAGAGCAACTAACAGACCAGGAAGTTTCTCACTCTCTGTAAACTCCAAGATCTCATTTATGTTTCTTACAACATCTGATATAGACCGTCCTTTAACAAAAGCATGTTGGTTACTGTGAATGATATCTGGTAGAACTTTTTTTAAGCGTTTAGTTAAGACCTTTGATGCAATTTTTGCATCTCCGTTTAAAAGCGAAATTGGACGCCAGTTTGGAATGTAACGTTTATCTTTGTCTTTTTTCTCGATTAAAGTAATAGTTGCTTGCTTTTGGGAGGTGGATAGTTCGCCGTGAATATAAGAATAATTTAAAGTTTCAACAAGTTGTCTTCCGATCACTGGCCAGAAGGTTTTGTTAAATTCTGTTAATCCAACACTTCCAGGAGAGTTATTGTTATCGAATTCTTTAACTGCAGTATAGCATTCATTGAAGGTCAACTGACCCTCGCATAAAATACTAGACTCTTCTGATAGTACAGGTATAGGTGTTTTCAATATGAAGTCTTGTGTTGTATCTTGGTCTGTCGTGTTATTGCAGTCAGTGTACAAGTCGGAATAGAAAGACTCCAGCTCGGTTAAGATTATTTTGGGATCGGTTATTTCGCTATTTGTCTCAACTATCAGTTTTCTTACGCAAGATTTATTCTTTTTTCGAGTCTCTAAATTTAGGAAGTATTTACTGTTTTTCTTCCCTTTTTCGTACCATTTTGCTCAAGATCTTATGATTGCACCTTTAGTTTTATGATCAATTAGCTCTTCGTATTCAGTTTTTATAATCAACAACTCTAATAAAGTTGCTTCTGACGGATTGCTGTCACAGCGCATTTCGGTTTCTTTAAGTTTGTTTGCGACAGAATTTATTTTTTAATCACCTAATAACTACGTCATATGAAGTCATCGTTCCATTCTGCGGACCGCAAAGGAGACAGACAAGCCCGGGCTGGAAGAAAAAATTTGCGATAGCAGTTTCGAATGACGTTTCGATGACTCACTCATCATTTTCAAATTCGTGTAACTAAAGTCACAGGTTCTTGTGAGTTCATTATAATTGCGTGTGAAAGTCTTGTTGCGTGTGGAATGTAGAGGGTGTTAATTAGGTAAATAGTTTTGCTTTGATTGAGTCAGATTGAGTGTTCAGTTTAGGTTTCTTGTCTTTGATAAAGAGCATTTCGTAAATTAAGCATTCCAGCATTCCAGCTTTCCACGGCATTTCTTAAAAATAGTGAATTGTTCTTGAAGATCTTTCAGTCCTCTGATTGTGAGCGTCGCGCAAGTGTTTTCCAATAGCAGAGTACTTGTGTTCCTCAATGCGCTGAAAAAGGTGTCGGCGTGTATAACCCACATAATCTGCATCGCACAGATCACATCTGAATTCCAAAACAACGCATTGTTGATTTATTAACGGTGGTTTGGCTTTGATCTGTTACTTTGATCCCTCATAAACACTGGGCGTAGATCGCTGTTTATTTTCTTTCCAAGATCGGAAAGCTGTCGAGTAGAGTTTGTATTACAAATTCGGTCTTTCTATGGCCAAGCGAACTGTCGGTAAGGCCTACTCTGGGACCTTAAGTCGCCTTAAGTCGCCTAAAGTCGCCTTAAGTCGCCCTTAGTCGCTTATGGTCGCCAGAAGTCATTAAGCTTAAAAAAGGCTTGTACACCTTAAAATTATTGCCCTAAGAGGTTTCACTTTTACTATTTCATGAATATATAATAATTTTATTGCCCCAAATCTCTTTTTTAGTTCCCATATATGATTATATGCTGCAAGGCCATGACCCCATGCAGTAAAACACCATGCTTCAATAGTCATGCACCATGCCCTAGTTGCTTCAATTATATTTGTTGAATCCTATAAAGGATGGACCATTTTATTTTTTATTTTTTGGGAGGAGGGGGGAGGGGGGTTGGCAAATACCAAAAAAAAAATCACGCACAGATAAAGAAAACAAAAGTATGGAAAATCACGAAAAAAAAATTCTTGCACAGCCAGAGATGCCAACCTCTAGAGATTAAAAATAGGGAGTTTTTTCTAGGCGTGAAGGGGGTCCCGAAATTATTTTTTGGCTTTACCCTCTAAAGGTGCCATTTTCTGCATTCTGGAGACCGGAAAAGCATTTGTGAAGTTAAGATATGATGAAAGACTGCATTTTTTGGGGGGGATTTTGGGATAATTTGGGTTAAAATCTTAGCCTATTGTAGAGAAAAGATCCAAAGTCACTTTTATCCGGGAGATTTGGTGACCAGTGCAGGAGACCGAGAGATTTGTTCCGTATCCGGGTGAGTTGGCATAAGTGCACAGCCTTAAAATGGGAAAAAATTCATGCTAAAACAAAATACCCAACCCCCTCCCCCCACCCCTAAAAATAAAATGGTCCATCCCCAAAGAGGGTACACCCATTTATCTTCAAAACATCGACAGCTATTTAATATTTAATCAATAGGTTTACTCATATTTCATCGACAAAGTGTTGCTGAATGGTTGAAGTTGTCGCTTATATTATAATCAACATTTAATATGAGCAACAGCATAAAAAAGAAACACTGCTGATCAGCAGCAATACTGATATAATGGTGTAGGCACTCCTTCACCTGCAGGGCATTATAACAACAGTGAGAGCTGTTTTGGATCACTAAGATCAGAATAATTTGAAAAGTATTTTGGAGTTAAGCCCAATTATTGCTTATCACTTTTACTTTGAGCAAGTAAGCTTGAAAAGGTCATAAGCTTATCCAAAGGCAATGTAACTGATAAAAGTTAACTTAAGTACATTTGTATAATACAAATGTACTTAAGTTAAATTTTAAGCCTACTTACCCAACGTGAAAGCGCAATCAAAAATGGGCCATTTCTCGCGCATACAACCTCTAAGCTGCGTTCTAGCCATCCAACAGTATTCTATTTACAACCAATCGTAACTGAACGTTTGAAAACTTGAAGCTTAGTGTTCTAGTACAACTTGTACATGTCATCTTCTTGACAGTTTGATGAAGCAAAGAATTTAAATCAACCTGTACGCTCAAGATTGTAAAATTTGCGTTGATTATGTTACTATGATGGCTCTCTGTCACAAAGGTCAAAAGGATTTCTTGTTATGAACCATTAAGCAGGAATGTGTAAAGGATTTGCAGCTGTTTTCAGCAGGAACTTTGCCTCACTCGAGTAAACATGGCCACCATGCTTCGCATGTTTTGACCACGTGACTTCTTTAAACCATGGATGCCCACGCGCGCGTCCGCGCGCGCACTAACGATTCGGCAAACATAAACAAAGCTGAAGAGTTGCTGTTGTTGATATTGAAACACATTCCCACTTTACAGTACAGCTACAGGCTGGCTAAGCTACCAGTCACGTGCTTTTCCTTCGTGGCGTAGATTGTCAAGCTGGCCAGGAATTTTTGAAATCGACACCAGTGCGAGATACAGTCGCTCTTGTAGCCATTGACTGGCTTCCTGCTTGTATTGCGGAAAGAAAACTAATTCCGACAACTCAATTCGAGGTAAGGTAAAAGTAAATTTCTGAAATTTATTGGTTAAGCGAGCGCGGGAGCTAGTCGCGCGCGAGAGGAAAAGAAACGCGCGAAGCATGGAAACCATCTACGATTAGTACGATTGGAAAGGAATTCTGGGAGAATCAAAATGGCGGACACCAATAAATATTGTCAACTTTGTCATTTGCTGTGCATCCGTTTGTGATCCATTATTTTCTGGAAATTTTTGAGGTAATAATTAACTTCTACACCGGTCAACAGCCTCAACAGTAACACAATTTAGTTTTGTTTTGACAGGTTAAATGCTGCCTGTCAACAGAACTAATCAACCCTGCTTGAAAGTCTCCTACGAGGGTTCGGTTCCCTGTCAGCGGAACTTCCAAGTTTTCAGATCAGAGCCGGACAAGTAGTTGGAGAAAATGGGAAAGATGCGCTATTGAGAAGGACCCTCGCTTAGGGTACCAAATATGATATTGGAGTATTCTGTTGGACTAAGGCAGGAGAACAACAAATTGGCTGGGTGCCCGACCAAACAGTTTTGGATGTTGTTTTCCAAGCTTTCAAGCCAAAATTGACTGTGCAACTGCCACAACAATGGCAGATAAATTTATGTAATATGTGAAATCGAGAAGTGATTTTTAAGTAACTAATTCGATGCCTTTGTTGTAAAAATAAGTCAAGCAAAATGTATGTTAGTTTGATTCAGATCAGGTATCCATTTTTAAGTGAAAAAGTTGGATTTTTTTCCCAAGTACTTAGAACAAACTTCCTCCGATTTTGTTTGGCATTGTATGTGATCTTTATATTTTTGTTTGATTATTGTTTTTATTTCAATGTCATAAAAACTTTTAAGCAGCTAACTGGATTTTTTCTCATTCTAGATAAGCAATATTGTTCCTGCTTCTTGTTTGGCTAATTAATGTTCATAATACAATTTAGCATTCATGTTATTTATGTAATGTAGTTGTTGTTGTTGTTATTGTAATAATTTGCATCTCAGTATAGCTAAAAGGGGCTTTAAAATCTGGAAACTGGAGACTTATGGTCACTTAGGTCTATCTGAGACCAAGTGAACTGATCGTGATAATTTTGTGTATTGAAAGACGAGACAAACTATCATGAATGCCAGGATTCAAGTCAGGACTCAAGCTATAGCCCAAACCTTAACTGTACGTCAAACCCTAACTGGAGTCCTTGGTCACATCCTGACTTAAGTTCTGACAGTCGATCGGACCTGGCTTGAATCCTGTCTCATATTTCTCTCCAGAGACCAGTGGCTTGGTATTTAGGTATAGCGATGAAGAGACTGTCAACTTTTTGTTTCATCACTTTTTAGAAACGCTTTTATGTTGCCTGAAGTTGCCTTCAGTCACCTTAAGTTGCCTTAAGTCGCCTTAAATCGCCTTAAGTCGCCCAAAGTCGCCTTAAGTCGCCTTAAGTTGCCTTAAGTCGCCTTAAGTCCCCAATATTTTAAACTAATTTTTCCTTAAGTCGCCTTAAGTCGCCTTAAATCGCCTTAAATCGCTTAAAGTCGCCTAAAGTTACGGCGACTTAAGGCCCCAGAGTAGGCCTTCGGTAGAACGGACCCGAGTTACGGGTCTGCATTATAGAGGTGGAATTTACATGAGCTTTGGTCTCTCTGGGTTGCAAAGTACTTTCATATAACTGTCGTATAACAGATTGAAGTTTCCGTATTATGGATAGTACGTACCCACTGGTAAATGACTCTTTCGACCGAGGTCATGATTTAAGGTGGCTCCATAGAGTAATCATAGATGATATTGCGCGCTAGTGTTACTTTTTGGAAGCTGGTTTTCATATTTCTTTTCACTTCCAATTCACTAAAACTCATCAAAATGTAAAAAGCAATAATGAAACAGTGTTCTACAACCATCTCTGTTAAAATAAAGGCTTCAGTATTGAATTAAAACTGCCCAAGCAAATGCGTTTTTCATTGTTTACGTGCATTTAATTGTGATTTTCTTCAATTTCCTTCTGTGAAACAAACAAACAGACGCGAAAAAAGTATGGGTTGTAAAGGCAGTGTCTTCGTTATTAGCAGATTTGTGTCTTTTGCCTCTGCGTAAAAAACTGGTCTTATAGATTTTCCTGAAAACGGTCGCCGAAAATAGAAAACGAATTATAATCTCTCCGCCAAAGTTTACGGAATTTCTCCAAAAGGAAACGCGAGAAAATAAACTGTTTATTTGGCTTTCTTTTGGTCATGCTATCGTAATAAAAAAAAATCAGAAAAGTCCTACGTTTTCTTTGAGCGCGCGCAGATTTCTGAAGCTTTCGCCATCAGTGCACGCGCTCGGTTTAAGTCGATTAAGACTTTCACACGGTATTGAGTGCATCTTGGGTAATTAGAAAACAGTCGAACATTTACAGCGGAGCTTTCGCGGGCCAAAGGCCCACTCGCGGAGCTCCATACTCATAGAACCATGCCCGTCATTTTCCATGGTCATTGCTTGCGGAATGTTTCGCGGACGCGACGTCGTGCAGGGTAAGATCGCGATCGCGACGTCGCGCAGGGTTTGAACGCGGGCGCGACGTCGCACAGGACTAGATCGTGGGCCGGGGTGATGTGGCAGCTCTTAGAAGGTCTCACACCATTGGCTTGCCGCCCTTAGACCTAACAATAGGACAAACAACACAACAATGGACCCTAACCCTAAAAACAATAGCAGCCTTGTTTTATAAGGCCAGTGAAAATAGAAGCTTCTAAGAGCTGCAACCCTACCGTGGGCGCGTACGAGGTTGTCCAACTTACGCGTACGATGTCGCGCAAGTGCTTCAAAACCGTAGTTTCATCTTACCAGGTCTTATCTGAGTAATAACACACATTTAAAATATTCAAAATGGAAAGAGAAAGCTTTAATTAAAGAATACTCAGAAGCCGCTTTAGTGGAAAAAGAAGAGCTTTAAGGGATAAAATCTTGCTTCGAGGAACTTCATGCGTTTTTATCAATGCGGGGCGATATTTCTTCTTCGGAAGTTAGAACCGAAGAAGCGGAGTTTTAAAGAATTTCTAAGGGCCTGTTTATATGGTCTCGGGTACCCGAGACAACCCTCCCCCCCGAGACAACTCTGCCGAGTGTTTATATGAGAAATGTTGTCCCTGCTGACGAGTCAAAGTTGACCCTACTTAAATATTCACAACGCTGCGTAAATATTCAAAGCTAAATACAGCTATCGTTTACCTGTTCTTTTGACTTTGTTTCATTCATTCGATCACTGTGGGCTTTGCTGATTTACATTTTACTTCTTTAATGCGAATTTGTGTTCTTAAACCTAAAAACTTGGCTTTCCGTGACACGCAGAACGCCGTGAGTTGTCCCGGGTAGGCGAGCCAAAGTGTTTATATGAGAAAAAGTTGTCCCGCCTGCCAGGGTTACCCTACCTGCCGAGGCGAGACAACTCGCCCAACCGAGTTGTCTCCCCCCCCCCCCCCCCCCCCCCCCCCCCCCCTCGAGACGAGTCACGATTCTCATGTAAACGGTTGGTTGAATTTTTCAAAGAAATAAGTGAAAAGTTAGCTCGGCTAGGGTAACTCGGGGGAGGGTTGTCTCGGGTACCCGAGACCATATAAACAGGCCCTAAGTAGTCGATGGACTTAAAGGTAAAATAAATTACATTTTTCGATGGGAATTTATGTTGATATCGATTTGTGATTGACTTTTTCTTTGTGTTCAAGTTTGTGTGGAGAAATGTTTATAAAACGTGCTCAAATTCAGTCGAAGTTCCGATATAAAAGGCTTAGCTCCTCCCCAATTCAAAAAACGTGATTAACTTACTTGCAAAACAATAGCCTTTTCCAGGCGTTCAGTTAGTGGGGCGCGAAAGAAAAATCGGGCGCAGGAGAAAAAAACCGAGGGGAGGCTGGGGAGAGGGGGCGAAGGAACGCCTGTGAAATTATTTTTAAAAAGCTCATGTCGGTATACCAGAGGCTGGTGTACCCTCTGATTGGCCCAATTTGACACATGTTGTCAATACTGCAGCGTTGTTGACGCAGACACGGAATACGATATGGCGTGCGAAGGTAATCCTCCATCGAGTCACGCACGGTTTGAATCTGTGTTACAGCAAGCGCTTAAAGATTTCCCGCATGTGGACAAGGCATTAAATTATGTTCATTCCTTACTTAAGGAAAGGACTGAAGAATTTACTAGCATCCGTGAGATTTACAAAACAGCAACTATGTTGCAGATTATCTGCTGGATGCCAAATCAAACGCTATTACAAAGCAACGGAGGTTCATCCTAGCTCCACTGAGACACACTACTCAATTACAAAACTAACTTAGGAGCTAAAAATTATTGCAAGAATTCATGATTTCACTGCAGTGGAATTATAGACTACGGCTTTTTGAGAGTCGGATCGAAGACACCCATATCCGTGATGCCGGAAACACTTTCTCTCAAGTCTTGCACGCCGCAGACTTTAGACATTTAATCACGGACTAAGAAATTTAACGATCCTAGCACTTTCAAAGCGATAACAAACTTTAGCCGATAAGTATTTATCTTGAACAAAAGTGAGCCAAATAGACCACAATGTATGCCAATGGAGCTAGCACCGAATAACGGCATAAAGAAATAAAATAATTCTAACGGCTCTAGACAGCATGAATCCTCCTATCAATCTGAGAGATAATCCGCCGAGATCAAAAGGTTTATATCATCGAAGAGAACAAGTTCTTAACTGTGATCTAAAGGCGCGATCCTCTCTGAAGTCTTACTGGGAAAGCTTTACACTTTAGGCTTTTAAAATACTTTTTGCGATGAGTGGGAGTCGTGTTTAGCCTGTCCTTTTTATCTCGTTAATGCGCATGCGCATTAATTTTTTTATAACACTATCTGGGATCATATTTCCCGGGAAATCTACAACGATTTTGATTGACAGCAGAAAACCACAACTAGCGGAAAATGGATTCATGTTTCTTTGCCGCTGTCGGCGGTCAAAAGTGGGCGGCATGAGCTTTTTAAAAATAATTTCACAGGCGTTCTTTCGCTCCCTCTCCCCAGCCTCCCCTCGGTTTTTTTTCTCCTGCGCCCGATTTTTCTTTCGCGCCCTACTAACTGAACGCCTGGAAGAGGCTAGCAAAACAAAAAAGGAAATAGATGTTCATAAAGACTTCTGATATAACTTTCATAAAGTTTTTCCAAATTGTGTTAGCAATGGTCTTAGTAATGCCGCATGTTTTTTGTCAGTTGATTGACGACTGGAGGTGAGAATGGCCAGGCCAGGCTCCTTTTATACCGGAACTTCCTGTTTAAAATGTGCTCAAATTCAGTCGTATTAATATCTTCAATTTCATCAAGGTCAGCTCCTCGATGCACTAATGGTACGCGTTTTGCTTTTAAACATAAACTAATGGATATTTGAATAAAAATTTTCTATTTTTATGTGTTTGTTCATTCATTACATAGGTTAATCAAAGGGCTCTTAAAGCCATCTCGTTAATGCGACAGAACGTAAGGAAATAAAAAAAAAAAACAAGAAGAATTGGAAAAGTTGGGTGCCTATGATAGGTAAATATAGTCAAGATGTGATAGGTAATATGTGTAAAGTTGCTAAATGGTCTATTGAAGTTGATGTTAATTTTTAGCGGGTAAAGTAGCAACACTTCTGAATGGACACGAATGGGTTTGACCTGTATGTCTTTGCGCGTGTTTTGTTTCTGACAGTTGCGTCATATATATAATATAACTTGTTTACGAATTATCTGTTTCGTTTTTATACGAGGTATAGCATACAGATGTAGTATGCAATGGCTTTGTGGCTACATCGGGTGGGGTAAGATGAGGCGACTTGCTGCCTGTATTTATTCAGTATAGCAGAAGGACAAAATGCGAGTCGCACCAGTCAACTGGATATGGGTATTGGCAGGATAGAGAACATTGAGAAAAAGATTGAAAATACCTGTAGGTCTAGTCATGGAGTTAGACATTGCAGTCATAGAGAACTTAAGGGCTCTTTTAGAAGCCACCAAATCAATAAAAGTCATGAGCAATGACTTGTATGGCATTACAATGGCAATTTTCTAATCAATCGAAATTTGGGAAAGATGAACGAAGGTTAAAAAAATTTACTATCTTTATTTATTGATATTTAAACAGAACTAAAACATATTGCAACGATTTTCATTTAGGATTAAAATTGATTTACTGGCAATGTTTTTAAACAGCCAATTCATATATGCATTGTATATGTGGATGTATGAGACAAAACAAGAACTTTGTGCATGTGAATAAGTTCACTAAAAAGAGGGTGGCGAAGGATCTATGCATGACGCGTGATCAGGGAAATAATCAGTGCGTGAAACTTGAAAGTTAGTAAAATGGAAACGTGATTCGTAAATTTAGTAACTAATATCCTTGTAAGGAACCAGACTAAGGAATTTAACGAATATGTGACGCGTGAAATTCATAAAAAAAGTGCGTGAAACGGGATCGTGACCCCCCTCCCATTGTAATCTCTAAAAAGAGGAATGTTTTCTCTAAAGACTTCATTATATTTTTAAGGTAGACTATTGTAAAAAAGGCAAATGAAAATCTTTTACTTGTCGCTTTTTCCGTTGACTCAACAAATGTGTACCTTCAGGCAGAATGGTGTCTCTTGTAGGAATAGAGCTGGTGATTAGGTTTCGTTTCCTTTTATAGCCAATTGAAATGCGAAGCTGTTTTCAAAACATCTCGGCTCAAAGAGGCCTTCCAAGAGGTAAAAGCGACAAGCGACATGGCCCCGAAAACTGCCGACACGAGACGTTCCACTGACGTTCTGAACAGAACAGCGACAAGCGACTCGATTCCGCTTCAAAGATACGACTAATTACGACAGCGACACAAAAAAAACTCTGAAAATAGACAGCAACTTCAGAAAGTTGTGCAATTTACCAATAAAAGTTAAACATTATTGACCATATCGTCCATATCAACACAGGACGGTCTGTTTTAATGATCTATTTCTTATTGAAACTTCTACCAACCTCGTTCCCAAGGTCCATCTCTTCCTTGCCTGCGGACAGGCTTCCAGTAAAATAGCGCCGGAAAATAGCGCCCCTCCGAACCAGGAGCCTGTTCGCAGGCTACTCTCTTCCTCTCTGCAGTTAGAGTAGACCCTAGACTCCTGGTATACATACTCGGTGACCTTTGATTTTTGGCACTCATTTATTTCAAAGTCATTCTTTGTGTTCTGAATTCTGGTGATCTGTACAGCTCCGCAAATGATCCCGGACCGCAAATGATCCCCATAGAGGACCGCAAATGATCCCGCTCATAAATAATAATGGAATGGTGTGGATTTTTTTTTACTAGAGCTGTGCATATACATCTAGTTTATGCCTAAGCCTGGATTTAATAAATAGAGGAATGGTGTGGATAATGGAATGGAGTTGATAGGGGAATGACGTGGTAGTTGAGCTTTTGTCACAAGTATTTCTAAAGCCATATTTTGACCTCACAAATCAGGGTTTACATTTTTTTATCTAGGCTAAAGAATTTCGTTACGACACTATTGGATTCACTCTCAATCAACAAAAACGTAATTAGTTTTATTTGAAATCATAAAATTGTGAGCAGATTCTATTGATGCCCACGCAACATACGTCGCATATCCTTACTTATAAACTGGACATTAATTTAGTCAAACCATACATTTGGTATTTCAAAGGAAAAAACATTACCAGGAACATAACACAATGCTACAGGCTAATTAGTTTTCTTCCAGGTCTGCTCGTCCCCTTTATGTTCACCTACTAGGCTCAAAAAAAGTTCATGCATTAAGCAAACATCACAAAAAAAAACAGTCATTGGAATAGACCTGCAATGCTCCACCACTGTCAAAGACGCCTTGGGTGTAACATTGAAACATTTTTCCACAGTTACTGGACAAATCTCCTCCGTATAAACTTTTCCCTCGCCGTACTTGTTTTTTAACTGTTCGGTCGCACACTGGAACGTCGCGGACTCTTAGAAGCGGAAAGGCCTATTGGTTCCAGACTGTGATAATGTAGCTCAGCTTCATGGCTAAGTAACGCCATACCTCCGTTGCTTTTATCGTTGTCGTCATCTTCATACCCAGCTGAATGAATGACTTTTAATCCTGCCTCTCCTAAACTTGAGACTATCGCCACCGGGATATTTAACATGTTGATCAGTCCCCACAATGCAATCCAGTCCCCCACTATCCATCCTTTGCCATTCTTCGTAGATAGGTCTTCCATGCGCCATGATTGACAAAATCTCTGAAATGAGCTCCGTCTGGTGTGGTTGGGTTTAGTCTGAGATAATTAACCATGCTAGAGCGTAATTCTGAGACGCTCTGGGATACCATCCCTAGGCAAATTATTTGGTCATTCATCGCATGGAATAAACAATTGCCATATTTTGGCGTTGGAGGGCTGGTGATAAGTAAGTCCCGCGTTACTGACCTATTTATAACAGACACTGAGCTCTTTAACTTTTTAGACGACCTAACGCGTGTTTTATTAATTCATATTCTTAGATTAAATAGTTACTCTTTTTAAAAATATGTATAAGTCTGTATACATATGATATTATAATTTTTATTTTTTTTTTAATTTTAAGGTGCATTTCCAATGTCGCGTAATTTTTACGAGCGTAAATAAAAATAAGAGATGATGTATGAACAACGTTACTCGCGTAAACTTTTGCACAAGCTGTTCATACATCATTTCTTATTATATTTACGCACGTAAAAAATACGCGACAGTAGAAATCCAGGCTTAGGCATAAACTAGATGTATATGCACAGCTCTAGTAAAAAAATACACACCATTATGGCGCGCCATTCGTTTCAAAATTACTTTTATCTATTGTTGAGAATTCAGCTATTATTAATGTTTATAAACATGGTCAGTTGCATATAACTCGCTCAGTCGCCTACATCTGTTAATTTGTGTATTGTCATTATTCAGTTGATCAGTATAACGTTCTCCGTCGATAATCTATCAGTTTATCAGTCGGTCTGTCACACGTCTACAACTTGGTTGTGTATAGTACTCGGAGCAACTGATGAGGTTCACCTTAGAACCGAAACTCGAGTCTTGCTTAAGAAAGAACGTAAAAGCTAAGCTATGAAGGCTTTAAAACTCATTTGCGAACTGCAGGAGTCGTGCAGGCCCGTCAACACTTTTTAACTCTGAATGATATTTAATGGACGGGCCCCGTTCTGCCTCGCATGAGACTACTGCGCTTCCCACGTTTACTACTGCAGGTTTAAACACCATTGAGAGCAGAAGATTTACATGTTCAAAGAACGTATCGCTCTTAAAGAAAACCATCTTGCCTGCACAAAAACATAAATATCTAGGAAGCCGAACATTGGCCTTTGACCGGAAGCATAGCTTAAGAAAGAATGTAAGTAATCACTAGCATCCGTGAGATTTTCAAAACAGATCACCATATCTGTAAAAGACATGTTGGATGCGATAACGCCATTATGAAACAACGGAGGTCCTTCTAGCTCCATGAAACACAACTCTAAAGCAGAATAAAACAAGGAGCTAAAACATATAAACTGCAAAAAGTCTTGATTCCAATAGACACGGCAGCTTCAGACTTGGATCTTAGACGCTTGCATCCGTGATAAAGATCTACTTTCTCACAAGTCTAGCACACCGCAGACTTTATTGACTCTAAATCACGGGCAGAGAGATTTCTGATCCGAGCATTTTCATAAAAAATTGCAGCCGTCCATTACTTATCTTGCAGCAAAAGTTAGCCAAAGAAGCCCTAACATATGTCAAGAGAGCTAGCATAGCGAAGGCATAGAGAAAGAACAATTCTATTAATGGCTAAACACAGCATGAAAACCTCCTATCAGTTAAAGAGATTTATATCCCAAAGATCAAAGAACCAAAGAGTCACACAATATCAAGCATGCAAAACAAATAGATAATAGTGACTTGTCACAATTCCATTTTGGTGATCTAAGGGAACAAATATCTCGAAGAATTTCTTGGGAAAACTATTCTAAAGGCTTTTTTATACATTTTGCGACTAGCGGGAGTCGTGTTTGGCCTGTCACTTTTATAATACCGTTTCATTATTATTTATGAGCGGGATCATTTGCGGTCCTCTATGGGGATCATTTGCGGTCCGGGATCATTTGCGGTCCAATTTGGGGATCATTTGCGGTCCGGGATCATTTGCGGTCCAATTTGGGGATCATTTGCGGTCCGGGATCATTTGCGGTCCAATTTGGGGATCATTTGCGGTCCGGGATCATTTGCGGTGCCGGGATCAATTGCAGAGTTGTACAGATCTCTGGTGAATATATCGTCAAATAACAGTCAATAAGTAACTCTTCCCGCATGGTAAAACACAAGGAGGAAAACAGGAAACGAAAAAAGTAAAAAAAAAAAAGCAGAAGTCGACACAAATCACACAAGAAATGGGTTAGTTTGTAGAGAAACTGTGGTGCTGCGTCGGTGGGGGTGAAGCACAAGAATTTGGTTTTATCGACTGAGTCGATAAGGTAAATTAGCCACCGTAAAAAGATTCGAGAAAGCTGACGTTTTGAGCGTTGGCCCTTCGTCGGAGCGAATCATAAGACTCAAAAGCCTCGGAAGGATGTAAAAGGTAAGTGAATTCTTTTTATGGTATTTTATGACTTTTTGGGAAGGAATATGATGAAGGTAACCTTGAAGATTTATACATCAGTGGTCGTTGGCCACCCATGATTGTAAGTTCAGAAAATTACTCTGAAATCACATGCACTGAAGACCTCGAAAATACAGTTGAACTCCTGACATCTCGCACTCTCATTAGACTCGTATAGTATATGACATAAAAGAAAATCGAAGGTCACCGAAAGGAAATGGATTTGAGTTCGAGATTACGGGGAGTTTGAGAGGTTCAACTAGTCTCAACTATGAAACTGTAGGTGCAAATTGCGGATCATCGCCATACAGAATTAATTCTCTGAGGACTGTCAGAAATGTCAAGCAGAACCGGTTCAAAAACAAGCTAGGATCATCCTATCTTAATCTTTGATGTGTGCCACAACGCATCGGAAAACTGTTTACGTTTATCCGCGTTTGTAGATCTTTACATATAAGACATAAACATCTTAGAATTTTACGGAGATTTTGAAGAAGAAAAGAACTGATTACTGATCATGACCTATGACACCTATGGTGATTCTAAAATGTTGCGTGCTACATGTCTGTCATTGATCGGTCAGAGTCCATTCACGTATTCGGTCAGAGTCCATTCACGTATAATCGTTTATCATATAGCGCATTGTTCATTGCTATTTTGAGACTTAAATTCAGTCAGGAAGTCAGGACAAAAAGTGCATATCCTTAGAATTCCTCTATTCCTCAAAGAAAGAATTGAGCAAATATTTATTTTTCCAACTTTAATTTCATTTTTAAGATTCGCTCTCTCCCGTTCTTTCTAATCTTCCGGGAACCGGACATTCCACAATGATAAAAAGGAAACTTTATCACGAAAGCTGTCAAAGCCAGATAAACACTGAAAAGCAATTTTCACTACGTTTTACTTCAACTGAGTCTCAAGCTGTCGCAGTGCTATATTTTTCTGACTTTTCTGTCTTTTCTTGTGATCTTCACCAGAAATGTTTCTGTCTTTCCTGAGTAGTATTGGCACTCAAATAATAGGGCCATTTATACGACAGAAAATAAGACGCGTCTTATCTAAGACGCGACTTAAATAAGACGCGAACCGATCGTATAAACAGTACAAAATAAGCATTCGTGTCTTATTTTAGACGCGACTTATTTTTTAAGTTCTTATTTTGTCCGCGTCTTAAATAAGACGTGAACTTCCTCGTATAAATGTTTTCGTGTCCTAAATAAGACGTGAACAACAAGTGCGCCGTATCAAAATAAGACGCGAACCATTTATACGTGATCTTCGCGTCTTATGTTGGACGCAAACGTATAAATGGTACACTTCGCATCTTATTTAAGTCGCGTCTTAGATAAGACGCGTCTTATTTTCTCCCGTATAAATAGCCCTAATATCTTCTCAGTTAAGTCCGTAATAATGCCAATGTATGTCTTGAATCAAAACGCTGAAATCGCTTATAAAATGGTTGTTAAAATGCTTGCTTTGTCATTCAATTCAGAACAACAAACTTTTACTTGTACACGAATAGAACTGTAGAAAGAATTGCAGCAAACAATAACTTCTACATTTGCACAATTAGTTTGTTCAACAAAATCACGAGATCCCTTGCATACTATTGCATAATCAAAGCGCAATTTTTATCACCGTCAATACATTTCACCATGTACCTAAATCTAATAATGGCAATGATTTCGTTCGCGTGATCGGTAGTTCATCAAATGATAACATACTATGAGAACTCAAAGCCATTCATTTCATAAATTGAACTTAGTAATTATTGTTTTTGCTCCCTTGCCATTTAACTTCCTCAGAACGTCTCCATTCATTTTAAAAATACACCGTGAAATTTTCAGTCAAACTGCGTTTCCCAAGAACATTTGACCTTTTTTACCCTTCTAAATGAGCACTAATGGCTTTACGACATATGATTGACAAGAAAAACACAAATTTCTTGAACCTTTGAAGATCAATGCCGTCTCGGACACATCCACGTAAAAACAAATTTGAAAGATTGATATGCTATATATCAAAACTTAAAAAAAAATTATGACATGCCATTCCCTAGGGAAATTAACATAGGTCCGGGAGTACTCCCCAAAAAATTTAGTGGCGGTGTATGCGATAAAATCCTAACCACTTCTTGATATTTTCTTCGTATTGGCACTCAAATAATATCTTCTCAATTAAGTCCGTAATAATAAGTTCCAATGTCTGTCTTGAATTGAAACGCTCAGATCGCTTATAAAATGGTTGTTAAAATGCTTGCTTTGTCAACAACAAAATTTTACTTGTATACGAATAGAACTATAGAGAGAATTGCAGCAAACAAGAAATAGTTTGACGAAGTCTGCAAAATCACGAGGTCCCTTGCATACTATTGCATAATCAAAGCGCAATTTTTATCACCGTCAATGCATTCTACCATGTACCTAAATCTATTAATGGCAATGATTTGAAATTTGAAAGATTAATGATACCGTAGGTAACGTGAGATATCGAAACTAAATAAGAACTGTAATACCTTTGCGGTGACGTAGCGTGAGATAATTATGACAAGTTCATGACATCCCAATACCCTAGGGAAATTAACAATAGGTCCGGGGGTGCTCCTCAAAAAACGCAAAGTTCATGCTATTTTGCTCTGCCATATCGCTCATATTAAAACACAAACTTTTCTGTCCCATTTAACTTTCTTAAAACGTCTCCATTCGTAAAAATACACCGTGAAATTCTCAAACTGCGTTTCCCAAGAAAACGCATCCCTTCTAAAGCAGCTTCAATGGCTTTACGACAAATGATTGAAACTGATAGGTAACGTGAGATATCGAAACTTAAAGAAGGACTTAATACCTTTGCGGTAACGTAATGTGAGATATGACAAGTTCATGACAAGTTCTGACATCCCAATACCCTTGGGAAATTAACAATAGGTCCGGGGGTGCTCCCCAAAAATTTTAGTGGCAGTATGTGACGCCCTTCTTGAAATCCTAACCGGTTTAACCAACCATATCCTCAATGTCCTAATATAGCTTCTATAAAGAAGGGACAAGAAACCCCCCCGGACAAAAGTCCACAAAATTTTGTTAACAACTTTTGCCCCTTTTTCGTACTCGACTCCGAAATCTCGCTTAATGCGCATGCGCATTAACGAGATAAAAAGCGATTTTATGAAAACAAAACAAGAGTTGGATTTTATAGTTCTAATTTCACTCGCGTCGCATTATGCGAAGTTGTCTGTTTATTTTTTGCAATTTTGATTTCCAAATCAGTTTCTCGGACAATTTTCGATATGCAACAGGTGTATTTTATTCGAAAATTAGTCATACTAGTTATTCTAGACCGAGAAAAAAAATTTTTTTTTGAGTTTTTGTACAGTCTAAATGTACTGTGCAGACGGTCGCTTAATTCTGTTTTTAAGAATTGCTAAAATTGAAAAATAGCCCGGTCGTCAATCTTAATTCTTGTGCTTCCCACCTTTCACCTTCGGTTAAGCTTATCATCAGCATTCTGTTCAGAGATCTCCGCTGTTAAGCTAAGCCTATCTATATATATTATTTTGCCTCAAAATAAAAAAGAACGCTATGAATGTTCAAAGTCGTCAGAGAGGTCACTTTGCCACCCCCGTTTATATTGTTTGTAACCGCGGAACTTTACAGTCAGCGATTTCGCTAGTCATTGTGCGCTCACGCGCAGAACACATGGTGATAACGACGTGATAACGAGGTGTCGTTATCACGCCAGTGCCCGTAAAGCGGGATTCGACTGTACTGCTTCTTGATAAAACGCTATTCCTCACTTTTATTATATTGTTCCAATAATTGGTTATTGTTATCCAATACTCGGGATATCACACTGCATGACATCTTGACTTAGAAGGCTTCGTGAATTAGGCCACAAAACAGTTAACTACAGTAGAATTAACCTCCATTAACGGGATACCGGCCATCGGGACCAGGAGAAGTGTACCCATTGTACTAGAATTTATGAACATAAAAGGCCGTGAGAATTACCTCTATTTTTTTATTGTCGTCAATGAATAATGTTGTACATCAAATAAACTCGCAGACGCTACTAGGATTCACGGTTTACTTTTCCCATTATACCGTATAATAACTATTACTTTTTCCATTACACCGTCTAATAATTTTTTACTTTTTCCATTATAAGAGACTGTTCATTTAATATGACAAGGGGGGAGGAAGATATTGAGGGGAGGCTACGAAAATTTTTAGACACCCGAAAGGGTGAGACTTTGAAAAATTGTTGGGCTAGGAGGGGGGGGGGGGGGGGGGAGTGTCTGAAATTTTTTCGACTACCAATGGGGTCTCCTAAAAAATTGAACCGCTAGCGAGGGGGGCTGCTAAAAATTCAAGCTTCGAGTTTCAATATCTTCATCCCCCCCCCCCCCCCCCGTCATAATAAATGAACTTTCCCTAACCGTGTGATAACAACAGCTTTAAATATAGTTGCCAGAGATCTAAGTCAGATTTAGCAAGACCCTTTCACTCCCATAATCGCAGATTTGATCATCGAAGTGTACTTCCAATCGAGTTGGCTGTGTGGATAAACTTGAAGTGTAACTAATTTAATCGAATGAAAACAACCAAACAATACCTTTTTGAGACATTATTTGCTAGCAAAGCCTTGCTTGTTCGATTTCTGAAACAAACCAACGAGTACGTACAGTGTAAATGCCGTACAAAGCACTGCCCATGCTGTACTTTGATTATTTTATACGTAGTGAGATTTGTGATTGGACGAAACGCTTTTTTCACGTGTGAGAAAGTCGTTTCGCCATTCAAATTGGCTGCGACCCCGAACGGGGTTTTCATACGCCAAATTGCAATAGAAAATCTCAATAAGTACAAAATAAAAGGTGTTTTTTTTAAGTCTGTGGACGAAATCCTAAAGCGTGACCATTCAAATGAAAGCTGCTGAACAGTACTTCACCGTGGTGCTGTTTATTATGCTGTACAAGGAGGTTCTAACTTTTGAGTCTGTGGATGAAATCCTAAAGTGTGACCATTCAAATGAAAGCTATTAAGCAGTACTTTACCGTGGTGCTGTTTATTATGCTGTACAAGGTGCTTCTAACTTTTGAGCCTGTGGACAAAATCCTAAAGTCATTCAATTAAAGATAATAAGCAGTACTCCCATTTGGTGCATTCTGTTTCCAATATTTTGCATTTTGTTTCTATTTTGATGGCTTTTTTGGAAGTTAACGGGTTAATAAACCTAACGCAACTCAATCAAGGTAAAATACTTCCACCTCGTCAGGCGAGAAGGTGTAAGTACCGGCCAAGATTGAGTACCGATCTTTAACTCCAGCAGGGGTATTGTAAGCATCGCCATAATTTGTAAAGGAATGTCGGTTTTGGTTTGCCATGCTATCAATCTCGATGTCGTACCCTCTACCGAACGTCGGACCGTAAAAAGAGTCCTTGTAAATTGCGTATTTGGGAGTTTTCACCGGACTTTTGAACGGTCTTAGTCCTTCTTTGTTGTTGAGTGAAAACAAAAACGCCTTGGCGGTGGATCCGTGGGTACCGCTTGTGTCTAAACAAAAGAAAAAGAAAACAAAAACATACAGATAAGGAAATATCTAAACGGCATATAATTAATTTACTAGCTTTCAACAACATGTCGAATTTAAGAGTGTCAGTAAAACGCGGCCGGGTCGGTGCCGGGGTCGGGGTGGGATTAGGTCTAGGATAAGGTATGGGATTAAATATAATCCCTTTACCTAATCCTAACACTATGCCTAATCCCATACCTAATCCTAGACCTAATCCCACTCCGACCCCGGCCCCGACCCCGCGTTTTACTGACACCCCGAATTTAACACTCGGATGCTATAACGTGTTTTCAAAAGTATGTTCAGGAGCTTGTTTAACCCTTTAACTTGTAAGAGTGCCAAAAATCCAAACTCAAAAAGAATCCCGAATTTAATTTTGTAAATATATTTAAAAAAAACAAATGGCACTATGCAAAAGTACTGCAAAAAAGATTTCATTTGAATGGTCACACCATAGGGTTTCGTCAACAGACTCAAAAGTTAGAACGTACCATGCGAAAGTACTGCCAAAGAGGTTTCATTTGAATGGTCACGCCATAGGATTTCGTCGACAGACTCAAAAGTTAGAACTAAGCTACATGTCTCCATAATTAACTCTGGGAGTGAAAGGGTTAAACCTTATTTTATTACCTTGAAATTGGTAGAACAATCCGCCAAAACTGATGAAAGAATAGAAATACGAATTGAAGTGCCAAATGAACGGCTTAAAAACCTCATAGTTCTTTCGCTCAAGGTTAGGTTTTTCAATATTGCCGTTACAAGCTACATGGGGAGTATCTAATTTTCGCGGGTCGTGGATCGCGGGTAAATTGTCGCGGGTCGCGGGTAAGTTGTCGCGGGTCGCGGGTAAGTTGTCGCGGGTCGCGGGTAAATTGTCGCGGGTTGTAGGTGAAAAACTAATTATCACTAAGCGCTGCTTACGAAGAATTCCTTACACAGGTGTTTCGTCTAGGTGTTTCGTTAGTTGTTTTCGTCTAAGCGGTCCCTAGCGTACGTAGCCCTTTATGCTCTCTCGTCCCAGGAAACCACTTACTTATGACATATCTTAGGAGTATATGACATGAGTACCGTGTTTAGCTGCACTTATATATAAAGCCCTCGTTGGCCCCGGTTGCTCAAAGAGTGGATAACACTATCCACTGGACAGTCAGACAGACAGATTGATTCACTTTTATTTGAATACGGTAATTTCATAAGTTACGTAACTTCTTTACATGAAAGCCGTATAGAAACAGAAGTAAATACTGTACAACTACACTAATATATATAGATAGGCAGAGCCTAACAGCGAAGCACTATAAACAAGCTTAACTAAGGCGAAACTTAACTATGGTGAAAGGTCGGAAGCACAAGAATTAAGATTGACGATCGGGCTATTTTTCAATTTTAGCAATTCTCAAAAAAACAGTATTACCCGACCGTCTGCACAGTACATTTAGACCGTAGAAAAGTTCACGAAAACAACTTTTCTCCGTCTAGAATTACAGGTACGACTACTTTCCGAATAAAATACAGTTTTTGTTTGCCAAAAATTGCCTGAGAAACGGAAATCAAAATTGCAAAAATACACAAACATATTTGCATAAGGCGATGCGAGTGAAGATAGAACTGTACTATAAAATGAAAGTCTTGTTTTGTTTATAAAATCGCTTTTCAATCTATCTATGAATGAACAAACACATAAAAATGGACAACACAATCTTCTTTCGAAAAAATTTATTCAAATCTTCATTAGTTTATGTTTAAAAGTAAAACATGTACGATTTACAGCGCATCAAGGCAAAGCTGTCCTCGATGAAATTCAAGATAACTGCACGACTTAATTCGAGCACGTTTCATAAACATGTCTCCAAAACACAAAGGAAAAGTCAATCAAAAATTGATATCAACATAAATTCCCATCGAAAAATATGATTTATTTTACCTTTAAGTCACTGGACTGCTTGGAAATTTATTAAAATTCCGCTTCTTCGGTTCTGAAATCCGTAATTAAAACAAGGCATCCCCCGCATTGCTCCTGCATTGATAAAAACGTATGAGGATTCCTCGAAGCAAGATTTTATCCCCGAAAGCTCTTCTTTTTTCCACTAAAGCGGCTTCTGAGTATCCCTTAATTAGTATCCCTGTCTTGAGTAGCAAACCGCGAAAAAAATGCAGGGAAGTAACGACTTTACTGCTCCGCTAAACACTGCGAAAGATCCAACTTTTTTAAAACTTTAAAAAGTATTTGCAGAGCTGACGACTGTGTAGCCACGCGTGTGGCGTCATACGCGCATGTTTTGCGACGTCATACGCGCCCGCAAATTTGCCTTGCGCGATCCACTTGACTGCTGACTGACACATGTCACGGAGGCGCGCCCGCGAAACATTCCGATAGTCATGACCATGAAAAATGACGGACACAGGTTCTATGAGTATGGTGCTGCGCAGCCGGACCTTCGGCCCAGAAAGTGCTCCGCTAAAAATATGTACAGATAATAAAATGTAGTCAACAGTTTTCCTGCCTACTTCTTCTTCCATTAAACTTGCCTCTTTCACTTCTGAAGATTTTCGCAAGCGTTAAAAATGTACATTCACAATAATAGCAGTAAAACTTAATTAATAACAAATCAAATCTAGCCAGTTTTCTTTTAAAGATAGCTTTAGATTCGGACGCTTTTATGTCATTTGGTAATAAATTTCACAGCATTCCTCCTCTGTATGAGAAAGATCCTTTATAATAATCTGTTTTTTGGAACGTAGTCCAGTACAACATTATATTCCGTATTTCTTAGCATAGACTTATAAGGGTTGTTCTCACAGACATTCGAGAAGTAAGTAACTAGGTACATTTCCATTTACTGTATCATACATTAATAGACTTAAGTGCCTTTGACGCCTTGAGGCAAGCTCTTCCCAGTTTAGTTGTTTTCGTATTTGTGCTGAACGAACGTCATAACCTTGAAAGGTTATTATACGTGCAGCACGATTTTGTAGTTTCTGGATCCTAGTGGCAAGTCCTTGGTCTAAATTGTCCCAAACAACGTCGCAGTAGTCGAACACAGGCTGGATAAGAGATTTGTAAATAGTACTTAGAATATCTAATGGTACATAATCACGTGCCTGTTTTAGACCACTGATGGATCGATTGACTTTTGAACAAAGTTTGTCAACATATATGCTCGTTCCATTTAAGATTTTCATCTAAGTGAATTCCTAAATATTTTGTTGTTTGGACTCGTTTAACATGATTGTTGCCAATCTTAATTGGAAAGTCATGTCCCAAGTTAGAGAATTTAAAGGTAGTTGTTAAAAACATATACTCCGTTTTAGTGACATTTAAGCTTAACTTATTTGCAAGAAGCCCGTCCCTAACGCGAGTTAGGTCATTATTTACCTTGGCATATAGTTCAGCAGTGGATACAGAAGACGCATGTATCGTGGTATCATCGGCATACATGTGTGCTTCGGTATGGAGAAGACATCCAGGGAGATCATTAATATATTTTAAAAACAACAAAGGGCCTAAAATTGAACCCCGTGGAACTCCACAACTTATCAACTTAGGCTTAGATACACAGCCCCTTACTACACACTGCTGTTGCCTACCTGATAGGTACGACGAAAACCAGTCGAGCGTTACACCCTTTAGACCATAGAGCTCAAGCTTTTTCGATAAAAAAAATTATGTGAAACAGACAGACAGACAGACAGACAGATTCAAATTTTCTGATGTTGAAAGCTCGAGTTTTATTTTACTGCAGTTTAAATACAAAATTCTTTATTTTTAAAAATAAATCACGGTCAAGAATGGCACTTTTATTTATCAGCGTGCACTATCGGCACTATCGTGCACGTTTACGTATACTGAATCTGCTAGCTATGTTATAATAATAAGTCTACTAGTGTTGTTTTTACATACTGATTCAAATACACTGTGGCATAAATTTGTTCTCCGCTCACATAATGGATAGTATGTTTTGTTAACACATCCGTTGGATAGCGGTTTATCAGGCCCCGGTTGTACAAAAGGTGGATAGCGCTACCACCGGATAAATCACTATCTGGTGGATAACACAATGGATTTTGTTAATGCTTATCCACTGGTCAGTGATTTAGCCGGTGGATAGCGCTATCCACCTTTTGAACAACCAGGGCCAGGTGGATAGCGTTATCTAGCCTTCGAACATCCGGGGCCTGGTCGTTAAGAGGAACGGTTATATTCAAGCGGTACAGTCGAACGTTCCAAGAGGCGCTCCTGGGGAGAGATAGCAAAAAGGGCTACGTACGTACGGTTAGTGCTAACCGTAGGTAAGTTAGAGGGCGAGTTACCTGTCTAGACGAAACACCTTTGTAAGGAATTATTCGTGAGCAGCGCTTAATGATAGTTAGTTTTTCACCCACAACCCGCGACAATTTACCCGCGACCCGCGACAATTTCATCGCGACCCGCGACCAGCGAAAATTAGATACTCTCAGCTAGATGTAGCAAACAAGTTATATATTACAACGCTATAACTTGAAAACGGGCATGGTGACCCCCCCCCCCCCCCCCACATTTTTTTTGTTGTTGTATTTTTCTGATGTACTACAATGTAGCAATAACTCTGCAAAGTTTTAAAAAAATTTCATTACATCTTTCCGATAGAATCCCCTTAAGGAGAAATGTTTGTCCAACACAAACTGGTCAAGCAAAACTCGCAATTAGGCCATCTTTGTAGTAAAATAGATAGATTGGTTTAAATGTTTTCTGAGGAGCTTTCGTTCTACAGCTAAAAGGAAAATGTAACATTATTTACCCCAGGGGATGTCCGTGAACCCTCCGAACACGTAATCGCCGACTTTGATGATGGTGACTGTATTAGATTTTCCGTCACACTTTTCGTGGAAGGTTCGAGCCATCCATCCGTCAGAAGAAGCTCGGTAACACCGCGACCAGTGTCGGTCTTTACCAACCGCCTGCCCAAGAAATTTATTCAGCGTATTTTCATACACCGTGTTGCCATCAATTATGTTGGAACCGTCTGTAAATGTTAAAAAAAAACTGTCGTCACTGTGACAGCTATTAGTAAGTTCATGTTCCTAACCCATAACCCTTACTATAGAAGCAAACAATTCCACCATAATATATTTGGGGAAGAGGGGTAGGGAATGAAGCACTCCAACGAAGGACACTACGTTGCTTTTCTCTTGGGAAATACTAATCCCCCATTTATGTGTTTATAGAGGATATTATGATGTAAGATAGTGTTTTTTATTATTATTAATCTTATTAGTATTATTTAAACCAGTATAGTGTAACAGTTTTGCCACTATATATATATTATATATTTTTGTTATCATTTAGATTAGATTATATTTAAGTGCACGGCATGTCTGAAAAACAGTTTTACTGAGCCGTTTTACCGTGTTTAAATAAAGTTAATTGATTACTGCATGAGAAGTGACAATCCTTTCTAAGGGAGTCACAATCACCCATGTCTATGTAAAACGTATTAATCCTCTCTTAGGGGGTCACAAACCCCAGGGTACTATATGATAGCATTCATTTCTAAGGGTGTCACAATCCCCCAGGTTAATATGTAAGAGGAAATAATCCCCCAGGGTATTAAGTGATAGGTAATAATTATCTTTTATTAGGTGGTGATAAATCCCCAAGGTACTGAGTCAGAAGTGATAATCCTCTTTAGAGATGGTAATTTCTCAGGACACGGAGAAGCCATGGGTTCCAATTCCAATCCAGGGGGGAGGGGGAGAGGGAGGGGAGGTACTCAACAAAGATTTGTACGGGGATGCTCCGCCCCGAGGTACAAACCCTTACCCTTTCATATACCTTTTTTGACAGACAGGGTACCCCTTTCATATACCTTTCACTGAAAATGGTACCCCATTCATATACCTTTCATTGAAAATGGTACCCCTGTCATATAGCCTTTATGTGTGTCTGTTTGATATATTTTGAAAGGCCTTTCCTATGATACTTCAGTGGCAGTTTTTCCCTAACTTATTTATGCTTCAACTCGTGTTTTTCGCTACCCTTTCTTATTCTTCGTGAAATCCCCACCCTTTCATATACTTCAACTCGTGAAATCCCGACCCTTTCAAATATCTCCAGCCTAAAAAAGGTAACTCTTTCGGGCGGAGCATCCACTTATATTCCATTAGAGGGAGTGCCACCCCTCCTCCCAGTGTCCATCGGGTTAAGGGTGACCTATATGGGATCACTCACTCATTCCAAATAAGAGTATAATCGGGTAATAATCCTCCAAAGTTTTTGTGCGAGTGTGCGACCCGCTAATGAGCCATACATTCTTTGCAAAATCGTGAGTTTTTTTTAACGAGCATTGCACGAAGATTATCCAGCATATCCGGCTCAAATTTCCAGAGAAAGGTAATTGTGCTATACTCTTTCAATATCCAGAGTTGATCAGTGTTTTTATGGCTCGATCAGAGAATGAGGCGCACGTGCTAATAAGGCAATACGTGTAAACAAAGATTCGCCTCAAAGTACGGACCATCAAGGTTTTACATGACTCGAAAACAAAACGTTTTAGTTTTGCGCAACAAGAGGTATCTTAGGTCAATGAATAACATTTATGGTAAGAACAAAACCACAAAAGTGGTTTTCAACTAAATAATATATTTGAATGAGCATTTTGTTTTTCATAAATGATGTTTACCTGACAATTTCGCGTCCACTGCAACAGCGAATAAAAAGAGAAAGGAAAACATCATTTTGATGATCATCTTTTGATTCTGCAAAGAAAAAACATTGAAACAATGCATGTGGACGAATTGCTAATGTAATTATTCCTGACATAAAATGTATTTGTTATGGTGTGCGAGATGATCAATTAAACGTTTGCGTTCAATACATGTATAAGATATGCATAACTACGGTGTTTAAAAGCCTCGCTCTTTGTGTAGTTCATGGGTGCCCGAAGATAAATTTCTTTTCAAGTGTTCAGCTCGATATGGTGTTAAACACGAGTTGAACACGAGAATGGAATTGTTACTCAAGCAGCACGTTTCATTTTCTTATGTCCGAAGATTTTCAAAACTCCTACGAATACTGTCCGAAGGTTGTACGAACGTTTCCGATCATTTCCCGAAAATTTCCGAATATTTCGGATCGAGGGATATCGGAAGATGTTTCGATTCTAGTAGGCCAACATCCTTAATTAGTTAACGCCAAGACATTGATACCTTCAATCTTTACAGTGAAAATAAAATTGATATGATAACTACATGAGTTTTCCGCAGTGGGAGAAATCCTGTATTTCATTGAAGTTCACATACTCATTATGAAAAAAGATATTATACGGATAAAGAATATTTAGATTATATGTTCGAGTCAGTGGCCAGAACAGTATCTCTCGAGTTCGGCTAGGCTACAGTAAGCAGTCCATCTTCTCTCGCATGGATGAGCAAGTAAGACGCGCGAAATAAGCGTGTAAAAACAAAGAGTCAGCTGCAGCGTGGTAACTCGACGCGCGTGGTGGGAAAATAAAAAGAAGCAGTAATTCCACGCGAAACATTTTTCGCGTGAACGCTCGCACTTTCCGTTTTTAGTTCAACCGTCGAATCCTGTGTAACAGATTATAAGAAGGGCAGCAGCGCTACTGCATTTTAATTATTACACTAGATAACGAGAAGGCTGTAATGAATATATTTAAAAAACGATCGATACAAGACGGAGAAATTAAAGAGTTAGGATGATAATAAATACACACACCATGGTCAATATCCCGTTAGGTACCACAGCCTTCAATCCCTTGGTTCTAAAGTTAGACTCTTTGGATGAAATGCTACAGCCCGACCATTCAAATTAGAGCTTTTGAGCTGCTAAACAAGGTGGTTCTACCTTCCGAGTCTGTAGATTTCTAATACATCCTACTGTGTGGCCATTCAAATGAAAGCCCTTTAGCAGCACTTTCCTAACATTGTTAATCCGTATTTTACAAAACATGTTTTTCGGATGGTTTTGACGTTGATTTTTGGCATTTTTGGGAATGAAAGGCAGTGGAACAAAATATTGCTACTAAATGTTCAATTGAAGCAGACGAACTAAATCACTCTCTCGTTTTTCTTGGGTAACTAGGTGTATAACTTACTACAAACGGTACAAGAACGAAACCAAATGAATGTCACTTACTGCACAGGCGGCAGAGAAGTCCCTCAAAAGTCAGAGCTTTAAAAGTTTCAGTTGGACTGAGAGAAGTTACAACTGAATCTGTCAAACCTATGGCGTTCTTTCTTTTTTAATTCCTCCTTAGCATATTCTAATAAAACGGTGATTTGGCAAGTGGACACTTCGCCACGTAGGTCGTCTCATCTTGCATAATACTCCACGCCAACCGAACTTAGCAGGTACAGGACACGCCTCTGAAATTACTTCTCTAGGGTAGTGTGACATCTTTTATTTATTGTTTACTGTGGCAAATGTTTTTAAGGTGATAATGTCACCACAAACCAACCGGAAGAACAGATATGGCAAACAAAACATTGCTGCATATGAAATTAAGTTTAATCCTGATGCGGTGATTTAACGTTTGAGATAAAATAAAGTCGACAAACACCACTAAGTAGAGATATCCTGGTAGATTTGAATTGGGACTTGTTTCCAAGGAAATTGATGTTTTCTGTTCAGAATTTCTATTCCATTCTTTGATGAAAATATCAATACTTAAGAATGTAATAAGCCAGCTACTCTAAACTAAACACACGTTTTATACGGCAAAATATAGAATACAACATAAGCTGGGGCCACTAAGTTATTTTCATCTCGCTCAATAATAACAACATCTTGTTATGTTATGCATAAGCTTCGATCTACAAACGCGTTTGAAGATGTCATTAATAAAATCGTCGTTACGGCGTCAATACTATGTCAAAAAATGATTGTGTCGGGATAATGAGTGTGGAATGTGTGGATGAGCCCCCCCAAAAAAAAACAGGGAACATCAAATGTATCTTGCCGTGCGATATCGCTTTGTTTTCAAGTCCCGGCCCGCAAGCCGACAATGGGCGACATGTGAGGTTGATGATTAACTTCGGCCTCCATACTTTCGTAGTGAAAGCTCCTGTAGACTGAAGTCAAATTCAAACGTGTTTTAAATAGTGAATCATCGCCAGAAATTTTGAATCGACATGCGCAGTTGAAGCGTGACACTTAGAAATTTTGGGCCTCTGTTTTGATTATCTCTTTACAAAAAATGTATGGGAAATAATTTTCAAAGTTACGACGATTAAAATGTTTTACAATTCAGAAGCTGCTCCGTATCTCATTTTGAACAGACCTTTCCAAAGTTTGTTTCGGAGGTTCGCTCGGTATAAAACCTTTCAATTTCGGTTCGGTTTTGCGAATTTTGTAAAGTTATATTTTACGATGCCATTTTGAAGGCGTCTGAGTCAAAGATCTCAGCGGACCCGAATTCTGTTTTCATTTTGTGCCGGTGAATGAGTGCCACGTACCTTAGTTTGTATCCATTTGATAAGTTCCAACATCACTCCGTTTCTGTGCAAAATATCTGGCAGTTTCGCCATGATTTCGGCTCGGTTTTTAAAATCCAATTTATGCAATAATAGAGTTCGCAATAAGCACTTCGTGTCGCCATTCGAGGTCGCATACTTGTGAAAAACCTCGCCGAATTCGTTGTTTACAAAGGATGGAGACGCCATTTCGTAAAAAAATATTGACCAGGCATCCTTTAGATCCCATAAGGACTAGAAACTAGCCTTGTTCCTAATTTGGTGGCCTACTATGGTTGAATTTTGGCGGACTAGTTTGAAATTCAACTCGAGAAGTCACAGTAAATATTACGTGACCTCTGTCTGTTGTTTCAAAAACGGTCTATTCTCTCTTTCTAGTATAACATTTCGCCTTCGATAGACGACGTCGTTTTATTTGTGTATTAAGCTTCGCTTTTTTGCCAAACAAATAGCTAAAGAAACCTTGTTTAGCGAAGAAAAAGCGCTTTTTCCCCTACACGCGAGCGATCATAAAAATATTACGCGACAGGCAGACAGATCCATTTCGCCACCCGACCAATCAGATATTCTGAAATACAATACAATCCTATTGATATGGTCGAGTGAGTCACAAATGATCTCCGCCCACTTTGGTTCGAGATTTCTGGCGATGTGGCGTCTCAAGTTATCTCTGGGATTTCCCGAGAAATCCTGAGAACCCCTTCCTTTGAGCAAGCTTATTTCTGGTTTTCACACATTTCAGCCAAATCCTGAGAATTCTCGGCAATAACCAAGAAGGTGTTAAATCTTGCTAGAGGTGATCTCGAAATTTCCCAAGCATTTCCGGGAAATTTCAGTCGCACCAAAATGTACCAAGATTTCTTTTATAGAAATCCGGAGAAGTTCTAAGAATTCCTGAGAATTTTGCTTTTCTCAAGAATTCTCGGAAATCATTTCGCACGGGAAAATTACTTCTCTAGGGTAAGGTGACATTTTTTATTTATTAATTGTTTACTGTGGGAAATGTTTTGAAGGTGTTAATGTCACCACAAACCAACCAGAAACTAAGCTTGATCCTGATGCGATGATTTAAAGTTTGAAATAAATAAAGTCTACAAACACTACTAAGTAGAGATATCCTGGTAGATTTCAATTGGGACTTGTTTCCAAGGAAATTTAATTTTCCTGTTCAGAATTTCTGTTCCATTCCTTGATGAAAACCGTTCTGTTATCAATACTTAAGAATATAATAGACCAGCCAGCCGGAACGCTCAATTCGAAAATAGTAAGCACCCTTTAGATGGGATTGTGGCAACAGGTCTTCAAAAGGGCGCATTCTATAGACGAACTGGCCGGTCCGGCCAACGCCTCTAATAACTGATAAACTTGCACCCTTAGAAAGCTCCAATGGTTTCAGAATAGCTAGATGTGAAAGTGAATACATTAATAGTTTAATTAAACTGACGTTTCTTAAAACATTTTGTTTGATATTGATCCTAAAAAGCCAGTGTGAAAATCCTTAATGGATATTGGCTTTGACTGTCTGAAAAACTGCACTTTTGGCGCCTGGTGCTGTGATGAAGAAGAGAACGTTCTCGTCGGCTGCACGCATGCATTAAAATTTGGGGCATTGTTTTCGCCTTTATACGCTACACTCTCCGTTAATATATGGTGACTTTACGAGGCTGTTTACATGATGTGCATGAATTTTATACCGGTATGAAGTCATACCGCGTTTACATGAAGGGACTGTGAATGGACACTTCGTCCCGATCTACATACCTTTTGATTTTCTAAAGTAACACTGAAAATGACGACTCTTAACCCCTTTAAAGGCAACAAGCCCGTATTTTTGTCACGAAACCCTAATCCCGTTCTTTGGGCCGGTTATTTTGTTAACAATAAAAGCGCCAACAGCAAGGGTTGTTATCAATGAAAGCTGTCAGCGAATTAACCATTTGAAAGGTCAAAATGTGTTTTGATAAAGAAATACTATTTACAGGATATTAAGAAATAGAAACTGAAAGAATGTATCCTTCTTCTAAATGCAGCGCTTGAGAATTAAGCGAAAAACAGGGAAACAAGGAGAAACTGCAATTGATCAGCCAATCAAAAAATAGGACATCAAACATTTTTCACAAATACTTATATGAACCGTTTTGCAAATACGTATATTTTCGTTGCAGCCGCGGCGGTCAAAAAATCGATGCATCAGAACAGTTTCATCCCGCTTTGTCTAGTGTACTGTATGGGTCATGCGTTAAGCCTTTGCTTGAAGGAAATATCGAAAAAATTAAAGGAATCCTCGAATTTAATACTGAACGGTAAATTCCGATCAAACTTGTCCGGAATTTTTTCTTCGTGAAGCCGGGTATCGCGGAAAAGGCGCGCTGGTAATATCATCAAATTAAGTAGCGCTTTCTGAATTTGTTTGCTTTCAAGATTTTCAAAGTGACTTTAAACTGATTTGCAACAACATTTGTTCTGTTATAGATTACAGGAGACGTTAAAATGTGCTAAGAACAACAGCGACACACTCCGCTGCAGCTCGTGTTCCACTTTTTTGTTCTTACCACATTTTGACGTCATCTGTGATCTTTTCCTGAACAGACACACAGCAAAATGGAATATATTAATTTGTTAAGTTTATTTCCGAAGATTTTCAAAACTCCTACGAATACCGTCCGAAGGCTGTACGAACGTTTCCGATCATTTCCCGAAAATTTCCGAAGATTGGCCTCGGTTCTAACTGTTTAGAACTGAGGCAAACTTAGATGGGTTTATTGGCACGCAGGTATTTTATATCATGCTCTTTCCGAATACAGTCGATCCCGAACCTCCATGTGCGACCACCTATTCTAAGCGACAGTTTTTTCCAGTAAAATCACAGGAAGCCCATGCTCACAACAGCAATCTTCGACGACAAAAATATAAGGATCAGATTTGTATGGGATTTTATCGTGAGTTGGATAAAATATCAAAATTATAAATAGAAAACCATTTAAGTGTTTATACCCCATTAAATGATGTATATATGTTGTTTCTTGGCGGTTTGATGGCTTTTAAACGCCATTTTAGCAAGTTTTCGTTTTTCTGGTTAGACTTCACCTGAAATATTTAAAGGAAGACCTCGGAAATCTTTTAAGGGAAGTCAAACCAGAAAAACGAATTCATATGGTGTGACCATTCAAATAAAACCTCTTCTTCTATCCTTAACCAAAGACTCCTTGAGCATGTTTACTCTCATGATATACTCCACAATTCTCTAATTGGACTTTTGCCCAAAAATCGTACAACAGACCATGTCCTCACTCTGAGAACTTCAGTAGATAAATATGTGCATCGACAATGAAAAAAAAAATGTATGCTTGCTTTGAAGATTTCAAAAAAGCTTTTGACTCGGTCTGGTATGACGGACTCTTGTACAAGCTATTACAAATTAATGTGGGAGGTCGCTTTTACAATTTAATAAAAAAAATGTACTCAAACTCTACATGTTCCATAAAAATTGGACAAAGCCAAACACGACCCTTTCAATACGCAAGAGGTGCACGCCAAGATTGCATTTTAAGCCCCAACATACCACATTCGTTCGAAAATATGTTATCGGATCCTTTTGTTCTACCAAATGGCACAAAATTAAATTCACGTTTATATGCAGATGATTTAGTCATACTTAGTCAAGTTCCAAAACAGGCCTGCAAACTTGTCTTGATAAGTTATCTTCCTATTGCAACTCGTGGATGTTAAGTATCAATCCAAAAATGATCTTTCAGAAACGTGCTAAGAAATGTACCGAGTCTAGTTTTCACATAGGCAATAAAATAATTGAAATCGTCCATATCTAGGGTCAGTAATCTCTTCAACAGGTAACTTTTCAATGGCACTTGACCAGTTAAAAGAGAAGGCCCTTCACGCTCTTTTCAGTCTAAGAAAACATACAAATTTCAGTAAATTGTCCCCATTCAGCAAGTAAAATCTTTGACACGATGATCTCCCCAATTTTGACATATAATAGCGAAGTCTGGGATGCGTACGCAAAACCGGATTTTAAGTCTTGGGACAGTTCGCAGATTGAAAAAAATCCATTTACAATTCTGCAAGCGTTACCTAGAAGTAAGCAATAAGGCATCAAATGTGGCATGTAGAGCTGAACTGGGTAGGTTTCCTCTTATTATAACTATTAATCAGAAAATAATTAATTATAACTTATACCTTAAACAGATCTTTTTAATGTCTGCAGATCTTCACTCTTCTGGTAAAAATAGCTTTTACTTTATTCTTATAAGGATATCCGAATTCTATAATTTGCCTGATTTTGACCCTATTTTCTTAATTGACAATAAAATTATTATTATAAAACATTATGTAAACTTAATGCAACAAAAATATATCCTATGTTGGCGACATACCATTCAACACTCTGAGACACTCGAATTCTATAATATCTTTAATAACGAATATACACCTTCTCATTACTTAGACCTTACAAGAAAATCAAATGACAGAAAACAATTAGTAAAATTTCGTATAAGCAATCATAAATGAATGATTGAAATTGGTAGATATGAACAAATCACACGAGATGATAGATTGTGCCCTACTTGTGGATCTAATGAAATTGAAGATGAAATTCACTTCCTTTTTCACTGTCCTAAATACTCAATTCTTAGGGACGAATTTTACAGGAAAATAGGGTATCACCTACCAAATATAAAACAGTTATCTCCTTCAGAAGTTACCTGATTTAATGAACTCTCGTAATTATTTTGTAAATATTCAGTTATATTAGTAAAATTCATTCTTTCATGCTTAGATCTCCGCAATAATCAAATTATCAATCCAGACCGATGTATCTTAATTGAACTTTCCCTTTCTTTATTATATTATTGTTATTTCATTTTGTTATGTTGTAATGCTTTTGCAATACTGTAAGGAATTATAGTCATGAAAATAAAGCTACTTGTTGTTGTTGTCTTCTGCAGTACCATTCATTTTTTAATAATTAAAATTAAAATTTTGATGCTTGGACACTCTTCAAAGTTGGATGATTAAACCACCCTATTCCGCGTGCAATGCTAAGGCCTTTGCCATAAGTCTGTCAGTCATCGGCGCGTTTTCTTTCATCGCCTTTCTCTCAGTCAATAGGCCCCTGGAAATAATAACAGAAAAAGTCAATGCAGAAGTGTTCTTCATTTCGTGAAGCCTGTTTTTCATCAGATTACCTGCCACAGCTGATACGTTCTAGATGTTATACCGATAAGGGAAATGGTCAAAACTATTGCACTCGGACAGGACCCTCCGTTTTACAAAAGGACTGGTGGCCTCTTTATGTACCCATCTCTTAGACTGCTAGCAGTCCCTCTCTGGATAGTCGAGCGAGCGCGCAAATACGCGATCGGGTTAGGGTTAGGGGTTAGGGTTAGGGTAAGGGTTAAAACCCACGTATAAGAACCTAGATTTTTCCCACTTAGCATAAATAGGTTCTTATAGGGGGAGGGGGGGGCATGCCCCCCCGGGCCGGGCCTCACTAGAATTGTGGAGTATTATGTCACGTGACGTACGATAAAATGACGTTTTCGGAGGTTCTTTTCGGCGATTGCCAGCCGCGTGTGTTTTCTGGCAATCTAAAGCCGTTGTTTAAACGAACCGAAGAGATTTCATCGTGCGAAACACGTTCTTTGCGCTTCATAACCTTTACAAAGCAAAAAAAGGGCATATTACCTCGCTAACTGGTGATGTTGTTTTCTCGGTGAATTCAGAGCTGCATAAATCAGGAATAAGTTGAACAAATCTCGCTGCAACAAAATGTAGAACAAGTTCTGACATAAAATAAGGTGCTGCGAACTGGTGAACAGCAGGATGCTTTTCGTTAAATTGCCAATCATCCTGCACAACAGGCGTTTGTGGGGTGCGCAAGCGCGGAGCGCGCAGCACACGATGGATGGGAAAAAAAAAACGCTCGCTTGCCTCCCGCTTCGCGCTCGCCTCGGTGTAAATTCAAGTCTTGGGGTGCTTACCATTTGTCAGAACTAGAGGGCCGGACCAGTCACTAGAATGGGGTTTTATGAAGACTTGTTCCTACAAGTCCATCAAAAGCGTGCATACTATTTCCGAATTGAGCAGTCCGGCCGGCCGGTTCTGACAAATAATGGAATAATATTTACGAATTGATCAGTCCGGCCGGCCAGTTCTGGCAAATGGAAAGCGCCCTTGGTCTCAGTCTGTCATCATGTTGCTTTGTTAGATAACCAACGTAACTCCATACTGCCTTCCTCTACCCAGTTGTATGGTGCGTTTGCTAGTGACGTCACGGCGGCAATATTGGTGTACCAGAACAATGAAATGGCGGCCATATTGGTGTCCTAAACGAATCCTTTGGGACTAGATCTATTCTTATTCGAACATTTCCTATTGTTTTAGCACTCCAATATGGCCGCCTGTCAGGTGAATGAAAACACTCTATAAATGAGCACCGACAAACATAATTAACATAATTCGCCTGTTCCAGACCTCCTCCGTCTTTTTCTCTCGTTTTGTGCATTTTTAATAGTCTGTAAAAATTCGACCCCCCCCCCCCCCCCCCCCACCCATCATACCTGTGCGTTGCTGCCTCCTATTTTCACGATTTTGTAGCGAAGAGGTTTCAGAATTTCAACCGCGTTATCGAACTTTCCCTTGAAGAGAAAAAGGTCGAAAATGTTATTGTCTGGCCAAAGAACCCATACAATAAGTTACTTAAGTAATGGTCCTAGTAAGAAGTAGGCAACCTTACGGAAAGGAATGCGGAAAGGTGTCAATTGTGATATTGTTGAAACCGTCCACCTCAATGGCTAAAACGTGAAAATCTACCAGAACTTAACCAGGTAGTGCATTTATTTCTCTCTAGTTTACTAATTGATTCCCTTTTAGTGAAAACTACTCTGAGTTTTAATGCAACCAAAATTCTATGTGGGAAACATGTAAAATTAGAAGGCATTCTTAGCCATTGTTTTGGAGTTTCACGATTGGATGAAATCTTGTAGCACAAAAGAAACATCACTTTTAAATGAAGTTCCAGTACATTTTATTAAAAAAAAAAAACATGTCCATAGGTTGTTGTATTCTCAGTAAGAAACACCGAAACAATCTTATGTGGGGAAAGCGAAATGCCGCAGGACAATAGAGCATTGCCTAGTTCTTACGCGCATTGTTACCTAAGTACTGACAAATGTTATTTGGTATTTGTAATCAATGAAACTACTGCGTGTGATTGGTTTTTTGTCCGAGGAAAGGGTAGGACGGGGGAGGTGTGGGGGGTACTTTCATATATTTGTTGTGTTGCTGTGAAGAGTACGGTTTTCAAACAGTTTAGTCTGGCTAGAATAGGGTACAAACTATCATTTTCCTGGGAAACTGATCAGTGGTATGAAGATACAATTTCTGGACAATAGCGAGTCTGGGACAATGTAGGGGTTGTTGATGTCTAGTCTTGAATAGGGTTTCAAAATGCAGGTGAACATGGTCTGGCATACGGTAAGGTTCGGATCTACGCCAAAAGCGGAAATATTTTATCAATCTCTATTTTCTATTTCAATTTCGATCCTCTGGTTGACTTCCGGAAGACTCGTTTTCATGAATCAGCGCGTCAAAGCGAGGCAGAATCAACACATTAAGATAATATTTCAGTTATTTTTTTCTTGTATGAGAGTACCCAAGGTTTAGTCGTACCTTATCAGCTTGCTCAAAAGCTTCGCAGATGGCCAAACCGACCTCTTGAGTTATTTCACAGTTTGTTCCAGGACCATTTCTAAACAGAAAGAGGAAAAAAGCCGGAGATGGTTTATACCGGTATAACATTTATACTAAAATACTTGACCTGCAAAAGGTGGATAGATCACGCCAGTCGGTAGCTCGTAAGGTAATTTTGAAGTACATGACTTACTCTCGTGCCAAGATGAATAATGACCAGCTGTGTTAAAGGGAATACAGTTAACTCTCTTAAAGCAATAACAATAGCTTTTCCGACGCACAAAGGCCGCAGAACTTGAACAACTCAACTGGTAATCATGTTTTAACCATGTCAATTGTTCCCAAACTCGGAACGGTCCAATTGCTCCTTCTGTCGACGTTGAAGCTAAAACCGCGGAATTGATAATTCAACCACAGGTTTACCATACTCTGTTTGCGTGGTGTGCTGTGCATCTGTAATGGCCGTATCGGTTTGCAAAACCAACTCACGAAATTTAGGTCTCATAAAATCACTGCCAAGTTGTTAACAATAAGCTAGTTTAATAAACCGATACACAGACGCACAGCACAGCACATCACACATAGGATGGTAAGCCTGTGCTTCAACAATTCAACACGTCAAAGGTTACAAGTCTCTCTAAACGTCAAGGCACACGGGACAACGCACTCAACTTTCAATACTTCAGCTTTTTAGAAAAGTACAAATATCAAGCAGCGTTTGCACGACAAATTTTGAAACAAAGATTTAAAGTGGCGCTGTCCCACCGAAATAACAGCTTTCACTTACCCTATGCCACCAACTAAATACAACTAAATTAGATAAAAATATTCTATAGATGGTTTTCACGGCGGCCATGTTGGTGGACAGAACAATGAAATTTTCATCCTTTGGGAATAAAACTCTATTTTTATGCAAATGATTTCTATTGTTTCTGTCCACCAACATGGCCGCCGTGAAAACCATCCATAGAGAAAAACAGAAGCACAAGCAGAAGTTTGGAGACAAAAGTGAAGAATCTCAAGGATGGAAGTAGGTAAGGGTAAAGTCGCACTGGGGCCACGATGGCCCACACGGCCGGGGCTTAACTCGGTTTCCGTAGCATGAAGCAACTAGGAATATTGCTACTCCCCCCTGGATGGGATGCTAGTCCATCGCAGGGTTACCCCCAGCGTTTTGTCGCCGGTACCCATTTATACACCTGGGTGGAGAGAGACAGTGTGGAGTAAAGTTTCTTGTCTAAGGAAACAACACGACAGCAGAGACCAGGCTTCGAACCACCGACCTTCAGGTTGAAAGTTCGACGCGCTAACCATTACACCACCATGCCGAAGTGATGGAAGTGGATTACAGTTAATCGGTTTTGAGGTGTTTAGTCGTTATTTTGCCCTTGTAGTTAATATTTCTTTGCGTTCAACACTTTCGGCGATTTTTTCTTCCTATTATTATATTTTAATTTCAAGATAAGAAACCACGCTTACAGCAAGCTCCTGGCCATAATCATAAACACGATATAGAAGCCGGGACAGTGTCCATTAAAAAGCGTTTATGAACACCATCTGCAGCCAACAATACGAAATTAATTTACAGTTTCTTATTTATAATGCAAATGTGTAACGTTTTCTTTACAAAGCTCGACCATTTATTTATTTTTTTTTAGGTTTCCAATAATGAAAATATGCGCTTTTGTCTTTCGAAAGAATTAACTGACCTTAAAGATGTACTGTTGACAAATTTGAAAATAAGTCGTACCTCGCGTAGTCTCTGAGAGAAGCAAGAAGTTTCAATGTTGCATCTTCATTCTTTGCTCCTAATGTACACATAAGCATGTGGACATCGTTAAACACCTAGTAAAAAAAAAAAAGGAAAAATGAAAAATCGCACTAATATTACTTAATATAGCTCTACGTCTTAGCTTAATTGCAGTTAGTGACACAGTTGCAAGGCACGTGAGAGACATGTGAGATCTTGTGAGAGGCAAACGAGAGCATGTGCGAGGCATATGAGAGCAATACGAGAGCATGTGAGAGGCATGTGAGAGGTATACGAGAGCATGTGAGAGGCATGTGACAGGCACGTGACAGGCATACAAAAACATGAGAGAGGCATGTGAGAGCCTCGTATATGACTGTCATGCGCGACGAACATTGTGTATACAATAAGCCTCGTTCGATATATTAATACCTGGCTCTCGGTACGTGGAAAGAAACTCATAAGTGTGATTACAACGCGCGCGTTGATTGGTTGATTCATCGTCATTGGTTGATTCATCGTCACATGACATCTAACAAACAATCTGTTTCCCGCCAATTGTGAAAAGCAGGCAACATTTACGAAAGCGGGCAACAATTTTGACGTCAGAGGGTAACAATGCACTGTCGCCCGTTGGCGCACGTGATCAGACCGTGATCAGACCGTGACAAAGGTGGCATGATTATGATGGATCGAGTGCTCGGCGCGTTTTTCAAACTGTCTTGTGTTGTGTCTTGTGTGTTGCTATATAACAAATCACTTAATGACTGATTCCTCGGGAAACAGTGAATTTTGTTTCCGGAGAATCCCGATATTTCCCGAGACGACGACGACGACGACGTCGTGCATACAGGCAAGCATAAATCTAGCCAAAGCATCCGGGGAAACTGAGTGTGCAAACTTTAATTTAAACGAATGATCTTACATACCAAGATATGATCATCAGTGTGCGACTCCCAGAGGTGGTACTGTTCCTTCCAACGGTTACCAACATCAATGCCTAACAATGATAAAAGACAAAATTGAACAGTAGGCACCCAATGAGTGCATGAGTCTGTTGCTCTATATGTAACGTTCTGTTGCTACCTTCCTCTCACCCCTCCCCGTTTCTTCCGCAAATTTTGTAAACGAATAAATGCCCGGAAACATCAAAGGTTTAAAAGTTTTTTCACGTTGAAAAATTTTCACTCGCTAAACCACAACCCTCTCCTCCAGTCTTGACGAGCGAGTATGTATATGGCTGCATGAGTCTGTTGCTCTATATGTAAAGTTCTGCCGCTGCCTACCTCTCCCCTTCCCCGTTTCTTCCGCAAAATTTGCAAACAAATAAAAGCCCCGAAAGACTTAAAATATTTTTCATTTTGAAACAGTTTTACTCCCCCCCCCCCCCCCCCCCCCCTCCTCCCTTTTCTTGAGGACCAATTATGGACTGTGGCTCCACCGTTGCTGACCGGGATCAGCTCTTCTTGCCATTTCCCAAGCAGGCAAGAGAAAAGAAAAAAAGAGAAAAAGAGAAAAAGAGAAGGGGCTCGAACCACCAACCTTTCGATTGTTCGACTGAAAGTCCACTAACCTCTGCGCTTCTACAACAGTGCGTCTAAATACATGTAAACATTGCCGACACATACTTTTTTTCCTCTCTTACTGGAAAAATTCATAGAACTGAATTGTAAATTTAAGACTGAAAGTATACCGGCAATTAATATACCAACCTTCCATTTGAAGTCTATAAAGCAGCGATGAAGCATCCACTAAATCTAACATGGCACCTGAATGACAGCGCTTACCAATCTTAAGAAAAAAAAATTAAGAAAAGCAATTTGTTAATGGAAATAACATATAAATAAACACTGACTTCAATATGGGTAAAATATCAAGCACCTTTTTATTCGTGTCTAGCAGTACTTTTACCCGGTCTTGACACACAAGCTGTCAGAAGACTTTAAAATAATTCATCGCCAAGACGACTGATGGCAGACACTTAAAAGACCTCAGTAGTTCCATGACGTCCCCATTGGAGAATGCATTGCTATTTCGCCATTTCTACGTGGTCATTGCATAAGCGATGACAAGAACGTTTCTCACTTCTTCGAACGACATTTTGTGTAGCCGTAGTCTAGCACTGCGTTAAGTCACAATCTTAATGGAAAACAGCAATTCGATTTTCGCGCCCTTTCAACGACCGTAGTCGTCCCAACTTCAGGTAACATTAATTTTGTAGTACGTCGGGTTGTGCGTTTGGAGCTATTGTAGTCTAGGCGCCAGGCAAAAGGTGTGAAGACGAACTATCTCGTGCTAGTACTTTGTTCATCATTTAGACGAATGTTAACCGAAGTTAGTCTCAAGTATAAAAACAATGACACTGACGAGGAAAATAGTATTTCCCAATAATGTTTAGTAACGTAATGTACAGTACCGCTGTTATTATTATTACTGCTCAAATCTAAACTACCACCGTCTCGCTAGAATTGTCTCATTTCTTGCGAGACGCGTCTCGTTTCTCGCGAGCCGCGGCCCTTTCTTTCGCGAGTGCACTGTAAATACCGTGCAAGCGCTTCAAGTCCTGATGTATTCGAAACTGTTGTCTATGTACATACTGTACATGCATGCATTTATTTATTGAAATTACTTCTTACCTCTTCATCATATATATCCAATGCAGCTTGGTATTCTCCCTGAAATAATGAAATGGTCAGTAAAAACAACAATTACGAGATCTAGAATAACGACATCTAAATAATACGGCTTTATAAAAAAAAATAGGGCAGTAAATCTCTTGATGGCTGTTACACCTGGATGATTCGTATGGTAGATGTCAGTTGAAGGGAATAGAGGAGCCCAAGATCTCAGAAAAGATCAAATCTAGGAGACTCAGTCAGGCCGGACACTGTTATCGTCACCCAGAATTTCCAGCCAATAAAGTCATAATCTGGGAACCGGAGCATGGTAAGAGAAACCCTGGACGACCAGCAAAGACAATGGTGAAGATGATGATTGAACATGCAGGGGTAGAGACAAAGGAAGACCGTTTTTTTCATGTGTAGTGTCAGGCACCGTCTCCGACTTAAGTCTTGCCACTTAGGTCGACGGAACTGAAAGTTCTGAACTGAATTACATGAAAATGTTTACCTTTAACGGAAATAAATAGTTTAAGTATGAAATTGGCCGGCGTTTGCCTTCATGTGTACCAAATAGATCACAGTTTTAAAGTTTGAAATATAAAAATTTTTGATTACCTTTTCAATGTGATACAGAGCCCAGTGCCAATAGTTGTGGCAGGCTAACATTGCGCCCATCTGAAAAATAATGAACTTGTGCAATAAAACTATGAATAACATGTAATATGTAATAAATGATTACAAAATAATTGTTTTAGATTATGCAAGCAAAATAATTCTTAAGAAACCCATTTTTATCTGAACAGTTAACTGCCACATGTACATGTATTATGTTGTAGTTTAATTTTATCCTTGGTTCAATTTTTATTTTCCTTTGTTTTATATTCATTATCATACAATGTATATTAATATGGAAAAGAACAATGGAAAATAAAAGTTAATCCAAGGATAAAATTGAACTACCACATATACTTCTCGGTAAAATATTGGAACCATGGCAATATTGATATACAGCTGTTTCCAAGTAAGTGTGAAAAGTAATATTAATGTTTGCTTTGGTTTTAAATTTGCAAGCTTGTACCAATTTCATGCAACTTTCTTCACATGCATTTCCCTGCGCTTACATGTAATTGGTTGCAGTTACTATTTGCTTTCAGTTTTGATTAGTTTATTAGTTTATGTCTGCATCTGTTGCGACTGGTCGGAGTGACTTAATATCGGACATGATTCTAATTACTGAGCACTACAACAAGGAAAGCCATCTTGTAGTTGTACCAGAAAATGGTCTTTTGGTTTCAACACTCCCACTTCCACACCCCTCTGGAGATTCCAGTTTTGGCTGCACACTTCCCTTTAAACATTTTTGGCCTTTGAGACCCTCCTCTCCAGTAACCCGCAATTTGGCCCAGCAGCACTCTTATTTCCTGTTATGTGGTCTCAGACATTTCAATGACCTCCCATGAGGGGTGGGGATGGATATTTTCTGGAACTGCACCTTACCGTCCAATCATTTATTGTCTTGCTAAGAAATGAAATTCCATCATCTTGTCGTCCCTCCATCTCTATCACATGTGCCTCAGCATGAGTGCTCCAGCAATCCCTTGGGTTTAGCTCCAAACCCTAAAGCATTAAGTAGCGATAAAGGGTTGTTGGCAAAACTTGTGTTGATGAACATGAAACCCCAATGTGTGACAATTCAAGCAGATTTATTTGGCACTGTTTGATTTTGGTGTTATTATTTTCTTTACATCTCAGCTGATTTTGGAAGTGTAAAGGTGCATTTTGCATGAAGAAACCCCCAGTACACAGTGGCGATCATAAGGGGGAGGGGGGAGGGGGAGGTTGAGCCATAATGTTAGAGACTGAAAAGAATCTTATTTTTGGCAAGATTCGTCACTGGTTAACATGCACTTCAACTCAAGACATCTATAGTAACTTAATTTTTTTTTTTTTTTTTTTGGGGGGGGGGGGGACCATAAAAATGATCTGATACTCGTGACAAATTGATACCGTTAGGCTCCCTATCAATAATAATTGAAAAGCTCCCGGCAAGAATGTCCTAGCTAAAGTGACTTTTTGGGGTCAAATGTTTGCAAGATTCGTCACTGGTTAACATGCACTTCAACTCAGGACATCTATAGTAACTTAATTTTTTTTTGGGGGGGGGACCATAAAAATGATCTGATACTCGTGACAAATTGATACCGTTAGGCTCCCTATCAATAATAATTGAAAAGCTCCCGGCAAGAATGTCCTAGCTAAAGTGACTTTTTGGGGTCAAATGTTTGCAAGATTCGTCACTGGTTAACATGCACTTCAACTCAGGACATCTATAGTAACTTAATTTTTTTTTGGGGGGGGGACCATAAAAATGATCTGATACTCGTGACAAATTGAATAACGGTAGGCTTCCTATCAATAATAATTGAAAAGCTCCCGGCAAGAATGTCCTAACTAAAGTGACTTTTTGGGGTCAAATGTTTGCAAGATTCGTCACTGGTTAACATGCACTTCAACTCAAGACATCTATAGTAAATGAATTTTTTTTTTCGGGGGGGGGGGGGGGGGGGGGGACCATAAAAATGATCTGATACTCGTGACAAATTAATACCGGTAGGCTTCCTATCAATAATAATTGAAAAGCTCCCGGCAAGAATGTCCTAACTAAAGTGACTTTTTGGGGTCAAATGTTTGCAAGATTCGTCACTGGTTAACATGCACTTCAACTCAAGACATCTATAGTAAATGAATTTTTTTTTTTGGGGGGGGGGGACCATAAAAATGATCTGATACTCGTGACAAATTAATACCGGTAGGGTTCCTAACAATAATAATTGAAAAGCTCCCGGCAAGAATGTCCTAACTAAAGTGACTTTTTGGGGTCAAATGTTTGCAAGATTCGTCACTGGTTAACATGCACTTCAACTCAAGACATCTATAGTAAATGAATTTTTTTTTTTTTTTTTTTGGGGGGGGGACCATAAAAATGATCTGATACTCGTGACAAATTAATACCGGTAGGCTTCCTATCAATAATAATTGAAAAGCTCCCGGCAAGAATGTCCTAACTAAAGTGACTTTTTGGGGTCAAATGTTTGCAAGATTCGTCACTGGTTAACATGCACTTCAACTCAAGACATCTATAGTAAATGAATTTTTTTTTTTTGGGGGGGGGGACCATAAAAATGATCTGATACTCGTGACAAATTAATACCGGTAGGCTTCCTATCAATAATAATTGAAAAGCTCCCGGCAAGAATGTCCTAACTAAAGTGACTTTTTGGGGTCAAATGTTTGCAAGATTCGTCACTGGTTAACATGCACTTCAACTCAAGACATCTATAGTAAATTAATTTTTTTTTTTTTTGGGGGGGGGACCATAAAAATGATCTGATACTCTTGACAAATTGATACCGGTAGGGTTCCTAACAATAATAATTGAAAAGCTCCCGGCAAGAATGTCCTAACTAAAGTGACTTTTTGGGGTCAAATGTTTGAAAGATTCGTCACTGGTTAACATGCACTTCAACTCAAGACATCTATAGTAACTTAATTTGTTTGGGGGGACCATAAAAATGATCTGATACTCGTGACAAATTGATACCGGTAGGCTTCCTATCAATAATAATTGAAAAGCTCCCGGCAAGAATGTCCTAACTAAAGTGACTTTTGGGGGTCAATTTTTTTTTTCCAAAAAATCTCAAATTTGTCTCCAACACGAAATTAGGATTGCGTTCTTCGAACGCGATTTATAAGGAGAATTGCTGCACCTCTAAAATGTTTTCATTTTAAGATGTAGACTCAAAGGTTCAACACACCTTAAGTGCACACTGCTCTGCCTCCTTGTAAAATCCTGTTTCTAAAAGGCCAAAGGCATACATTCCTTGAAGATACCTGTGATAGATGTTTTAGTAAATCTTTGGCTTTCAGGTGGATATACAGGTGAGGGTTGAATTAAGTACATGTAGCTGGCTACCGGCAAAAATCACCAAAATAGTTGAACAAAAAAGTTCAAAAAACTGCGTGGCACTTGTGACACAATAAATAATAAACACTTAATGACTGGTCACGAGGGAAACAGTGAATTTTGTTTCCCGAGGGATCAGTCATTAAGTGATTTGTTATATAGCAACACAAAAAAAAAACACAACACAGTTTGAAAAACGCGCCCAGCACTCGAGGTAAACATCAATCGCATCATAATCATGCCACATCCACATTCTGTCACGGTCTGTTCACGTGCGCTAGCGGGCAACAGTGCAATGTGACCCTCTAATGTCAAAATTGTTGCCTGCTTTCGCAAATGTTGCCCTCTTAGGACAATTGGCGGGAAACAGTTTGTTTATTAGATGTCATGTGACCATGAATCAACAAATCAACGCGCGCGTTGTATTGGGGAAAACTCCCGCTATATAACAATGGAAAATGTTAATGTTGAAAAGTTCCGAAAATTTAAAATTTTCAGACATTTCGGGCTTGGCCCTTCTTCAGTGAAATGTCAATTTTAAACGGTTGACGGTTTTGTTCTTGTATAACACGCCATTGAAACAGTGCGCGCGCCTAATCAGAATTAAAGCCGCGGCTGACTCGTACCAAGCTTGAAAATTAGCCGCATCTCATGCCTCTTTCTTTGCTTGCATGCGCCGCAGAGGTTCACGCCACGCACTTTTGCGTCATGCAGAGAGTGGCCGTTTGCATCGAAGTGTTCTGCGACGGGAAAACCAGGCAAATATTTTTCAGTGCAGCGGAGGTGTTCGCCAAAGCGTTCCCTGAGAGCACGCTCAGTTTCACGTAGGTAAATTGCAGAGCAGCGACGACAGGATCGAGATGCAGTAAATGAGATCTGATGTCTCGTAAGTGAAGGCTTCTTTTATGATAATGGTGTATTCGGGGCCTTGCGAGCGAGCGTGTTGGCAAGCAGAAGAGCCTGCGAGACGATCCGGTGAATTTCTTTCAGCGGGGTGTGACCCAAGATGTCATGCACATTCTGAACACGGCGACATGCAACCAATGGTGGCTGGGAAAATATTTCACTGGTTGCGGGATCATCCGTAAGAATGTTGAAGTTGCCAAGGATTCTTTTAATTCTATCGTTCAAGGGATGGTATGTGAGAACTAAAGGAATCCTCTGCCATGTCGACGGCGATATGTGTCCTAAGGGCGTCGATCTGTCTAAGTTGTTGCATCTTGTTGACGTCTTGTTGAAGAGAAGACAGTGAATAACCTCGCATTACGAAAAACACGGTCATTTCATCCGCCTTTTCTAAGACGTCGGCATCGTTAGAACAGAGACGGCGAAGACGTAATAGCTGACTGTACGGTAGCCGGGCTATCCTTGCAGGGGCGAGGGTGTGATGAGAGGTGATGAAGACAGCTGTGAGTGTCAGTGTCCTTGTAGATGGAAGTGCTAATATGATCGTCAGAAATGCGCAAATTGATATCAAGGAAAGGCAGTTCAGATTCAGAGCTACCCCGACAACATCGTCAATGTACTTCTCGTGGAGTTGAGGTACAAATCCGCTGTACTGTCTTATAATTTGTTCTTTGATGTAACCAACAAAAAGGCACGCGTAGTTGGGACCCATTTGCTGCCCATTGCGACCCCTCCTGTTTGATTGTAAAATTTGCCATTAAAAGTGAAGGCGTTCAGGGTTAGCACAAGTTCAACAAGGCGTGTTAGTGTCGATGTTGGTGGGTCAAGGACAGGACGCTTGTCACGCTTCTTCATGTAGGCCATTGTCATTCGGTATGACAGTGTATGAGGATTTGATATCCATGGTGTATAGGAAGCATTGACCCACCACAGCATTGGCAAAGCGGAAATCACTAAAAATCTGAAGCTCGTGGTTTGTGACTTTGACATAAGTGTCAAGATTGTGGACGAGGGGTGACATGATCTGGTCCAGATATGAGGCAATGTTTTCGGTGGGGCAGCTGCGTGCGGAAACCATAGATCTCCCAGGGTTGTTTTCGTTATGTATCTTAGGTGGGAGGTAGAATCTGGATGTTGTGGGAGTTGGGACAACAAGATGTTTTGCTGACTGTGGTAATTGGCCAGAACTGATCATATCATTGACCGTTGACTAAATGACTCGTTAATGAGCCTTAATTGGATCGCTTTCTAGGCGTTGGTAAAATCTCCCGTCCGAAAGTTGACGTTTAGCTTCAGCGATATACATGTACAAAGGACGCGACCATACAACAACCGCATCACCTTTGCCAGCAGGTTTGATGACAATATCCCTTCGTTTGGTGAGTTGAAGTAAGGCCGCTCTCTCTGCAGATGGAAGATTGTTGTAAACAGATTTCGCCTCAAAATCAATAGCGTTGATTGCACGTCAGCAACGGTCAATAAAGTGATCTACAGCTGAAAGTACGTCTTCGGGTGGAGTCCAGGTCGACTCCTTAGGGATGAATTTGGCGAAGGGGTCTTCTGTATCACAAACCACCGCCAAAATTGCCATATAAGTGCTGGATACTTTGCTTGCCAGCTCGATCTTTACTGACATTTAGAGAAGAGGGCATTTTATTTTAAAAAGGGCGCGGGAAGAGGGAGAACAGGGTATGCAAAATGGGACTTAAACGGATCTGTAGTAAGTTGACACAGTAGTAGGGTGTCCCCCCCCCCCACCACCCCCAACAGCCAGCATCCCCACTATCTGCTGAGATGCAGAATGAGTCAAGTCTCACCCATAAAGGGGCATATTTTCTTTCCACCTTGGCAGCACACGGGCGATAGAATCTCTCATCTGAGCCTGGTAACCAAGATAAAAGTATGAATCATGGGCCATTTTCAGAGCAAACATGTCCGTTGGGTTTTCCATCAATATGTCCTCCCAAGTGAGACAAGCTTGTGCAGTATTTCTAAAAGATTAAGGAGAAGGATGATATCAACTTGGGTCCAGTGTGGGTGAAAGAGGTTAGTGTTGAACTTACATGTACATGTAACTAACCCTGATCCTTACCAGGGTTGGAAACTTTTTGAAATCACACGCCATTAAATAAATTGAAGGGGTACGCGGAATAAGGTCCTAAATGACTTTTGAAGTAACATCAAATTCTCCCTGTGTTTCACGAGGGAATACAAGGCAATTTGCCAGGGAGATTCTGAGCACAAGAAAAAAAAAGAAGGCCTGGAGTGGGTAGTTTCCAGCTGACAGGTTCCCCCGAAAAAGTTGCGGGGCAGCAAATTTGGCATTCAGTAACCAAAACCTCAAAAAAGCCTGCCTTCACAAGATAAGAGTCACAGCATTCTCCTATAATGGAATGCATTAATAAAAAATTATAGATCAATTAATTAAAGGTTTTTATTAATAATACCCTTCAGCCCACTCTTTAACAGCCTTCACATGCAGCTTTTCTCGATTTGTGATGTTGCTTCTTGCAGCTAATGACTGTAGTGTGACCATGCTATTATTTAGCTCTTGATCCACGTGAATGCCTTTGCCTGATGATATAAGGTCCAACCCGCATGACAGCACATGGCCCATAACTGTAAAAAAATAATAATAATAATTTAAACACGAAGTTCCGGGATAAAAGGCTTAGCTCCTCCTCCATTTCACACCTTTTGGGTGTGAAATGTAAATTAAGGCGTCTTTCAGTCACAAAACGTGGCTAACTTGCACGTCCTTTAAATATAGTAATTTGCTTCAAAAATCTAATTAAACCAAGATTTTACCTAAGCAAAAAAAAAAAAAATAGAAGTTCATAAAATAATAAAGGCTTCTGATATATTAACTTACATAAAGTTTTTCCAAATTGTCTTAGCAATTAGTTATGATGCATGTTTTTTGTCAGTTGTTTATGCTTCAGTGGTTGACTGACGACTGGAGGTGAGAATTAATAGCCAGGCCAGGCTCCTTTTATACTGGAACTTCGTGTTTAAGGGGATCTATTAAACTTATAAGCAGGCAGAAATAAAAAAAAAAAACACATGAGAAGTGTTTTTCACACTTCTGGCTGCAGTGTATTTGTTTTTTAATTCCCAAGTGCTAATAACACAAACTTAACAATTCATGTGAAACATTTAGTTCACTATTTCCTAGTTATAAAACTTTTTGTCCTATGCTTTGCACATGCTTATTCTGGTGACATAAATTATGCTGCATGGCACATTATAACTCGATAAAGCATGCACCTTAATTACAAAATACATCACACACATGCTTTATCAATCAATCGAGTTATAATGAACCTGGTGTGTCCAATCATAACATTGTGCCTTTCTTTGAAAAATTTATAGATATATTATATATACAATAATATATATGTTGTGTTTCAACTTTGTCCTTGGTGCAAATTTTATTTTCCTTTGTTTTGGGGTATGGTAATGTATGATTTGATAATGAGTTTTAAAGAAAGGAAAATAAAATTTGCACCATGCAAGGACAAAATTGCACCACAACATAAAATTATATAATATTATTGATTCATCAAAAACATGCAATAAACTTACAGTAATAATGTATTTCTTAATAAAATATTGATTATATAATATGGCATGCAATTATCCATGTAAATAATATACATGTACACTGTACATTTATATTATGATCTGCATCATTTGACTCACCGAAATCTGGATCTGATGCGATCATCTTGGAAATTGAACCCTCTATTCCATCAACACTAGGGTCATCATACCACCCTGTGTACTAAGAATCACACCAATACACTTTCAGCCTCTGAAATCTCTCTTACACAGGGTGTAGCTATATAAGAAAAAACTCAGCAGGTTCCATTACAAGCTCAGCTGGTTTTTCTGGCTTGTGTGCCTTCAAAATCACCCCATGCCAAGTCTTTGTTTTCTAGTGAATTTTTAGCCGGTGACATGTAGTTCTCTTACAGCTGGTGAAATTAGCCAGTAGCTGGCTCTTAGCTACATCCCTGCTTACAGTAAACTCTCTTACTACATGTAGATGCACACCCTTGTAAGGCAGACAATTAAAGACTGACATCAGATTCATTAATACCATAATCCTAAGACAAAGAAAAGTATAAATCAAACTAATTTAAAATCATTTAACCTAAGATCATTTTAAACTACAACATATATGTTGTGGTTCAAATTTTTATTTGGTTTTCAAGAATTACATTTTCAAACCAGTTTAAGTGTCTATTTGAAATCCTTTGTCTGAGCTTCATTATCATACTCTCAGACAATACAAACATCAAACTGGCTTGAAAACTTGAACCACAAGATACAGCGTACATGTATTTACGTGTTCTATAACCACTTACCGGCAGGGGTGACTGTTCACATCAGTGGTATATGACCTGACTTTATTAAATTATTATCCATCACAATCATGATCATTACACATGAAGATTGTACGGTGTAGTTTAATAAAGTTAGTGCTACTGTGAAAACACTTGGTATTAAATAATAAATTATAAGTCAAGTAGTGCCTGTTAGTACAGTCAATTATTCATAATATATTACAGTGGAAAGTAAACTAACACTAGACATGTAGGTGCAATCGATATTCATATAAATACATGAGCTAATTAAAGAGCAACAAACTTTAACATGATCATAATACATGTAATATTCATTGAATCAAAGCTGATGAAATCTAAATATAAAATTATTGAAAATATAAATAAGAAAATACCTAAATAATGTTCCTAGTGAAAGGTGGATGTAAATGCACAGGACACAAATGAAACTAAAAAAACCTAAATGCAAACTACATCTAACATGTACATTGTATGCCATACTCTATCACTAAAATGCTTAAATGAACCAATTACATTAGACATGTAATAGATACCATGTGTGACACCCTGACATAATCAAATCACATACACATGTCATTACTAACACTTTGAACCTCCCACGTTATAAGTTAATTAAAGGGGCTTGTCTTCAAGTTGACGTTTTTTTTCATATTTTTGGCTGAGACCATGCTAGATCAGAATTAAACCTGCATGAGCATCTTATTTCAACACAAAATGCTTTTAGAACACCAAGAACAACATATCAAGTTAATTCTTGAAGAAGAATAAAACATTCAATCAGTTTTTAGCAAATTTTCCAAACACATTGTTGGCGGAAAATGAACGGACTACAAAAAATTGGCCCCGATTTTTTCAAGTTGCAATCCACTTCATTCCCAGCCATCTGCAGTCAGAGACATCAGTACACTTGTCTAAAAAGTTTCAGTGAGCTGTGTACTTGTAAAGAAATTTTTAACAAAACCAGAACATTATTTTTGCATTTCCACCGATAGAAACGTGTCTTTTAGCTTTTTTGAAATAACACTAAAAATGGTGACAATAGCCCCTTTACAACAACAACAACAACAACAACAACAACGATTTATTTTCAAATAATAAAACAAGTGCCAGTGCCATTTTATGACTTGAGTACTGGTGATAAACACAAAATTAATCAGTCAACCAACCTGTGTTAAAGTCGCATCATACATTTTTGCTGCCTCATTACTGGTCGTTGTCAGCGGCAACCCTTCACTTTGCCAAGCCTTCAATAGAAAATTGAATGGACTGAGCCTGCTTATTAAGAATTGCATGTATTTCACCAAAATGTCAATTTCTTTTACTGAAAATTATATCATTTCATCATGCCCTAATGGATCACACCTTCTGTTCCACACTTTTTGCAATTTTCCCAGTATATTTTCTAAACTTTTAATTAAAGTTGCACAGCGTTCTGTTAGTATGTATATTTATGTAAAGAAGTAAGAGAAGAGCAAAGTGTAGGAGGGGAGGTATATTAATATCTGGGGGGGGGGGGGGGGGGGGACAAGTTTTATGACCAAGCATCTACCTTCTCATCCAACATGCTTGTGAGGTAATTTTTTATAAATATCATACTGTATCTGTGACCATTCCACCTTTCTTTCCTTTCTTTTATGACCTTTCTACAATTTAATATTATTGTTGTATAGTTATTGATTATTTAGAGTAATTTTAGAGTAATGTAGCTCTAGCTACATGTATTACATATTTTATAACATATCTGCATGTTTGCAAATTTATTGCACTCTAAAGTGGCAACATTTAGCAGGATGCAAATCGAAATCTATACTGCTTCTTTCACCTGTTAACGCACTCTAGCTAATCTGTGATTTACAGAGAGCCGAGGCGTGCGTTTCTCGAAGCTCCCGAAGACTTTTCGGGCCCGAAAGAGTTTCTAACGAAAGGCGTTGAAGTTTTTAGCCCACAAATCAGCTAAAGTTGTGTAGTAAACGCAACATTTTATTGCTTAGCTTTCAAAATCAACAAAAACCGAATCTTTATTGCTAAACATTCTCACGTAACACAGCTTTTCGGGTCCGAAAAGTTTTCGGGACTTTCGAGAATTGAGCGAAACGGCCGGCGCCTGGTCGTGCAGCCCGGGGCTGGTGGTTGACAGAATGGGCCTTTTTGAGATTTGTTCCTACATTCATGTACTGTAGTCTGATGAACTTAGTTCATCAAAATTGTGCTTTCTATTTACAGATTGACCGATCCGTCTCCTCGCTATTTGTGATCGATACCAATATTGATATTTCATGACACAATCATGTATACGAATAATTATTTGTCCGGTCGCCAGCCAGTTCAGACTGACAAATGAAAAGCGCGCTTAGCTTCATGAAAAACTGAATCAGTCAGTGACAATTTTATACTCACGTCAAGATCTCTCCAATGGCTGTGAAGATACGACATTTCCGAAACGTTTTGGCAGATAAATTAAGGTCTTTTTAAAAGAAAAGGGTCACATAGGGTCACGGTGTGATCTCACGTTGTCTGTCACGGAAGATTTGTGGCCCGCGCGAATACACTGTACGAGTCAGTGGTTGCTCTGATCGAACGTTTTTGACTGTGTGTCATGTGTCACGCACAGCACACAACAAAAAAACATGACATAAGTGTCGCGTAGCGGGTCAAGGTATATCTTCGTGTATGTCCCATATTATATTCGTGGGAATATCTTGCGTTGCCTTGGATGGATCCATGCTTTCAATCTTCTTTTTCAAGACAACAGATACTTTAAACGTGGACAAGGGACTGAGGAATTTCTTATATTGAAGGTAAAGAAAGTAGGTTTTTAATTTCGCTGGGCAGAAAAACTTGTTTTTGTGTTTTTTTGAGCTATTTTGAAAAAAATAGCTCATTAGCAGGCGCGAAGGTTGGTTTGTGATGTTTGTTTGTTAGTATGTATGTATGTATGTATGGATGGATGTATGTCTTGGGTTATGTCACACCAATCAGATTGTCTCTAGTATGTACACCGTGTACTATGTCAGCCAATCAAATTCTCGCTTCTAAAATGGTATTACTGAAGGTCAGAGAAGGGCACTTGGCATGAATTGAAAATCAGCCATCTTGGATGTTCGCGATTGTTGCCTCGAAGATTAAAAGTGTAAAGTTTTGAAGATTTGTTGGTTGGGAATTGTGCAGTAATCCCGACTGGCTTGCTAACATGGCAATATCAAGGGCATTTATTCGGAAATACTGCCTAAAATGTGCTCTATGCATGAATTGTACAATTAATGGTCTGCGAGGGATGAGACGTCCAAAAAATGTGGACTGCGGTTACGTTTATAGGTGAGCTTGTACTGAAATAAGAAAGTATAGCTTTATTGCAAAAACGGCAAGCGGATTTCAAATAATGTGATGTGGAACATGAATTGGATGTTTCAAACCTGGGTTTCAAGCGATTACTATTTGAAATGGTATCTTTTTTGTCAGTCACGTTGTCTGCCCGTGAAAATGTTGAACTTTGTCCTTATAGAAACTTGTCCGGGATGCATGACCTCATGCATGGAGTTCAACAGAGAAAACTTAATGCAATTAATATACAATTTACAGTATTTAAAACGTTTATCTTTCTGTGAATTAATGTGAGCAGATGTGTAGGTTATTAATTGTATGCCCCAAGCGATTACTACAAGCGAGTAGCGACTGTATTTTGTATGAGCAGTCACGTTGTGTGCACGTGCAAATGTTGAACTTTGTGCTTATAGAAACTGGTACGTGATGGAATTCAACATGTTTTCGAGAAAACGTTAATTCTTATGGTGCGTTAAAAAACGCCTGTTCAAAAAACTATTAGTAGCAAAATTCATTTTGGATGTGCTAAGTTTCTGATTTAAGACTTTTCTGGTCGACATTACAGGAAAAGATGTTTGGTTCCAAATGTTAACCTCAAGGTTGTGGTTTTGAGTTGAAAACAATTTAATCTAATTAGTTTCTGTTTCTATTTGCACGACTTTTTTGTGGAGAATAAAAACAGTTGTTTGAATACTATTAGTTGCAATTTACAAGGAGGCTACCAATATTCATTTTACATGCGTTTAGTTTCTGTTAAAGACTTTTCTGGTTGACATTACAGAAACAGGTGGTTCAAAGAATTTTTGTCACTAATTTAATTAGCTTGTGGTTTGGAGTTAAAAACTATTTAATTTAATTAGTTTGCGGCCAAAGGAAACCATTTCCACGTTTCTTTTGTGAATAATAAAAGCAACTTTTTAAAAAAAGACTAGAATTTTCAGAAAATAATAATCCTTCAATTTGGATGCATCAAATTTCTGTGCAGGACTCTTCTGGTTGACATTTAATACACTGATTACAGAGACCAGTTGCTTATTTCACTGGGGCCGTAGTTTCGTCATAAAATAACTCCGAAGATCCCGTGAAAAAGCTAGCCAAAACTTCCCACCTATTTTCATACCCTAACCCTTTAGGCTAGAATACAAAAGCAAACTTTGCATTTTTCCACCTAAATAGAGTTTTGGTCCCAGTGGGCCCGTTTCTCGAAAGTCCCGGCAACTTTTCGGGCCCGCAACTCATATTCAAATCAGAATCTATAAAATGGTGATGCATTTTTAGCCCTCAAACCAGCTCGACTTGTTTTGTCAATTTAGAATTTTAATGCTTAGCTTTCAAAATCAACAAAATTTTAATCTTTAATGAATACATTGCGCACATAAGATAGCTTTCCGGGCCCAAAACGTTATCGGGACGTTCGAGAAACGGGACGCAGTTCGTGATCTTGGTAGTTTTGGGGGGTAGGGGGCGGGCCAGAGGATTTGAAAAACGTATATCTGCAGGCGGTTATTTGTGCTAGTTTTCTTCCACTGTTTTGTTGCTTTCACCATTTCATATCATTTAGGGAATTTTCAAAATAGCTCATGCACGCAATGCGTGCCTATGTTTTGTCTGAGCCAGACAGTCGGCGAGGATGAGGAATTCTTTTGTTCTGTGAATAAATAAGATATTTCCAGTATTATACCAAAACTATTAATTTTTGGGAAGAAAGATTGTGGGAAAAGCTTTCGTTTCTCAGTACATAATCCCCCTGTTATTAAAAGTTTTCGACATCGATCGATTCGTTTCGTTCAGTGATGTCAGCTAGGTCGACAATAACACATGATGTTAAGCTTACTTATATTAAATGGGTGTCTTCAACCAAGATCGTTTTAAAATTACCTGTAATGCCATTATTTAGTTAATGCAATTTTGTAATACTTATTTTATGGTCTTGATTTCTTTCTTTCTTTCCTTCTATTTATCTCATATTCCTTCCTTTCCTTTTCCTGAGAAATAAGTCGTATAAATAAGCTTACATGTAATTATTGAAATCATTTCACGTCTGTCTAAAATTTAAATTTGTATTCATGAATGAATTCTGAGAAGGTCAAGTTTTGTCAGCAGCCATGCACAGTGGGAAGGATATATCATATTTCATCTTTGTATGCCAAACATCAGTGGTCATAAAAAAAAGGTTCAACAAATTACATATTATTTTCTTAAATTTAACTATAGAGCTTTCATTTAGTTGAAGTCCCTTGTGGTTCATTACTTTACAGATACATAATCATATTGAAAAATGCTCCTTTGTAAATTGTGATTGGTTGTCACCACAGACAGTATTAATCAAACAAAGTACATGTCATCAGCTTTGCATTTGTTTGAACAATGATCAGTAATTTTTGTAACTGGGCATAATTTGAATATAATTTGTCAAAACAGTGCTTTGCCATACATATTTTCAATTTACAATAAATAATGTTTTTTTTTTTTGGGGGGGGGGGGGTATATATTTATTACTCATGCGCAAAGCGGCATGAGGTAAGGTTTTGGCTCCAGTTTTCTTGTTATTATTTTTATTATTATTTTTATTTTTTGTGTCACAATTTTGCATGCAAATTTATACACGCATATTTTAAATTGTGCACTTCCGGTTCATGTCTTCGCCATTTACACTTCCTGTTTAGTGACTTCCGGCTACTGTCACTTCCGGTAAAAGAGCGTTACTTACGTGTCGCGACAGCATCTCCTACAACCCTACATACATTACTATTTTGTGTTTGGTATACATGTATATAAGACTTAGCCGAAGAATCACTGGCTTCATTGTGGTACAGCCTTCAAGGTTTTATGTTTTCCAAAACATTCAATAGTAAACAATGTGGTTTCCAGGAATGATGACTGAATGTAAGGAGTAACTTATCTCCAGGTCGGACATTTCTTATCATGTTTAAAATATATCATAAAATTTTCTTACGCATGCGCATGAGTAAAGGCTGCTTGGAGCCTCTTGTTTATTAATGTGTTCAACAAGGGAGAATACTGTATGCAATCCTATAGCTCCTTGTGTTGGGTGTCCTGTGCCTTTGGTGAGCCAAAAAAATATGAATCAAGCTTTGGCCTTGCATTCATGCAAGAGAGTGTTTTTTAAGTTGTGATAATAGTGGTGTCATTGGCTATAAGTGAATATATCCTGGGTCGGCAGCCAATTTGAACTGGTCAAGCTTCTGAGGGGGACTTTAATTAAAGCTTCGAAAGCTTTTCCAGTTATCACTTCATACTACTACATGTACTAACAGCAGATTGCCGATTTTGTACAGGTACAATGTTGTCACTCAAAATGAACAATATAATCAATATATTCTCTTTGTATTCTGTTCACAGTTACTGTGGTTTTATGTTGTATTTGGCTTAAATTTGGCAGTAAAACTACAGTTATTTACAAATGCAGAAAGGAATTTTAAATATTTGGTGATATATATTTAATCAATAAAGAATGCTGATTTTAGTAATAAATAAGAGTCTGCCCATAAGAAAACATATACCGGTAAGTAAATTTAAATGAACAGGAGAATGCACCAAAACTGGATTATTTTTTGTTCAAATTTACCACTTATAGTTCCAAAAGTACAATGTTATGTAATGGCCCCTGTTACTTTCGGAATTAGCAGACATAAGGCATACAATGTACATGTAGGGGTTGCAACTTTCGGGTATCCGCTGCTTTCGGGCAGCTGTTACTTTTGGTCACCTGGAATATGGGTGGCTAGCCATTGCCCTCTTCAGAGAGTTAAAATTAAAAAAACAAATATTAAGAAAATAGGAGCCTTTAGAACTTAGCCAAAGGACTTATCCACCCCTTTTTATACCTGACTTTTTAATAAATAGAGGATATTACATGGCCGCGTGAAGGTACAAAATTTCTCTTCGAGTGTTGAAAAATATTTCACTCGTTCGCTGCGCTCACTCATGAAATATTTTTCAACACGAGAAGAGAAATTTCGTATATCCAAGCAGCCATGTAATGTTCTGTTTATTATTAATAAACACCAATGAAATCAAACCTTGTTTTTTCAGTTCTTTTTGCTTTGCTCTCAATCTCGTATTCAGGATCAATGAATAGCCTTTTCCTATATTCGTGCCTTGTAAGGTAACGGTCAATGCTTGTTAAGATTACTCTGAGAGAAGACGGCTCATATTGTTTACCTTTCTTCGTTCTAGCTGCAATAATGAACTCAATGAGGTATACATTCAGCTCCTCTGGTGGGATTTTCTCTAATTCTCTCTCTTCTTTCCGAACCTCGCAAAGAAAGTTTAAAACAATGTTGAGGTCATACATGGTCTTTTTCTTTGTATTTCCGTTCTCTTGTTGAGCAATGAGCTTGTCAACATCATCTTCGGACACATCAACAAATCTGCATTTAGAATTATCGTTTATAAGTGAGAATATTTAGAAGTTCGTCCACCATTCTGAAATTGTGTCGAGACTACTTTGACAAAGGCGCCATTGCAAAAGGCGTGATTTATTATGTAACCATAGCAACAGTGATCTTTTCACATGTGAAGATAACATGTTATTCTCACGTGTGAAGATATGATGTTTACGCGTGAAAGCTCACCTGGTATTTCATTGGTGATTATATAATAATTGTATATCTTTTTATTGAAACTGATCTTATCATGATCTAAGAAAAAGATACAGTGTTTATTTTCTTGAAAAAAATAATAATAATTATTGTGACAATTCATTGATACATGTACATGTATATATATTTTTTTAATAATGTAACTTATAACAGTGTACATGTATGTTGTAATTATAAACTAATGTAGGGGGTATTATGCCCCCTACAGTACCAATGGCACAATGGTTTGTTTTTCTAGAATGACCCCAGCAGAAAAACTATGAACAGGCTTTTATACGTGTACATTACCTTTTTAAATTAGCTGTCAAGTGAATTTAGTATTTAACATTAATACATGTATGTATGTTCCAGCTGAGTTTCAAATTTTTGAATGCTCTGCCTAAATTAAATAAATTATTTGAAAACCTTTCAATTAATAGTTTTATGTCTTCAAACAAACCCTCAAAAACATTTTTTTTCAACTTTTTTGTAATTTTTTTGTTGTGCTTCTTAAAAGTACATTGTACATGTATTAATATTTACAATTGTACACATTGTAATTATACACACAAAGCATACCTTGTTGAAAGAAAAGTAGTTCAATGCTGTCTATTAATGCTATAAGCAGTAATAAATTATTGCTAATTAATACAGAGCATATTCACTTGACTGTGAACAATGTACATAATAATTTTTATTGACATCTGCTTGAAAATGAAACTGGTCAAAGATATTTGGGACATCAAAGAAAACAAATACAATTAATAAGACTAGTTTGGAATTTTCAAAAAGATATTTTAAAATAAATTTTCAAGTAAAATTTATACCACAACATATCCAAACATGCAAATTAAAAGCCAGTTAGTCATTTAGTCTATGTTATCTTGTTTTTTAGTCATTCTGATGTGAAACTGACATGGCTCAAGTTGAAGATATCAGCATTAATGATATGCAGTTCCAAAGTTCTGCTCTAATATGTAAACCTGAAGGCGAGTACAAAATGTGCCATGAAATAGTACATATCAGTTTTTGTTTACAGTGTCCGTTTGTACACATATATTGTACAACCAACTGCTCTTGAAATTGAAGATATCAGCATTGATGATATGCAGTTTCAAATTATTGCCATAATGTGTACATAAATCTAAAGGCAAGTACAACATGTAGTTCATGAAATAGAATTCATTCCTCGGACCGAAGGCACGAGCATAGCGAGGTTAATAAATCTGTCGTGCCTCTGGAGCTAAGCCTGGCAACAATGTGGTACTACTTCATGTAAGCCTATATAGGAGCATGGGAAACAAAGATGGCGGATAGTAAACGGTACACAAACCATCGAAAGGACCTTTTACCAACGTTTTTGGTTTCAAAGAAGACGAAGTGGATGGCGAAAAGCCTCATACGCAAATCGCAAATCGAGTGTATAGTGATTTCGTTAAAACTCATTCTACCATAATATCTTGCATTCATGTACATGCACAAAAACTGCTGATGTGTGTGCATATTTTCTTTTGCTTTGTAGATGTAGACTTTCCAGTAGTCATTCCTGGAGGCAATATTCATAGAGTTGATATTAAAACAAGAGAAAGTGGAGGATGGAAGAAGAAAAGTATTAAGCTGTCAATCAATTAAAGTGCACCTGACCGCCAATTTTTTTTCTTTTAATCAACTCAATGTACGTTGAAAAGTCGAAGAGTGAAATATTTCTTGTTTTTACTACCATTTTCGAGCTACCGTGAACAGCAAACTTTTTTCCGCGTTGTTATATGCTTGAAACGTTCAAGTTTGTCGTGTCAAACTGTTGCGTTTTAGAGGTGTTTACATGTCAAATTTTGACAGCTCCGCCTCAAATTGCCTCAATTGAGGCGGAGCTGTCAAACTTTGACATGTAAACACCTCTAAAACGCAACAGTTTGACCAGACAAACTTGAACGTTTTAAGCATGTAATAACGCGGAAAAAAGTTTGCCGTTCACGGTAGCTCGAAAATGGTAGTAACGTCGCGTTAGTGAGTTATAGAGATTTGAATTTACTAAATGCTAATTAGATGACGTCAAATGCAGACTCGTTTATTATACAACTACTTGTTTCCACCTCCAAGTAATATTTTTGTACAAATCGATTGACTATAAACAGTTTTTATTAGTATTTTTTAAATTGATTATCCTTAAGCTGTGAACTGCATATTGTAAATTGAAGTAGAAATAAAGGTAAAGTCTGCATTTGACGTCATCTAATTAGCATTTTGTAAATTCAAATCTCTATAACTCACAAACGCGACGTTAAAAACAAGAAATATTTCACTATTCGACTTTTCAACGTACATTGAGTTGATTAAAAGAAAAAAAAATAGGGTTTAGGTGCACTTTAAAATATTGTTTCCACTTGTGAATGCAACTCAACAAAAAATATATATTGTCCTGTGCATAGAATCAAACAATAATTATTAATAGTAAATACATAATTTTGTCAGACTACTACTTCTTGAATTCCTGGAAAACTCTTGGTATTTGAAAATTGTCTTCCAAACTACCACTATCGAAGCAACGTACTGGTATTGAATGGTCACACTGTAGGTTTACATCCACAGAACTAAATGAAACAACTTAAGGTTTGGCTGTGGGAGGTGAACTCTTTTGGGTGCATTGCATGGTTTAACATCCATGTTAAGCTTGCAAACTTTTGCCTCATTGTGTAAGGTGTCTACAGGTGTTATCCATGCTATTATTTAAACAGTTGTGCAAGCCTGTTGCCTACTAAGAAAAATGTAGAAGAACCCAAACCTCAAAATATCTGCAGGGCCCTGGGAACCTGCTTGAAAACTCTCCTTTTTCCACCTACTGAATTTTAATTACGTTTTTTTTTTTTTTTTTTACACTCACGTAATAAGACAATTTTGTTACCATTAACAGCAACTCTCCGTCACGCGTGACCAGCAATCCACAAGACTGAAATGAATATTTCTTTGTAACGTCCGAGATTTTAATGAAACCTAATATCTCTCTGGAAAACACTTTAAAAGTCACAAGTTAACGGAAAAATAACTTCGCTACACGCATAAAAATCCTAATATTGTTCGGATAAGTAACATTTCAAATAAAATGATATTTTGTTGCTGTTTGTTTCCGAAAATGCGGTAAAATTCTCACGAGAATTACGAATCTCAGAATGAATTTACAAAACCGACGCGTAAACTTGAAAACTCCATTCAAATTTACAAAAATACTGGGTACACGTGACGGAGCATGGCTGTAAGCCATGACATTTCTGACTTATGGGTCCTGGAGTTTATGTCTACACTGTAAAGTCGCACCCTGGAAAACTCCTGGAATTCTGAATTTTGTGTCTGAATTGCAGATTTGAAAGGTCAGATAACACCCCAAAAGAAGAAAGAGTTGTACACAAAGCTTGACGAGATCCTGTTGGCTGCTCTTCATGAAGAGTTTGAAATGAGTCCTGGGCACACAATTGATCGCCTTGAAATGATTCGATTTCTGACTCACGTAGTGCGTCAACATTTAAGCGAATTTCCAGATCTTAAGAAGGTGCTGGACCTTCGTGATACCGTTCTAACAGGGCGTGTTAAGAAAGCCTTCCCTGAAGTGGAATATAAAAGGAAGCAAATCCGACAGGAACACTATAGGAAAGTGTATCCTTGGAAATGGCTGATTGGTTTTGATGGGAATTATTGAAGGCAGCCTGTATTTTTTCAAGCATAAATCCAGCCTCGCTTGTCAAAGAGTGCTTATACGTGTACAAGTTTGGGATGGACAATGGGTGAGGGTTGGGAAGGATTTCACAGAAGAAAGGGAGTCTAAGGCCCGGTTCATCCGTCGAAATATTCCGAAATATTGCAACATCGCAAAAACCCAAGGACGGGGGCGGGTTGCAACACCCCCACCCCCAGCCCCCCCCCCCCCCCCCCAAAAAAAAAAAAAAAAATCGTCCAAAATTACACTTATCAAGAGTCAGTAATCTCTTCAACGGGTAACTTTTCAATGGCACTTGACCAGTTAAAAGAGAAGGCCCTTCACGCTCTTTTCAGTCTAAGAAAACATACAAATTTCAGTAAATTGTCCCCATTCCTGGCAAGTAAAATATTTGACACGATGATCTCCCCAATTTTGACATATAATAGCAAAGTCTGGGGGTGTACGCAAAACCGGATCTTGGGACAGTTCGCAGATTGAAAAAATCCATTTACAATTCTGCAAGCGTTACCTACAATAGAAGTAAGCAATAAGGCATCAAATGTGGCATGTAGAGCTGAACTTGGTAGGTTTCCTCTTATTATAGCTATTAAACAGAAAATAATTAATTATACCTTATACCTTAAAAGTAAGGACAATACCTCTATTGTTAAACAGATCTTTTTAATGTCTGCAGATCTTCACTCTTCTGGTAAAAATAGCTTCTACTCTAATCTTATAAGGATATCCGAATTCTATAATTTGCCTGATTTTGACCATATTTTCTTAACTGACACTAAAATCAAACATTTTGTAAACTTAATGCAACAAAAAATATATCCTATATTGGCGACGTACCATTCAACACTCTAAGACACTCGAATTCTATAATATCTTTAAGAACGAATATACGCTTTCTCATTACTTAGACCTTACAAGAAAATCAAATGACAGAAAACAATTAGTAAAATTTCGTATAAGTAATCATAAATTAATGATTGAAATTGGTTGATATGAACAAATCACGAGAGATGATAGATTGTGCCCTACTTGTGAATCTAATGGAATTGAAGATGAAATTCACCTCCTTTTTCACTGTCCTAAATACTCAATTCTTGGGGACGAATTTTACAGGAAAATAGGGTATCACCTGCCAAATATAAAACAGTTATCTCCTTCAGAAGTTACCAATGAATTAATGAACTCTCATAATTATTTTGTAAATGTTCAATTATATTAGTAAAATTCATTCTTTCATGCTTAGATCTCCGCAATAATCAAATTATCAATCCAGACCGATGTATCTTAATTGAACTTTCCCTTTCTTTATTATATTATTGTTATTTCATTTTGTTATGTTGTAATGCTTTTGCAATACTGTAAGGATTTATAGTCATGCAAATAAAGCTACTTATTGTTGTTGTCTTCTGCAGTACCATTTATTTTTTAATAATTAAAATTAAAATTAAAATTTTGATGCTTGAACACTCTTCGAAGTTAGAGGATTAAACCACCCTACTCCACGTGCAATGCTAAGGCCTTTGCCATGAGTCTGTCAGTCATCGGCGCGTTTTCTTTCATCGCCTTCCTCTCAGTCAATAGGCCCCTGGAAATAATAACAAAAAAAGCCAATGTAGAAGTGTTCTTCATTTCGTCGAGTCTGCTTTTCATCAGATTACCTGCCACAGCTGACACGTTATGTACCCATCTCTTAGGCTGCTAGCAGTCCCACTCTGGATAGTCGAGCGGGCGCGCAAATACAGTAAAAATCCACGTATAAGAACCAAGATTTTTCCCACTTAGCCTAAATAGGTTCTTATAGAAATGGTATTTAGTGGGATTTTAGGCTACTTACGTTCTTAAATAGGTTCTTCATTTGATAGGGACCTACTACAGGACAAATGCGATATAGAAAGCCGGTAGGGTCGCAGCTCTTAGAAGCCTCTATTTCCATTGGCCTTGTAAAACAGAGCTGCTATTGTTTTTAGGGTTAGGGTCTATTGTTGCGTTGTTTGTCATATTGTTATCTCTAAGGGTGGCAAGCCAATGGTGTGAGACCTTCTAAGAGCTGCGACATCACCCTAGCTCGCCCGCTCGATTGACTGAAAAGGGACATCTAGCAGTTTCCCCTCGGCTCGTTGCTCGTTCCAGTTCCAGTCGTTCCAGTCATGCCCCCATACCTCACTAGAATTGTGGAGTATTATGTCACATGACAGCGAATGGCAGCTGTGTTTATTTTCTGACAATCTGAAACCGTTGTTTAAACGAAACGAAGACATTCCATCGTGCGAAACACGTTCTTTGCACTTCACAACCCTTACAAAGCAAAAAAAAGGGCATCTTACCTCGCTAACTGGTGATGTTGTTTTCTCGGTGAATTCAGAGCTGCATAAATCAGGAATAAGTTGAACAAATCTCGCTGTAACAAAATGTAGAACAAGTTGTGACATAAAATAAGGTGCTGCGAACTGGTGAACAGCAGGATGCTTTTCATTAAATTGCCAATCACGGTAGCCTCATCCTGCAAAACAGGCGTTTGTGGAGTGCGCAAGCGCGGAGCGCGAGGCACACGAAGGATAGAAAAAAAACGCTCGCTTGCCTCGCGCTTCGCTCTCTCCTCGGTGCAAATTCAAGTATTGGGGTGCTTACCATTTGTCAGAACTGGCGGGCCGGACCTGTCAGTTTGTCACCATCTAGAATGCCGGCGGTTTTTTGAAGACCCGTTCCTATAAGTCCATCAAAAGCGTGCATACTATTTCCGAATTGAGCAGTCCGGCCGGCCGGTTCTGACAAATAATGGAATAATATTTACAAATTGATCAGTCCGGCTGGCCAGTTCTGGCAAATGGAAAGCGCCCTTGGTCTCAGTCTGTCATCATGCTGCTTTGTTAGATAAGTAACGTAACTCCATACTGCCTTCCTTTACCCAGTTATATGAGGCGTTTGCACGTGACGTCGCGGCGGCCATATTGGTGTCCCACAACAATCAAATGGCGGCCATGTTGGTGTCCCAAAACAATGAAATGGCGGCCATATTGGTGTCCCACAACAATCAAATGGTGGCCATGTTGGTGTCCCACAACAATCAAATGGCGGCCATATTGGTGTCCCACAACAATGAAATGGCGGCCATATTGGTGTCCCACAACAATCAAATGGCGGCCATATTGGTGTCCCACAACAATCAAATGGCGGCCATATTGGTGTCCCACAACAATGAAATGGTGGCCATAATGGTGTCCCACAACAATCAAATGGTGGCCATATTGGTGTCCCAAAACAATGAAATGGCGGCCATATTGGTGTCCCAAAACAATGAAATGGTGGCCATATTGGTGTCCCAAAACAATGAAATGGCGGCCATATTGGTGTCCTAAAACAATCAAATGGTGGCCATATTGGTGTCCCAAAACAATAAAAATGGCGGCCATATTGGTGTCCCATAACAATCAAATGGCGGCCATATTGGTGTCCCACAACAATCAAATGGCGGCCATTGGTGTCCTAAACGTATCCTACGGGACTTTAGATCTATTGTTATTCGAACATTTCCTTTTGTTTTAGCACTCCAATATGGCCGCCTGTCAGGTGAATGAAAACACTCTATAAATGAGCACCGACAAACATAATTAACAGTGGTAATCCTGCGATGGCCTAGAAACCCATCCAGGGGGGAGTAGCCTATATACAGCTGTCCCCTCTCCTAAAGAAAAATGAGACATGGTGGTAGCTACATACGAGCTAAGAGGAGTTGAAATGCTTCAAGTCACCTCGTGCGACAGAAATAGGGTCAACAGTAAGTTCCGGTGTGACCCAAGTTTGGGGTCTGATTTGGAGGCGAAAAAGGATTGGTCACGGACAGTAGGTACACCAAGATGGCCGCTCAATAGAGTTTTACTAAAAATGTCTGATACTCATTCGCCTATAACTCTTGAACGAAATGCTCTTGCGCTTCAAAATTTGGCCCAGGATGTGCAGTTTTCAACACTCCATAAACATTTTGGAATCGAAATCCGTTTTTTAATGCTTCTGAATTTTGATATAACCTAAGTGCAAAAACAGAATTGAGGCGCGCGGGCTGGCATGGCAAGGGACAAATGCGCCTGTAGTTCGCCTGTTCCAGACCTCCTCCGTCTTTTTCTTTCGTTTTGTGCATTTTTAATAGTCTGTAAAAATTCGACCCCCCACCCATCATACCTGTGCGTTGCTGCCTCCTATTTTCACGATTTTGTAGCGAAGAGGTTTCAGAATTTCAACCGCGTTATCGAACTTTCCCTTGAAGAGAAAAAGGTCGAAAATGTTATTGTCTGGCCAAAGAACCCATACAATAAGTTACTTAAGTAATGGTCCTAGTAAGAAGTAGGCAACCTTACGGCAAGGAATGCGGAAAGGTGTCAATTGTGATATTGTTGAAACCGTCCATCTCATTGGCTAAAACGTGAAAATCTACCAGAACTTAACCAGGTAGTGCATTTATTTCTCTCTAGTTTACTAATTGATTCCCTTTTAGTGAAAACTACTCTGAGTTTTAATGCAACAAAAATTCTATGTGGGAAACATGTAAAATTAGAAGGCTTTCTTAGCCATTGTTTTGGAGTTTCAGGATTGGATGAAATCTTGTAGCACAAAAGAAACATCACTTTTAAATAAAGTTCCAGTACATTTTATTTAAAAAAAAAAACATGTTGTCCATAGGTTGATGTATTTCTCAGTAAGAAACACCGAAACAATCTTATGTGGGGAAAGCGAAATGCCGCGGAACAATAGAGCATTGCCTAGTTCTTACGCGCATTGTTACTTTAGTACTGACAAAAGTCAATGAAGCTACTGCGTGCGATTGTTTTTTGTCCGGGGGGAAGGGAGGGCGGGGAAACTGACCAGTGGTATGAAGATAGAATTTCTGGACAATAGCGAGTCTGGGACAGTGTAGGGGTTGTTGATGTCTAGTCTTGAATAGGGTTTCAAAATGCAGGTGAACGTGGTCTGGCATAGGGTAAGGTTCGGATGTACCCCAAAAGCCGAAATCTTTTATCAATCTCTATTTTCTATTTCAATTTCGATCCTCTGGTTGACTTCCGGAAGACTCGTTTTCATGAATCAGCGCGTCAAAGCGAGGCGGAGTCAACACATTAAGATAATATTTTAGTTATGTTTTTCTTGTATGACAGTACCCAAGGTTTATTCGTACCTTATCAGCTTGCTCAAAAGCTTCGCAGATGGCCAAACCGACCTCTTTAGTTATTTCACAGTTTGTTCCAGAACCATCTCTAAACAGAAAGAGGAAAAAAGCCGGAGATGGTTTATACCGGTATAACATTTATACTAAAATACTTGACCTGCAAAAGGTGGATAGATCACGCCAGTCGGTAGCTCGTAAGGTAATTTTGAAGTACATGACTTACTCTCGTGCTAAGATGAATAATGACCAGCTGTGTTAAAGGGAATACAGTTAACTCTCTTAAAGCATAACAATAGCTTTTCCGACGCACAAAGGCCGCAGAACTTGAACAACTCAACTGGTAATCATGTTTTAACCATGTCAATTGTTCCCAAACTCGGAACGGTCCAATTGCTCCTTCTGCCGACGTTGAAGCTAAAACCGCGGAATTGATAATTCAACCACAGGCTTACCATACTCTGTTTGCGTGGTGTGCTGTGCATCTGTAATGGCCGTATCGGTTTGCAAAACCAACTCACGAAATTTAGGGCTCATAAAATCACTGCCAAGTTGTTTACAATAAGCTAGTTTTATAAACCGATACACAGATGCACAGTAAAGCACACCACACATATGATGGTAAGCCTGTGCTTCAACAATCCAACACGTCAAAGGTTACAAGTCTCCAAACGTCAAGGCACACGGGACAACGCACTCAACTTTCAATACTTCAGCATTTTAGAAAAGTAAAAAGATCAAGCAGCGCTTGCACGACAAATTTTGAAACAAAGATTTAAAGTTGCACTGTCCTGCCGAAATAACAGCATTTCACTTACCCTATGCCACCAAATATACAACTAAATTAGATAAAAAATATTCTATAGATGGTTTTCACGGCGGCCATGTTGGTGGAATGAACAATGAAATTTTCATCCTTTGGGAATAAAACTCTGTTTTTATGCAAACGATTTCTATTGTTTCTGCATGTCCACCAACATGGCCGCCGTGGAAATCATCTATAGACAAAAACAGAAGCAGAAGCAGAAGTTTGGAGAAAAAAGCGAAGAATCTCAAGGATGGAAGTAGGTAAGGGTAAAGTCACACTGGGGCCACGATGGCTTAAAAGTAAGGACAATACCTCTATTGTTAAACAGATCTTTTTAATGTCTGCAGATCTTCACTCTTCTGGTAAAAATAGCTTCTACTCTAATCTTATAAGGATATCCGAATTCTATAATTTGCCTGATTTTGACCATATTTTCTTAACTGACACTAAAATCAAACATTTTGTAAACTTAATGCAACAAAAAATATATCCTATATTGGCGACGTACCATTCAACACTCTAAGACACTCGAATTCTATAATATCTTTAAGAACGAATATACGCTTTCTCATTACTTAGACCTTACAAGAAAATCAAATGACAGAAAACAATTAGTAAAATTTCGTATAAGTAATCATAAATTAATGATTGAAATTGGTTGATATGAACAAATCACGAGAGATGATAGATTGTGCCCTACTTGTGAATCTAATGGAATTGAAGATGAAATTCACCTCCTTTTTCACTGTCCTAAATACTCAATTCTTGGGGACGAATTTTACAGGAAAATAGGGTATCACCTGCCAAATATAAAACAGTTATCTCCTTCAGAAGTTACCAATGAATTAATGAACTCTCATAATTATTTTGTAAATGTTCAATTATATTAGTAAAATTCATTCTTTCATGCTTAGATCTCCGCAATAATCAAATTATCAATCCAGACCGATGTATCTTAATTGAACTTTCCCTTTCTTTATTATATTATTGTTATTTCATTTTGTTATGTTGTAATGCTTTTGCAATACTGTAAGGATTTATAGTCATGCAAATATAGCTACTTATTGTTGTTGTCTTCTGCAGTACCATTTATTTTTTAATAATTAAAATTAAAATTTTGATTTTTGAACACTCTTCGAAGTTAGAGGATTAAACCACCCTACTCCACGTGCAATGCTAAGGCCTTTGCCATGAGTCTGTCAGTCATCGGCGCGTTTTCTTTCATCGCCTTCCTCTCAGTCAATAGGCCCCTGGAAATAATAACAAAAAAAGCCAATGTAGAAGTGTTCTTCATTTCGTCAAGTCTGTTTTTCACCAGATTACCTGCCACAGCTGACACGTTCTAGATGTTATACCGGTAAGGGAAATGGTCAAAACTATTGTACTCTGACAGGACCCTCCGTTTTACAAAAGGACTGGTGGTCTCTTTATGTACCCATCTCTTAGGCTGCTAGCAGTCCCACTCTGGATAGTCGAGCGGGCGCGCAAATACAGTAAAAATCCACGTATAAGAACCAAGATTTTTCCCACTTAGCCTAAATAGGTTCTTATAGAAATGGTATTTAGTGGGATTTTAGGCTACTTACGTTCTTAAATAGGTTCTTCATTTGATAGGGGCCTACTACAGGGCAAATGCGATATAGAAAGCCGGTAGGGTCGCAGCTCTTAGAAGCCTCTATTTCCATTGGCCTTGTAAAACAGAGCTGCTATTGTTTTTAGGGTTAGGGTCTATTGTTGCGTTGTTTGTCATATTGTTATCTCTAAGGGTGGCAAGCCAATGGTGTGAGACCTTCTAAGAGCTGCGACATCACCCTAGCTCGCCCGCTCGATTGACTGAAAAGGGACATCTAGCAGTTTCCCCTCGGCTCGTTGCTCGTTCCAGTTCCAGTCGTTCCAGTCATGCCCCCATACCTCACTAGAATTGTGGAGTATTATGTCACATGACAGCGAATGGCAGCTGTGTTTATTTTCTGACAATCTGAAACCGTTGTTTAAACGAAACGAAGACATTCCATCGTGCGAAACACGTTCTTTGCACTTCACAACCCTTACAAAGCAAAAAAAAGGGCATCTTACCTCGCTAACTGGTGATGTTGTTTTCTCGGTGAATTCAGAGCTGCATAAATCAGGAATAAGTTGAACAAATCTCGCTGTAACAAAATGTAGAACAAGTTGTGACATAAAATAAGGTGCTGCGAACTGGTGAACAGCAGGATGCTTTTCATTAAATTGCCAATCACGGTAGCCTCATCCTGCAAAACAGGCGTTTGTGGGGTGCGCAAGCGCGGAGCGCGAGGCACACGAAGGATAGAAAAAAAAAACGCTCGCTTGCCTCGCGCTTCGCTCTCTCCTCGGTGCAAATTCAAGTATTGGGGTGCTTACCATTTGTCAGAACTGGCGGGCCGGACCTGTCAGTTTGTCACCATCTAGAATGCCGGCGGTTTTTTGAAGACCCGTTCCTATAAGTCCATCAAAAGCGTGCATACTATTTCCGAATTGAGCAGTCCGGCCGGCCGGTTCTGACAAATAATGGAATAATATTTACAAATTGATCAGTCCGGCTGGCCAGTTCTGGCAAATGGAAAGCGCCCTTGGTCTCAGTCTGTCATCATGCTGCTTTGTTAGATAAGCAACGTAACTCCATACTGCCTTCCTCTACCCAGTTATATGAGGCGTTTGCACGTGACGTCGCGGCGGCCATATTGGTGTCCCACAACAATCAAATGGCGGCCATGTTGGTGTCCCAAAACAATGAAATGGCGGCCATATTGGTGTCCCACAACAATCAAATGGTGGCCATGTTGGTGTCCCACAACAATCAAATGGCGGCCATATTGGTGTCCCACAACAATCAAATGGCGGCCATATTGGTGTCCCACAACAATCAATGGCGGCCATATTGGTGTCCCACAACAATGAAATGGTGGCCATAATGGTGTCCCACAACAATCAAATGGTGGCCATATTGGTGTCCCAAAACAATGAAATGGCGGCCATATTGGTGTCCCAAAACAATGAAATGGTGGCCATATTGGTGTCCCAAAACAATGAAATGGCGGCCATATTGGTGTCCTAAAACAATCAAATGGTGGCCATATTGGTGTCCCAAAACAATAAAAATGGCGGCCATATTGGTGTCCCATAACAATCAAATGGCGGCCATATTGGTGTCCCACAACAATCAAATGGCGGCCATTGGTGTCCTAAACGTATCCTACGGGACTTTAGATCTATTGTTATTCGAACATTTCCTTTTGTTTTAGCACTCCAATATGGCCGCCTGTCAGGTGAATGAAAACACTCTATAAATGAGCACCGACAAACATAATTAACAGTGGTAATCCTGCGATGGCCTAGAAACCCATCCAGGGGGGAGTAGCCTATATACAGCTGTCCCCTCTCCTAAAGAAAAATGAGACATGGTGGTAGCTACATACGAGCTAAGAGGAGTTGAAATGCTTCAAGTCACTACGTGCGACAGAAATAGGGTCAACAGTAAGTTCCGGTGTGATCCAAGTTTGGGGTCTGATTTGGAGGCGAAAAAGGATTGGTCACGGACAGTAGGTACACCAAGATGGCCGCTCAACAGAGTTTTACTAAAAATGTCTGATACTCATTCGCCTATAACTCTTGAACGAAATGCTCTTGCGCTTCAAAATTTGGCCCAGGATGTGCAGTTTTCAACACTCCATAAACATTTTGGAATCGAAATCCGTTTTTTAATGCTTCTGAATTTTGATATAACCTAAGTGCAAAAACAGAATTGAGGCGCGCGGGCTGGCATGGCAAGGGACAAATGCGCCTGTAGTTCGCCTGTTCCAGACCTCCTCCGTCTTTTTCTCTCGTTTTGTGCATTTTTAATAGTCTGTAAAAATTCGACCCCCCACCCATCATACCTGTGCGTTGCTGCCTCCTATTTTCACGATTTTGTAGCGAAGAGGTTTCAGAATTTCAACCGCGTTATCGAACTTTCCCTTGAAGAGAAAAAGGTCGAAAATGTTATTGTCTGGCCAAAGAACCCATACAATAAGTTACTTAAGTAATGGTCCTAGTAAGAAGTAGGCAACCTTACGGCAAGGAATGCGGAAAGGTGTCAATTGTGATATTGTTGAAACCGTCCATCTCATTGGCTAAAACGTGAAAATCTACCAGAACTTAACCAGGTAGTGCATTTATTTCTCTCTAGTTTACTAATTGATTCCCTTTTAGTGAAAACTACTCTGAGTTTTAATGCAACAAAAATTCTATGTGGGAAACATGTAAAATTAGAAGGCTTTCTTAGCCATTGTTTTGGAGTTTCACGATTGGATGAAATCTTGTAGCACAAAAGAAACATCACTTTTAAATAAAGTTCCAGAACATTTTATTTAAAAAAAAAAACATGTTGTCCATAGGTTGATGTATTTCTCAGTAAGAAACACCGAAACAATCTTATGTGGGGAAAGCGAAATGCCGCGGAACAATAGAGCATTGCCTAGTTCTTACGCGCATTGTTACTTTAGTACTGACAAAAGTCAATGAAGCTACTGCGTGCGATTGTTTTTTGTCCGGGGGGAAGGGAGGGCGGTGAAACTGACCAGTGGTATGAAGATAGAATTTCTGGACAATAGCGAGTCTGGGACAGTGTAGGGGTTGTTGATGTCTAGTCTTGAATAGGGTTTCAAAATGCAGGTGAACGTGGTCTGGCATAGGGTAAGGTTCGGATGTACCCCAAAAGCCGAAATCTTTTATCAATCTCTATTTTCTATTTCAATTTCGATCCTCTGGTTGACTTCCGGAAGACTCGTTTTCATGAATCAGCGCGTCAAAGCGAGGCGGAGTCAACACATTAAGATAATATTTTAGTTATGTTTTTCTTGTATGACAGTACCCAAGGTTTATTCGTACCTTATCAGCTTGCTCAAAAGCTTCGCAGATGGCCAAACCGACCTCTTTAGTTATTTCACAGTTTGTTCCAGAACCATCTCTAAACAGAAAGAGGAAAAAAGCCGGAGATGGTTTATACCGGTATAACATTTATACTAAAATACTTGACCTGCAAAAGGTGGATAGATCACGCCAGTCGGTAGCTCGTAAGGTAATTTTGAAGTACATGACTTACTCTCGTGCTAAGATGAATAATGACCAGCTGTGTTAAAGGGAATACAGTTAACTCTCTTAAAGCATAACAATAGCTTTTCCGACGCACAAAGGCCGCAGAACTTGAACAACTCAACTGGTAATCATGTTTTAACCATGTCAATTGTTCCCAAACTCGGAACGGTCCAATTGCTCCTTCTGCCGACGTTGAAGCTAAAACCGCGGAATTGATAATTCAACCACAGGCTTACCATACTCTGTTTGCGTGGTGTGCTGTGCATCTGTAATGGCCGTATCGGTTTGCAAAACCAACTCACGAAATTTAGGGCTCATAAAATCACTGCCAAGTTGTTTACAATAAGCTAGTTTTATAAACCGATACACAGATGCACAGTAAAGCACACCACACATATGATGGTAAGCCTGTGCTTCAACAATCCAACACGTCAAAGGTTACAAGTCTCTCCAAACGTCAAGGCACACGGGACAACGCACTCAACTTTCAATACTTCAGCATTTTAGAAAAGTACAAAGATCAAGCAGCGCTTGCACGACAAATTTTGAAACAAAGATTTAAAGTGGCGCTGTCCCACCGAAATAACAGCTTTCACTTACCCTATGCCATCAACTAAATACAACTAAATTAGATAAAAATATTCTATAGATGGTTTTCACGGCGGCCATGTTGGTGGACAGAACAATGAAATTTTCATCCTTTGGGAATAAAACTCTATTTTTATGCAAATGATTTCTATTGTTTCTGTCCACCAACATGGCCGCTGGAAAACCATCTATAGGGAAAAACAGAAGCAGAAGCAGAAGTTTGGAGACAAAAGTGAAGAATCTCAAGGATGGAAGTAGGTAAAGGTAAAGTCGCACTGGGGCCACGATGGCCCACACGGCCGGGGCTTAACCCGGTTTCCGTAGCATGAAGCAACTAGGAATATTGCTACTCCCCCCTGGATGGGATGCTAGTCCATCGCAGGGTTACCCCCAGCATTTTGTCGCCGGTACCCATTTATACACCTGGGTGGAGAGAGACAGTGTGGAGTAAAGTTTCTTGTCTAAGGTAACAACACGACGGCAAAGACCAGGTTCGAACCACCGACCTTCAGGTTGAAAGTCCGACGCGCTAACCACTAGACCACCGTGCCGAAGTGATGGAAGTGGATTACAGTTAATCGGTTTTGAGGTGTTTAGTCGTTATTTTGTCTTTGTAGTTAATATTTCTTTGCGTTCAACACTTTTGGCGATTTTTTCTTCCTATTTCAAGATAAGAAACCAGGCTTACAGTAAGCTCCTGGCCATAATCATAAAAACACGATATAGAAGCCGGGACAGTGTCCATTAAAAAGCGTTTATGAATACCATCTGCAGCCAACAATACGAAATTAATTTACAGTTTCTTACTTATAATGCAAATGTGAAACGTTTTTTTTTTTTTTTTTTTTTTACAAAGCTGGACCATTTATTTTTTAGGTTTCCAATGATGAAAAAATGGGTTTTTGTCTTTCGAAAGAATTAACTGACCTTAAAGATGTACTGTTGACAAATTTGAAAATTAGTCGTACCTCGCGTAGTCTCTGAGAGAAGCAAGAAGTTTCAATGTTGCATCTTCATTCTTTGCTCCTAATGTACACATAAGCATGTGGACATCGTTAAACACCTAGTAAAAAAAAAAAGAGAAAAAAAAAATCGCACTAATATTACTTAATATAGCTCTACGTCTTAGCTTAATTGCAGTTAGTGACACAGTTGCAAGGCACGTGAGAGACATGTGAGATCTTGTGAGCGGCAAACGAGAGCATGTGCGAGGCATATGAGAGCAATACGAGAGCATGTGAGAGGCATGTGAGAGGTATACGAGAGCATGTGAGAGGCATGTGACAGGCATGTGACAGGCATACAAAAGCATGAGAGAGGCATGTGAGAGCCTCGTATATGACTGTCATGCGCGACGAACATTGTGTATACAATAAGCCTCGTTCGATATATTAATACCTGGCTCTCGGTACGTGGAAAGAAACTCATAAGTGTGATTACAACGCGCGCGTTGATTGGTTGATTCATCGTCATTGGTTGATTCATCGTCACATGACATCTAACAAACAAACTGTTTCCCGCCAATTGTGCTAAGCGGGCAACATTTACGAAAGCGGGCAACAATTTCGACGTCAGAGGGTAACAATGCACAGTCGCCCGCTGGCGCACGTGATGAGACCGTGACAAAAGGTGGCATGATTATGATGGATCGAGTGCTCGGCGCGTTTTTCAAACTGTCTTGTGTTGTGTTTGTTTTGTGTGTGTTGCTATATAACAAATCACTTAATGACTGATTCCTCGGGAAACAGTGAATTTTGTTTCCAAAGAATCTCGGTGTTTCCCGAGACGACGACGACGACGTCGTGCATACAGGCAAGTATAAATCTGGCCAAAGCATCCGGGAAAACTGAGTGTGCAAACTTTAATTCAAACGAATGATCTTACATACCAAGATATGATCATCAGTGTGCGACTCCCAGAGGTGGTACTGTTCCTTCCAACGGTTACCAACATCAATGCCTAACAATGATAAATGACAAAATTGAACAGTAGGCACCCAATGAGTGCATGAGTCTGTTGCTCTATATGTAAAGTTCTCCTGCTACCTTCCTCTCACCCCTCCCCGTTTCTTCCGCAAATTTTGTAAACGAATAAATGCCCGGAAACATCAAAGGCTTAAACGTTTTTTGACGTTGAAAATTTTTCACTCGCTAAACCACAACCCCCTCCTCCAGTCTTGACGAGCGAGTATGTATATGGCTGCATGAGTCTGTCGCTCTATATGTAAAGTTCTGCCGCTGCCTACCTCTCCCCCTTCCCGTTTCTTCCGCAAACAAATAAAAGCCCCGAAAGACTTCAAGTATTTTTTATTTTGAAACAGTGTTACTCGCCCCCCCCCCCCCACCCCTTTTTCCAGCCACCCACCCCCCTTCTCTTGAGGACCAAGTATGGACTGTGGATCCACCGTTGCTGACCGGGATCAACTCTTCTTGCCATTTCCCAAGCAGGCAAGAGAAAAGAAAAAAAGAGAAGGGGCTCGAACCACCAACCTTTCGATTGTTCGATTGAAAGTCCACTAACCTCTACGCTTTTACAACAGTGCGTCTAAATACATGTAAACATTGCCAACACATACTTTTTTTTTCCTCTCTTACTGGAAAAATTCATAGAACTGAATTGTAAATTTAAGACTGAAAGGATATGCAATTAATATACCAACCTTCCATTTGAAGTCTATAAAGCAGCGATGAAGCATCCACTAAATCTAAAATGGCACCTGAATGACAGCGCTTAACAACCTTAAGAACAAAAAAAATAAAGAAAAGCAATTTGTTAATAGAAATAATAACATATAAATAAACAATCACTTCAAAAAGGGTAAAATATGAAGCACCTTTTTATTCGTGTCTAGCAGTACTTTTACCCGGTCTTGACACACAAGCTGTCAGAAGACTTTAAAATAATTCATCGCCAAGACGACTGCATGCAGACACTTAAAAGACCTCAGTAGTTCCTTAACGTCCACATTGGAGAATGCATTGCTATTTCGCCATTTCTACGTGGTCATTGCATAAGCAACGACAAGAACGTTTGTCACTCCTTCGAACGACATTTTGTGTAGCCGTAGTCTAGCACTTCGTTAAGTAACAATCTTAATCGAAAACAGCAATTCGATTTTCGCGCCCTTTCAACGACCGTAGTCGTCCCAACTTCAGGTAACATTTGTAGTACGTCGGGTTGTGCGTTCGTAGCTATTGTAGTCTAGACGTCAGGCAAAAGGTGTCAAGACGAGCTATCTCGTATTAGTACTTTGTTCATCATTTAGACGAATGTTAACTGAAGTTTGTCTCAAGTATAAAAACAATGACACTGACGAGGAAAATAGTATTTTCCAATAATGTATAGTAAAGTAATGTTCAGTACCGCTGTTATTATTATTACCGCTCAAATCTAAACTACCACCGTCTCGCTAGAATTGTCTCATTTCTTGCGAGACGCGTCTCGTTTCTCGCGAGCCGCGGCCCTTTCTTTCGCGAGTGCACTGCAAATACCGTGCAAGCGCTTCGAGTCCTGATGTATTCGAAACTGTTGTCTGTGTACATACTGTACATGCACACATTTATTTATTTAAATTACTTCTTACCTCTTCATCATATATATCCAATGCAGCTTGGTATTCTCCCTGAAAAAATTAAATGGTCAGTAAACACAATAATTACGAAAATAACGACATTTAAATAATACGGCTTGCAAGTGGGTGCAGTAGGTCACAAAGCATTTGCTTTCTAATAAAAAAAGGTCAGTAAATCTCTTGATGGCTGTTTCACCTGGATGATTCGTATGGTAGATGTCAGCTGAAGGGAATAGAGGAGCCCAAGATCTCAGAAAAGATCAAATCTAGGACACTCAGTCAGGCCGGAGACTGCTATCGTCACCCAGAACTTCAAGCCAATAAGGTCGTAATCTGGGAACTGGAGCATGGTAAGAGAGACCCTGGACGACCAGCAAAGACAATGGTGAAGATGATGTTTGAACATGCAGGGGTAGAGACAAAGGAAGACCGTTTTTTTTATGTGTAGTGTCAGGCACCGTGTCCGACTTAAGTCTTGCCACTTAGGTCGACGGAACTGAAAGTTCTGAACTGAATTACATGGAAATGTTTACCTTTAATATAGAAATAAATGTAAGTTTAAGTATAAAATTGGCTGTGCGTTTGCCTTCATGTGTACCAAATAGACCACAGTTTTAAAGTCTGAAATATAAAAATTTTTGATCACCTTTTCAATGTGATACAGAGCCCAGTGCCAATAGTTGTGACAGGCTAACATTGCGCCCATCTGAAAAATAATGAACTTGTCCAATAAAACTATGAATAACATGTAATATGTAATAAATGATTACAAAATAATTGTTTTAGATTATGCAAGCAAAATAATTCTTAAGAAACCCATTTTATTTGAACCGTTAACTGCCATATATACATGTGTTATGTTGTAGTTTAATTTTATCACTGGTTCAATTTTTATTTTCCTTTGTTTATATTCATTATCATACAATGTATATTAATACAGAAAAGAACAATAGAAAATAAAAGTTGATCCAAGGATAAAATTGAACTACGACATATACTTCTAAAATATTGGAACAATGGCAATATTGATATACAGCTGTTTCCAAGTAAGTGTGATTTCAAAGTAATATTAATGTTTGCTTTGGTTTTAACTTTGCAAGCTTGTACCAATTTCATGCAACTTCCTCACATGCTTTTCCCTGCGCTTACATGTAATTGGCTGCAGTTACTATTTGCTTTCAGTTTTGATTAGTTTATTAGTTTATGTCTGCATCTGTTGCGACTGGTCGGAGTGACTTAATATCGGACATGATTCTAATTACTGAGCACTACAACAAGGAAAGCCATCTTGTAGTTGTACCAGAAAATGGTGTTTTGGTTTCAACACCCTCACCTCCACACACCCCTCTGGAGCTGACTCGTCCCCAGTCGTCTCTCAATTCACCAGAGGAGCGCGAGGTGTGATGGGAAGGAGGAAAGAAGGGAGACGTTGTCTTTCCCTTCTCCCTTCCCGTCATCCCCTTCGTTAAGGAGCCCGTTCTAGTCTTCCACGCCAAATACTAATAATGAGAGACGACTGGGGACGAGTCAGCCTCTGGCGATTCCAGTTTTGGCTTCGTACTTCCCTTTAAACATTTTGCCCTTTGAGACCCTCCTCTCCAGTAACCCGCAATTTGGCCCAATTTTCGCAGCACTCTTATTTCCTGTTATGTGGTCTCAGACATTTCAATGACCTCCCATGAGGGGTGGGGATGGATATTTTCTGGAACTGCACCTTACCGTCCAATCATTTATTGTCTTGCTAAGAAATGAAATTCCATCATCTTGTCGTCCCTCCATCTCTATCACATGTGCCTCAGCATGAGTGCTCCAGCAATCCCTTGGGTTTAGCTCCAAACCCTAAAGCATTAAGTAGCGATAAAGGGTTGTTGGCAAAACTTGTGTTGATGAACATGAAACCCCAATGTGTGACAATTCAAGCAGATTTATTTGGCACTGTTTGATTTTGGTGTTATTATTTCTTTACATCTCAGCTGATTTTGGAAGTGTAAAGGTGCATTTTGCATGAAGAAACCCCCAGTACACAGTGGCGATCATAAGGGGGAGGGGGAGGGGGAGGGGGAGGTTGAGCCATAATGTTAGAGACTGAACAGAATCTTATTTTTGGCAAGATTCGTCACTGGTTAACATGCACTTCAACTCAAGACATCTATGGTAACTTAATTTTTTTGGGGGGGGGGACCATAAAAATGATCTGATACTCGTGACAAATTGATACCGTTAGGCTCCCTATCAATAATAATTGAAAAGCTCCCGGCAAGAATGTCCTAGCTAAAGTGACTTTTTGGGGTCAAATGTTTGCAAGATTCGTCACTGGTTAACATGCACTTCAACTCAGGACATCTATAGTAACTTAATTTTTTTTTTTTTTTTTGGGGGGGGGACCATAAAAATGATCTGATACTCGTGACAAATTGAATAACGGTAGGCTTCCTATCAATAATAATTGAAAAGCTCCCGGCAAGAATGTCCTAACTAAAGTGGCTTTTTGGGATCAAATGTTTGCAAGATTCGTCACTGGTTAACATGCACTTCAACTCAAGACATCTATAGTAACTTAATTCTTTGGGGGGGGACCATAAAAATGATCTGATACTCGTTACAAATTGAATAACGGTAGGCTTCCTATCAATAATTATTGAAAAGTTCCCGGCAAGAATGTCCTAACTAGAGTGACTTTTTGGGATCAAATGTTTGCAAGATTCGTCACTGGTTAACATGCACTTCAACTCAAGACATCTATAGTAACTTAATTTTTTGGGGGGGACCATAAAAATGATCTGATACTCGTGACAAATTGAATAACGGTAGGCTTCCTATCAATAATAATTGAAAAGCTCCCGGCAAGAATGTCCTAACGAAAGTGACTTTTTGGGATCAAATGTTTGCAAGATTCGTCACTGGTTAACATGCACTTCAACTCAAGACATCTATAGTAACTTTTTTTTTTTTTTTTTTGGGGGGGGGGGGGGGGGCATAAAAATGATCTGATACTCGTGACAAATTGAATAACGGTAGGCTTCCTATCAATAATAATTGAAAAGCTCCCGGCAAGAATGTCCTAACTAAAGTGACTTTTTGGGGTCAAATGTTTGCAAGATTCGTCACTGGTTAACATGCACTTCAACTCAAGACATCTATAGTAACTTAATTTTTTGGGGGGGACCATAAAAATGATCTGATACTCGTGACAAATTGAATAACGGTAGGCTTCCTATCAATAATAATTGAAAAGCTCCCGGCAAGAATGTCCTAACTAAAGTGACTTTTTGGGGTCAAATGTTTGCAAGATTCGTCACTGGTTAACATGCACTTCAACTCAAGACATCTATAGTAACTTAATTTTTTGGGGGGGACCATAAAAATGATCTGATACTCGTGACAAATTGAATAACGGTAGGCTTCCTATCAATAATAATTGAAAAGCTCCCGGCAAGAATGTCCTAACGAAAGTGACTTTTTGGGATCAAATGTTTGCAAGATTCGTCACTGGTTAACATGCACTTCAACTCAAGACATCTATAGTAACTTTTTTTTTTTTTTTTGGGGGGGGGGGGGGGGGCATAAAAATGATCTGATACTCGTGACAAATTGAATAACGGTAGGCTTCCTATCAATAATAATTGAAAAGCTCCCGGCAAGAATGTCCTAACTAAAGTGACTTTTTGGGGTCAAATGTTTGCAAGATTCGTCACTGGTTAACATGCACTTCAACTCAAGACATCTATAGTAACTTAATTTTTTGGGGGGGACCATAAAAATGATCTGATACTCGTGACAAATTGAATAACGGTAGGCTTCCTATCAATAATAATTGAAAAGCTCCCGGCAAGAATGTCCTAACTAAAGTGACTTTTTGGGGTCAAATGTTTGCAAGATTCGTCACTGGTTAACATGCACTTCAACTCAAGACATCTATAGTAACTTAATTTTTTGGGGGGGACCATAAAAATGATCTGATACTCGTGACAAATTGAATAACGGTAGGCTTCCTATCAATAATAATTGAAAAGCTCCCGGCAAGAATGTCCTAACGAAAGTGACTTTTTGGGATCAAATGTTTGCAAGATTCGTCACTGGTTAACATGCACTTCAACTCAAGACATCTATAGTAACTTTTTTTTTTTTTTTTTTGGGGGGGGGGGGGCATAAAAATGATCTGATACTCGTGACAAATTGAATAACGGTAGGCTTCCTATCAATAATAATTGAAAAGCTCCCGGCAAGAATGTCCTAACTAAAGTGACTTTTTGGGGTCAAATGTTTGCAAGATTCGTCACTGGTTAACATGCACTTCAACTCAAGACATCTATAGTAAATGAATTTTTTTTTTTTTTTTTTTTGGGGGGGGGGGACCATAAAAATGATCTGATACTCGTGACAAATTAATACCGGTAGGCTTCCTATCAATAATAATTGAAAAGCTCCCGGAAAGAATGTCCTAACTAAAGTGACTTTTTGGGGTCAAATGTTTGCAAGATTCGTCACTGGTTAACATGCACTTCAACTCAAGACATCTATAGTAAATGATTTTTTTTTTTTTTTGGGGGGGGGGGGGAAAACCATAAAAATGATCTGATACTCTTGACAAATTGATACCGGTAGGGTTCCTAACAATAATAATTGAAAAGCTCCCGGCAAGAATGTCCTAACTAAAGTGACTTTTTGGGGTCAAATGTTTGAAAGATTCGTCACTGGTTAACATGCACTTCAACTCAAGACATCTATAGTAACTTAATTTGTTTGGGGGGACCATAAAAATGATCTGATACTCGTGACAAATTGATACCGGTAGGCTTCCTATCAATAATAATTGAAAAGCTCCCGGCAAGAATGTCCTAACTAAAGTGACTTTTGGGGGTCAATTTTTTTTTTCCAAAAAATCTCAAATTTGTCTCCAACACGAAATTAGGATTGCGTTCTTCGAACGCGATTTATAAGGAGAATTGCTGCACCTCTAAAATGTTTTCATTTTAAGATGTAGACTCAAAGGTTCAACACACCTTAAGTGCACACTGCTCTGCCTCCTTGTAAAATCCTGTTTCTAAAAGGCCAAAGGCATACATTCCTTGAAGATACCTGTGATAGATGTTTTAGTAAATCTTTGGCTTTCAGGTGGATATACAGGTGAGGGTTGAATTAAGTACATGTAGCTGGCTACCGGCAAAAATCACCAAAATAGTTGAACAAAAAAGTTCAAAAAACTGCGTGGCACTTGTGACACAATAAATAATAAACACTTAATGACTGGTCACGAGGGAAACAGTGAATTTTGTTTCCCGAGGGATCAGTCATTAAGTGATTTGTTATATAGCAACACAAAAAACACAACACAACACAGTTTGAAAAACGCGCCCAGCACTCGAGGTAAACATCAATCGCATCATAATCATGCCACATCCACATTCTGTCACGGTCTGTTCACGTGCGCTAGCGGGCAACAGTGCAATGTGACCCTCTAATGTCAAAATTGTTGCCCGCTTTCGCAAATGTTGCCCTCTTAGGACAATTGGCGGGAAACAGTTTGTTTGTTAGATGTCATGTGACCATGAATCAACAAATCAACGCGCGCGTTGTATTGGGGAAAACTCCCGCTATATAACAATGGAAAATGTTAATGTTGAAAAGTTCCGAAAATTTGAAATTTTTCAGACATTTCGGGCTTGGCCCTTCTTCAGTGAAATGTCAATTTTAAACGGTTGACGGTTTTGTGCTTGTATAACACGCCATTGAAACAGTGCGCGCGCCTAATCAGAATTAAAGCCGCGGCTGACTTGTACCAAGCTTGAAAATTAGCCGCATCTCATGCCTCTTTCTTTGCTTGCATGCGCCGCAGAGCTTTACGCCACGCACTTCTGCGTCATGCAGAGAGTGGCCGTTTGCATCGAAGTGTTCTGCGACGGGAAAACCAGGTAAATTTTTTTCAGTGCAGCGGAGGTGTTCGCCTAAGCGTTCCCTGAGAGCGCGCTCAGTTTCACGTAGGTAAATTGCAGAGCAGCGACGACAGGATCGAGATGCAGTAAATGAGATTTGTTGCCTCGTAAGTGAAGGCTTCTTTAATGATAATGGTGTATTTGGGGCCATAGATCTCCCAGGGTTGTTTTCCTTATGGCTCTTAGGTGGGAGGTAGAATCTGGATGTTGTGGGAGTTGGGACAACAAGATGTTTTGCTGACTGTGGTAATTGGCCAGAACTGATCATATCATTGACCGTTGACTAAATGACTCGTTAATGAGCCTTAATTGGATCGCTTTCTAGGATCGCTTTCTAGGTAAAATCTCCCGTCCGAAAGTTGACGTTTAGCTTCAGCGATATACATGTACAAAGGACGCGACCATACAACAACCGCATCACCTTTGCCAGTAGGTTTAATGACAATATCCCTTCGTTTGGTGAGTTGAAGTAAGGCCGCTCTCTCTGCAGATGGAAGATTGTTGTAAACAGTTTTCGCCTCAAAATCAATAGCGTTGATTGCACGTCAGCAACGGTCAATAAAGTGATCTACAGCTGAAAGTACGTCTTCGGGTGGAGTCCAGGTCGACTCCTTAGGGATGAATTTGGCGAAGGGGTCTTCTGTAACACAAACCACCGCCAAAATTGCCATATAAGTGCTGGATACTTTGCTTGCCAGTTCGATCTTTATTGACATTTAGAGAAGAGGGCATTTTATTTAAAAAAAGGGCGCGGGAAGAGGGAGAACAGGGTATGCGAAGTGGGACTTAAACGGATCTGTAGTAAATTGACACAGTAGTAGGGTGTCCCCCCCCACCCCCCACAGCCAGCATCCCCACTATCTGCTGAGATGCAGAATGAGTCAAGTCTCACCCATAAAGGGGCATATTTTCTTTCCACCTTGGCAGCACACGGGCGATAGAATCTCTCATCTGAGCCTGGTAACCAAGATAAAAGTATGAATCATGGGCCATTTTCAGTGCAAACATGTCCGTTGGGTTTTCCATCAATATGTCCTCCCAAGTGAGACAAGCTTGTGCAGTATTTCTAAAAGATTAAGGAGAAGTATTAAATCAACCTGGGCCCAGTGTGGGTGAAAGAGGTTAGTGTTGAACTTACATGTACATGTAACTAACCCTGATCCTTACCAGGGTTGGAAACTTTTTGAAATCACACGCCATTAAAAAGGGGTGCGTGGAATAAGGCCCTAAGTGACTTTTAATGTAATATCAAATTTTCCCTGTGTTTCACGAGGGAATACAAGGCAATGGGAATGGGAATCTAGCAGTTTATCAGAAGTCATGTAGGGCTTTTTCCAGGCACCCCTTGGGCAAACTAGTGACTTTCAGAAAATGCACCAAAAATGTACAATTTAAGTACTCACCCAAGAAGATTTGATTGACATTTGCCTTGGCGAGTGTAGTCTCCCACGCAGCCGTCATTTGTCTCGTCACGCAACGCTCCAGGAGCATTGCGTGACGAGACAAATAACGGCTGCGTGGGAGACTATGGCGAGTGGGCAAGTGCTAATTTCTATCCCAAAAGCTGGATCTCATGCTATAATTAAATTAACTGGACTAATATCTTTCTTTTTTAATATAATTTATATCTGTTTTTAATTAATTCATACATATTAAACATTACGAAGTTAATACTCAAACTATTAAACTTTATAATTATTGTGTAGTAATCACAGATTAAAATGGTGGGTTTGATGCCAGGAAGATTCTGAGCACAAGGACAAAAGCGAGGCCTGAAGTGGGTAGTTTCCAGCTGAGAGGTTCCCCTGAAAAAGTTGCGGGGTGGCAAATTTGGTATTCAGTAACCAAAACCTCAAAAAAGCCTGCCTTCACAAGATAAGAGAGCATTCTCCTATTGTGGAATACATTATAAATCAATAAATTAAAGGTTTTACTTAATTATACCCTTCAGCCCACTCTTTAACAGCCTTCACATGCAGCTTTTCTCGATTTGTGATGTTGCTTCTCGCAGCTAATGACTGTAGTGTGACCATGCTATTATTTAGCTCTTGATCCACGTGAATGCCTTTGCCTGATGATATAAGGTCCAACCCGCATGACAGCACATGGCCCATAACTGTAAAAAATAATAATAATAATTTAAACACGAAGTTCTGGTATAAAAGGCTTAGTTCCTCCCCCATTTCACACCTTTTGGGTGTGAAATGCAAATAGAGGCGTCTTTCAGTCACAAAACGTGGCTAACTGGCGCGTCCTTTAAATGTAATTTGCTTCAAAAATCTAATTAAACCAAGATTTTACCTAAGCAAAGGCTTCTGATATATTAACTTTCATAAAGTTTTTCCAAATTGTCTTAGCAATTAGTAATGACGCATGTTTTTTGTCAGTTGTTTATGCTTCAGTGGTTGATTGACGACTGGAGGTGAGAATTAATGGCCAGGCCAGGCTCCTTTTATACTGGAACTTCGTGTTTAAGGGGATCTATTCAACTTATAAGCAGGCGGAAATGAAAAAAAAAAACACATGAGAAGTGTTTTTTGCACTTCTGGCCGGAGTGTATTTGTTTTTTTTTTTAATTCCCAATTGCTAATAAAACAAACTTAACAATGCATGTGGAACATTTAGTTTACTATTTCCTAGTTATAAAAATTTTTGTTCTATGATTTGCACATGTTCATACACTGGTGACATAAATAATTATGCTGCATGGCACATTATAACTTGATAAAGCATGCACCTTACATGTAATTACAAAATACATCACACACATGCTTTATCAATCAATCGAGTTATGATGAACCTGGTGTGTCCAATCATAACATGTGCCTATCTTTGAACAATTTATAGATATATTATATATAAAATAATATATGTTGTGTTGCAATTTTGTCCTTGGTGCAAATTTTATTTTCCTTTGTTTTTGGGTATGGAAATGTATGATAATGAGTTTTGAACAAAGAAAAATTAAAATTTTCACCATGCAAGGATGAATTTGCACCGCAACATACCGGTATACACTGCATATAATATCATTGGTTCATCAAAAACATGCAACAAACTTACAGTAATAAAGTATTTCTTAATAAAATGTTAATTGTTTAATATGGCATGCAATTTCCATGAACAGTTGTGAATAATATACATGTACACTGTACATTTATATTATGATCTGCATGATTTGACTCACCAAAATCTGGATCTGATGCGATCATCTTGGAAATTGAACCCTCTATTCCATCAACACTAGGGTCATCATACCACCCTGTGTACTAAGAATCACAGCAATACACTTTCAACCTCTGAAATCTCTCTTACACAGGGGTGTACAGTGTAGCTATATAAGAAAAAACTCAGCAGGTTCCTTTACAAGCCCAGCCGGTTTTTCTGGCTTGTGTACCTTCAAAATCACCCCATGCCAAGTCTTTGTTTTCTAGTGAATTTTTAGCCGGTGACATAAAGTTCTCTTTCAGCTGGTGAAATTAGCCAGTAGCTGGCTCTTAGCTACATCCCTGCTTACAGTAAACTCTCTTACTACATGTAGATGCACACCCTTGTAGGGCAGACAATTAAAGACTGACATCAGATTCATTAATACCATAATCCTAAGACAAAGAAAAGTACAAATCAAACTAATTTAAAATCATTTTAACCTAAGATCATTTTAAACTACAACATATATGTTGTGGTTCAAATTTTTATTTGGTTTTTCAAGAATTACATTTTCAAACCAGTTTACGTGTTTATTTGAAATCCTTTGTCTGAGATTCATTATCATACTCTCAGACAATACAAACATCAAACTGGTTTGAAAACTTGAACCACAAGATACAGCATACACTGTATATGTGTTCTATAACCACTTATTGGCAGGGGTGACTGATTACATCAGTGGTACATGTATATGACCTAACTTTATTAAATTATTATCCATCACAATCATTACACATGAAGATTGTACGGTGTAGTTTAATAAAAATAGTGCTACAAAAAAGTACTGTGAAAACACTTGGTATTAATAAATTATAAGTCAAGTAGTGCCTGTTAGTACAGTCAATTATTCATAATATATTACAGTGGAAAGTAAACTAACACTAGACATGTAGGTGCAATCGATATTCATATAAATACATGAGCTAATTAAAGAGCAACAAACTTTAACATGATCATAATACATGTAATATTCATTGAATCAAAGCTGATGAAATCTAAATATAAAATTATTGAAAATATAAATAAGAAAATACCTAAATAAAGTTCCTAGTGAAAGGTGGATGTAAATGCACAGGACACAAATGAAACTAAAAACAAACTAAACGCAAACTACATGTACATCTAACATGTATGCCACACTCTATCACTAAAATGCTTAAATGAACCAATTGCATTAGACATGTAATAGATACCAATGTGACACCCTGACATAATCAAATCACATACAAATGTCATTACTAACACTATGAACCTCCCATGTTATAAGTTAATTAAAGGGGCCATGTCTTCACATTGGCATTTTTTTATATATATTATTTTTTGGCTGAGATTGTGCTACTTTTTGCATGCTGTCAGAATTAAACCTGCATGAGCAGGAGCGGAACTAGGGGAGGGGCTCAGGGGGTGCGCACCCCCTCCTGAGATGACCTGCATCTTTCTAATATAACTTAGTATTCTTGTTTACGTCACCCTTCAGTTACGTCATTCCTTAGAGGTGCACCCCCTCCTAAGAAAAATCCTGGATTCGCCCCTGATGAGCATCTTATTTCGACACGAAATGCTTTTAGAACACCAAGAACAACATATCAAGTGAATTCTTGAAGAAAGAATAAAACAATCAGTTTTTAGCAAAATTTTCCAAACACATTGTCGGCAGAAAATGAATGGACTTGAAAAACTTGGCCAGATTTTTTCAAGTTGCAATCCACTTCATTCCCAGCCATCTGCAGTCAGAGACATCAGTACACTTGTCTAAAAAGTTTCAGTGAGCTGTGTACTTGTAAAGAAATTTTTAACAAAACCAGAACATTATTTTTGCATTTCCACCAATAGAAATGTATCTTTTAGCTTTTTTGAAATAACACTAAAAATGGTGACAATAGCCCCCTTACAACAACAACAACAACAACAACAACAATTTATTTTCAAATAATAAAACAAGTGCCAGTGCCATTTTATGACTTGAGTACTGGTGATAAACACAAAATTAATCAGTCAACCAACCTGTGTTAAAGTCGCATCATACATTTTTGCTGCCTCATTACTGGTCGTTGTCAGCGGCAACCCTTCACTTTGCCAAGCCTATAATAGAAAATTGAATGGACTAAGCCTGCTTATTAAGAATTACACGTATTTCACCAAAATGTCAATTTCTTTTACTGAAAATTATATCGATTGATCATGCCCTAATGAATCACACCTTCTGTTCCACAAATTTTTGCAATATTTTCCAGTATATTTTCTAAACTTTTAATTAAAGTTGCACAGTGTTCTGTTAGTATGTATATTTATGTACAAAGAAACAAGAGAAGAGTAAAGTGTAAGAGGGGAGGTATATTAATATCCAGGGGGGGGGGGGGACAAGTTTTATGACCAAGCCAGGGCCTCTGATATTACGCGATGGTGCGATTTCGCATAATCAGCCTCAAATCGCATCCGATCGCATAATTCGTAGAAAATAACACAAAATCGCATAAGGTGAACAAACCACAAGATACACTATAATCGCTTTAGCTAAGAAACTTAAGCTAAAATTTGTTTTTTTCTATTGAATTATCCTGTATCAAATAAACAAACCGCCACTTTCGATCGAAACTGCATTCGTTCTTGGCCACAACAAGCTTGGTAACCACATAAATTTCTTGAGCACGTTTTATTTAGCCTGGTTACTAAGGTTAACCAAGATGGCCGCTTGTTTACAGACTCTTTTCTTGGATTCTGTCGTTCGTTTTGGACGTTCCTTCATAGCCAAAAGCTTCAAAATGTCCCACAAAGATAGCAAACACCGTTTTAAAACAGGTATTTTCGTTTTCTTCCTCTGAAACCTAGTAAAGCATGCATAAAAAAGTTCCAGAAAAAATCACATAATTTGCATATTTTTCCGCATAATAGTCCTTGCTTATCGCATAATTTGCCACAAAAAAATCGCATAATTTCCATTTTTTATCGCGTAATATCAGAGGCCCTGCCAAGTATATTCCTTCTCATCCAACATGCTTGTGATGTTGGTTTTTATATATATCATACTGTATCTGTGACCTTTCCACCTTTCTTTCCTTTCTTTTATGACCTTTCTATAATTTAATATTATTGTTGTATAGTTATTGATTATTTAGAGTAATTTTAGAGTAATGTAGTTCTAGCTATTACATATTTTATAATAATTCTGCATATAATTTAGGTTTTTTATAGTTGTGACTGATGAGTTTACCGTGTCTAAATAAAGTTGGCTAGACTTTACAATACCCGGTCACTTATTTGCATCTCATTGAATAAGAATGGATTCTTTTGTTTTCATATGGCTAGTTCTAACAAAGATTTAGGGATATGTAAATAAGTGGCCGGCCGCTCCATAAAGTTATCCTATCCTATCCTATCCTATCCTATCCTAAGGATGGATTGACAGGAAATTAAGGTAATTGTAGAAATGACATGTACACTGTACTTGTTAGTCTGTTTTCAAATTCTGCCCCTGGGTGGGTCTTCTCAGATACCTTTGAACAAAATATTTCCCTCACCCTCAGGAACTTGACTGGAATTTTTACTTTTCTGTTAAATCCCCACCCCTAGCACACACTCCCCCGGGGGGGGGGGGGGGGGGGGGGGCATGCATGTTTGCAAATTGATTGCACTCTCAAGTGGCAACATTTTAGATTTAGCAGGATGTAAATCGAAATCTATACTGCTTCTTTCACCTGTTAACGCACTCTAGCTAATCTGTGATTTACAGAGAGCTGAGGCGTGCGTTTCTCGAAGCTCCGGCCCGAAGACTTTTCGGAAAAAAAAAAATTCTAACGAAAGGCGTTGAAGTTTTTAGCCCACAAATCAGCTAAAGTTGTGTAGTAAACGCAACATTTTATTGCTTAGCTTTCAAAATCAACAAAAACCGAATCTTTATTGTTAAACATTCTCACGTAACACAGCTTTTCGGGTCCGAAAAGTTTTCGGGACTTTGAATCGAGAATTGAGCGAAACGGCCGGCGCCTGGCCGTGCAGCCCGGGGCTGGAGGTTGGCAGAATGGGCCTTTTTGAGATTTGTTCCTACATTCATGTACTGTAGATGAACTTAGTTCATCAAAATGGTGCTTTCTATTTACAGATTGACCAATCCGTCTCCTCGCTATTTCTGATCGATACCAATATTGATATTTCATGACACATGTATACGAATAATTATTTGTCCGGTCGCCAGCCAGTCCAGACTAACAAATGAAAAGCGCGCTTAGCTTCATGAAAAACTGAATCAGTCAGTGACAATTTTATACTCACGTCAAGATCTCTCCAATGGCTGTGAAGATACGACATTTCCGAAACGTTTTGTGAGATAAATTAAGGTCTTTTTACAAGTATAGGGTCACATAGGGTCACGGAGTGATCTCACGTTGTCGGTCACGGAAGATTTGTGGCCCGCGCGAATACAATGTACGAGTCAGTGGTTGCTTTGATCGAACGTTTTTGACTGTGTGTCATGTGTCACGCACAGCACACAACAAAAAACATGACATAAGTGTCGCGTAGCGGGTCAAGGTATATCTTCGTTTATGTCCCATATTATATTCGTGGGAATATCTTGCGTTGTCTTGGATGGATCCATGCTTTCAATCTTCTTTTTCAAGCCAACAGATACTTTAAACGTGGACAAGGGACTGTGGAATTTCTTATATTGAAGGTAAAGAAAGTAGGTTTTAATTTCGCTGGGCAGAAAAACTTGTTGTTTTTGTGTTTTTTGTCTGAGCCAGACAGTCGGCGAGGATGAGGAATTCCTTTGTTCTGTGAATAAACAAGATATTTCCAGTATTATACGAAAACTATTAATTTTTGGGTAAAAAAAGATTGTTTTCGGGGGAAAAGCTTTCGTTTCTCAGTATATAATCCCCCTGTTATTAAAAGTTTTCGACATCGATCGATTCGTTTCGTTCAGTGATGTCAGGTCGACAATAACACATGATGTTATATTAAATGGGTGTCTTCAACCAAGATCGTTTTAAAATTGCCTGTAATGCCATTATTTAGTTGATGCAATTTTGTAATACTTTTTATGGTCTTGATTTCTTTCTTTCTTTCCTTCTATTTATCTCATATTCCTTCCTTTCCTTTTCCTGGGGGAAATAAGTCGTATAAATAAGCTTTATTATTGAAATCATTTCACATCTGTCTAAAATTTAAATTTGTATTCATGAATGAATTCTGAGAAGGTCAAGTTTTTGTCAGCAGTCCTGCACAGTGCGAAGGATATAAAAATTATCATATTTCATCTCTGTATGCCAAACATCAGTGGTCATAAAAAAGGTTCAACAAATTACATATTATTATCTTAAATTTAACTATAGAGCTTTAATTTAGTTGAAGTCCCTTGTGGTTCATTACTTTACAGACACATAATCATATTGAAAACGTTCCTTTGTAAATTGTGATTGGTTGTCACCACAGACAGTATTACAGTCAAAACCGGTCAAGTGTTCCCGCCAACAATGAATTAATGAATTCATTATTGCAAATTTGATTTCATTACTCGTTTCAATAATCCGCTCTTCAAATAAATAATGCAAAATTCAAAATAAGCCTCGATTCGATTTTTCGAAAATTCACTTTTTTTCCAGGGAAACTAATCCTCAGGAACTGTCATGTTCTATTGTCCGGCTTTTTCGCTAAATGTTTTTGCGATACTGCTGCGACGGCCAAGTGTTGTTTACAACACTGGTAAACCGATGAACGCGACAACTGAGCAGAATCTGTCCGTTTTGTAGCCGTTACAGTAAAATCGCTCAGATTTCTACATGTACTTCATTTACAAAGAAAGACGAAAGGTAAACTAGCAATAAAAAAACTACAGCGAGGCGGCGACGATTCTTTTGCAAGGAACAGAGAAGCGTGGTTTTGTGACTAACCGTTTGTTTCGGTTTCTTGCGGTTTCGAGTCGCTTCTGATTGGTTGCTGCACAGTGGGAAATGTCAAAATTTGTATAAATTTTCGCACAGTAATCCAGTCAAAATTTGATTTTTGAATCGAGGCTTATTTTGAATTTTGCATTATTTATTCGAAGAGCGGATTATTGAAACGAATAATGAAATCAAATTTGTAATAATGAATTCATTAATTCATTCTTGGCGGGAACGCTTGACCGGTTTTGACTGTAATCAAACAAACATGTCATATCAGCTTTGCATTTGTTTGAACAGTGATCAGTTATTTTTGTAACTGGGCATAATTTGAATATAATTTGTCAAAACAATGCTTTGCCATACATATTTTCAATTTACAATAACTAATGTTTTTGGGGGTATATATTTATTTATTAATGTGTTCAACAAGGGAGAATACTGTATGCACCCCTTGTGTTGGGTGTCCTGTGCCTTCGGTGGGCCAAAAAAATATGAATCAAGCTTTGGCCTTGCATTCATGCAAGAGAGTGTTTTTTAAGTTGTGATAATAGTGGTGTCATTGGCTATACAATGTAAGTGAAGATATCCTGGCTCGGCAGCCAATTTGAACTGGTCAAGCTTCTAAGGAAGACTTTAATTAAAGCTTCAAGGCTTTTCCAGTTATCACTTCATACTGCTACATGTACTAACAGGAGATTGCCGATTTGGTACAGGTACAATGTTGTCGCTCAAAATGAACAATATAATCAATATATTCTCTTTGTATTCTGTTCCCAGTTACTGTGGTTTTATGTTGTTGGCTTAAATTTGGCAGTAAAACTACAGTTATTTACAAATGCAGAAAGGAATTTTAAATATTTGGTGATATATATTTAATCAATAAAGAATGCTGATTTTAGTAATAAATAAGAGTCTGCCCATAAGAAAACATATACCGGTAAGTAAACTTAAATGAACAGGAGAATGCACCAAAACTGGATTATTTTTTGTTCAAATTTACCACTTATAGTTCCAAAAGTACAATGTTATGTAGTGGCCCCTGTTACTTTCGGAATTAGCAGACATAAGGCATACAATGTACATGTAGAGGTTGCAACTTTCGGGTATCCGCTGCTTTCGGGCAGCTGTTACTTTTGGTCACCTGGAATATGGGTGGCTAGCCATTGCCCTCTTCAGAGAGTTAAAATTAAAAAAAACAAATATTAAGAAAATAGGAGCCTTTAGAACTTAGCCAAAGGACTTATCCACCCCTTTTTATACCTGACTTTTTAATAAATAGAGGATATTACATGGCCGCGTGAAGGTACAAAATTTCTCTTCGAGTGTTGAAAAATATTTCACTCGTTCGCTGCGCTCACTCATGAAATATTTTTCAACACAAGAAGAGAAATTTCGTATATCCAAGCAGCCATGTAATGTTCTGTTTATTATTAATAAACACCAATGAAATCAAACCTTGTTTTTTCAGTTCTTTTTGCTTTGCTCTCAATCTCGTATTCAGGATCAATGAATAGCCTTTTCCTATATTCGTGCCTTGTAAGGTAACGGTCAATGCTTGTTAAGATTACTCTGAGAGAAGACGGCTCATATTGTTTACCTTTCTTCGTTCTAGCTGCAATAATGAACTCAATGAGGTATACATTCAGCTCCTCTGGTGGGATTTTCTCTAATTCTCTCTCTTCTTTCCGAACCTCGCAAAGAAAGTTTAAAACAATGTTGAGGTCATACATGGTCTTTTTCTTTGTATTTCCGTTCTCTTGTTGAGCAATGAGCTTGTCAACATCATCTTCGGACACATCAACAAATCTGCATTTAGAATTATCGTTTATAAGTGAGAATATTTAGAATCCAGATAAGTTCGTCCACCATTCTGAAATTGTGTCGAGACTACTTTGACAAAGGCGCCATTGCAAAAGGCGTGATTTATTATGTAACCATAGCAACAGTGATCTTTTCACATGTGAAGATAACATGTTATTCTCACGTGTGAAGATATGATGTTTACGCGTGAAAGCTCACCTGGTATTTCATTGGTGATTATATAATAATTGTATATCTTTTTATTGAAACTGATCTTATCATGATCTAAGAAAAAGATACAGTGTTTATTTTCTTGAAAAAAATAATAATAATTATTGTGACAATTCATTGATACATGTACATGTATATATATTTTTTTAATAATGTAACTTATAACAGTGTACATGTATGTTGTAATTATAAACTAATGTAGGGGGTATTATGCCCCCTACAGTACCAATGGCACAATGGTTTGTTTTTCTAGAATGACCCCAGCTTTTATACGTGTACATTACCTTTTTAAATTAGCTGTCAAGTGAATTTAGTATTTAACATTAATACATGTATGTATGTTCCAGCTGAGTTTCAAATTTTTGAATGCTCTGCCTAAATTAAATAAATTATTTGAAAACCTTTCAATTAATAGTTTTATGTCTTCAAACAAACCCTCAAAAACATTTTTTTTCAACTGTTTTGTAATTTTTTTGTTGTGCTTCTTAAAAGTACATTGTACATGTATTAATATTTACAATTGTACACATTGTAATTATACACACAAAGCATACCTTGTTGAAAGAAAAGTAGTTCAATGCTGTCTATTAATGCTATAAGCAGTAATAAATTATTGCTAATTAATACAGAGCATATTCACTTGACTGTGAACAATGTACATAATAATTTTTATTGACATCTGCTTGAAAATGAAACTGGTCAAAGATATTTGGGACATCAAAGAAAACAAATACAATTAATAAGACTAGTTTGGAATTTTCAAAAAGATATTTTAAAATAAATTTTCAAGTAAAATTTATACCACAACATATCCAAACATGCAAATTAAAAGCCAGTTAGTCATTTAGTCTATGTTATCTTGTTTTTTAGTCATTCTGATGTGAAACTGACATGGCTCAAGTTGAAGATATCAGCATTAATGATATGCAGTTCCAAAGTTCTGCTCTAATATGTAAACCTGAAGGCGAGTACAAAATGTGCCATGAAATAGTACATATCAGTTTTTGTTTACAGTGTCCGTTTGTACACATATATTGTACAACCAACTGCTCTTGAAATTGAAGATATCAGCATTGATGATATGCAGTTTCAAATTATTGCCATAATGTGTACATAAATCTAAAGGCAAGTACAACATGTAGTTCATGAAATAGAATTCATTCCTCGGACCGAAGGCACGAGCATAGCGAGGTTAATAAATCTGTCGTGCCTCTGGAGCTAAGCCTGGCAACAATGTGGTACTACTTCATGTAAGCCTATATAGGAGCATGGGAAACAAAGATGGCGGACAGTAAACGGTACACAAACCATCGAAAGGACCTTTTACCAACGTTTTTGGTTTCAAAGAAGACGAAGTGGATGGCGAAAAGCCTCATACGCAAATCGCAAATCGAGTGTATAGTGATTTGGTTAAAACTCATTCTACCATAATATCTTGCATTCATGTACATGCACAAAAACTGCTGATGTGTGTGCATATTTTCTTTTGCTTTGTAGATGTAGACTTTCCAGTAGTCATTCCTGGAGGCAATATTCATAGAGTTGATATTAAAACAAGAGAAAGTGGAGGATGGAAGAAGAAAAGTATTAAGCTGTCAATCAATTAAAGTGCACCTGACCGCCAATTTTTTTTCTTTTAATCAACTCAATGTACGTTGAAAAGTCGAAGAGTGAAATATTTCTTGTTTTTAACGTCGCGTTAGTGAGTTATAGAGATTTGAATTTACTAAATGCTAATTAGATGACGTCAAATGCAGACTCGTTTATTATACAACTACTTGTTTCCACCTCCAAGTAATATTTTTGTACAAATCGATTGACTATAAACAGTTTTTATTAGTATTTTTTAAATTGATTATCCTTAAGCTGTGAACTGCATATTGTAAATTGAAGTAGAAATAATGGTAAAGTCTGCATTTGACGTCATCTAATTAGCATTTTGTAAATTCAAATCTCTATAACTCACAAACGCGACGTTAAAAACAAGAAATATTTCACTATTCGACTTTTCAACGTACATTGAGTTGATTAAAAGAAAAAAAAATAGGGTTTAGGTGCACTTTAAAATATTGTTTCCACTTGTGAATGCAACTCAACAAAAAATATATATTGTCCTGTGCATAGAATCAAACAATAATTATTAATAGTAAATACATAATTTTGTCAGACTACTACTTCTTGAATTCCTGGAAAACTCTTGGTATTTGAAAATTGTCTTCCAAACTACCACTATCGAAGCAACGTACTGGTATTGAATGGTCACACTGTAGGTTTACATCCACAGAACTAAATGAAACAACTTAAGGTTTGGCTGTGGGAGGTGAACTCTTTTGGGTGCATTGCGTGGTTTAACATCCATGTTAAGCTTGCGAACTTTTGCTTCATTGTGTGTGGTGTCTACAGGTGTTATCCATGCTATTATTTAAACAGTTGTGCAAGCCTGTTGCCTACTAAGAAAAATGTAGAAGAACCCAAACCTCAAAATATCTGCAGGGCCCTGGGAACCTGCTTGAAAACTCTCCTTTTTCCACCTACTGAATTTTAATTACGTTTTTTTTTTTTACACTCACGTAATAAGACAATTTTGTTACCATTAACAGCAACTCTCCGTCACGCGTGACCAGCAATCCACAAGACTGAAATGAATATTTCTTTGTAACGTCCGAGATTTTAATGAAACCTAATATCTCTCTGGAAAACACTTTAAAAGTCACAAGTTAACGGAAAAATAACTTCGCTACACGCATAAAAATCCTAATATTGTTCGGATAAGTAACATTTCAAATAAAATGATATTTTGTTGCTGTTTGTTTCCGAAAATGCGGTAAAATTCTCACGAGAATTACGAATCTCAGAATGAATTTACAAAACCGACGCGTAAACTTGAAAACTCCATTCAAATTTACAAAAATACTGGGTACACGTGACGGAGCATGGCTGTAAGCCATGACATTTCTGACTTATGGGTCCTGGAGTTTATGTCTACACTGTAAAGTCGCACCCTGGAAAACTCCTGGAATTCTGAATTTTGTGTCTGAATTGCAGATTTGAAAGGTCAGATAACACCCCAAAAGAAGAAAGAGTTGTACACAAAGCTTGACGAGATCCTGTTGGCTGCTCTTCATGAAGAGTTTGAAATGAGTCCTGGGCACACAATTGATCGCCTTGAAATGATTCGATTTCTGACTCACGTAGTGCGTCAACATTTAAGCGAATTTCCAGATCTTAAGAAGGTGCTGGACCTTCGTGATACCGTTCTAACAGGGCGTGTTAAGAAAGCCTTCCCTGAAGTGGAATATAAAAGGAAGCAAATCCGACAGGAACACTATAGGAAAGTGTATCCTTGGAAATGGCTGATTGGTTTTGATGGGAATTATTGAAGGCAGCCTGTATTTTTTCAAGCATAAATCCAGCCTCGCTTGTCAAAGAGTGCTTATACGTGTACAAGTTTGGGATGGACAATGGGTGAGGGTTGGGAAGGATTTCACAGAAGAAAGGGAGTCTAAGGCCCGGTTCATCCGTCGAAATATTCCGAAATATTGCAACATCGCAAAAACCCAAGGACGGGGGCGGGTTGCAACACCCCCCCCCCCAGCCCCCCCCCCCCCCCCCCCCCCAAAAAAAAAAAAAAAATCGTCCAAAATTACACTTATCAAGAGTCAGTAATCTCTTCAACGGGTAACTTTTCAATGGCACTTGACCAGTTAAAAGAGAAGGCCCTTCACGCTCTTTTCAGTCTAAGAAAACATACAAATTTCAGTAAATTGTCCCCATTCCTGGCAAGTAAAATATTTGACACGATGATCTCCCCAATTTTGACATATAATAGCAAAGTCTGGGGGTGTACGCAAAACCGGATCTTGGGACAGTTCGCAGATTGAAAAAATCCATTTACAATTATGCAAGCGTTACCTACAATAGAAGTAAGCAATAAGGCATCAAATGTGGCATGTAGAGCTAAACTTGGTAGGTTTCCTCTTATTATAGCTATTAAACAGAAAATAATTAATTATACCTTATACCTTAAAAGTAAGGACAATACCTCTATTGTTAAACAGATCTTTTTAATGTCTGCAGATCTTCACTCTTCTGGTAAAAATAGCTTCTACTCTAATCTTATAAGGATATCCGAATTCTATAATTTGTCTGATTTTGACCATATTTTCTTAACTGACACTAAAATCAAACATTTTGTAAACTTAATGCAACAAAAAATATATCCTATATTGGCGACGTACCATTCAACACTCTAAGACACTCGAATTCTATAATATCTTTAAGAACGAATATACGCTTTCTCATTACTTAGACCTTACAAGAAAATCAAATGACAGAAAACAATTAGTAAAATTTCGTATAAGTAATCTTAAATTAATGATTGAAATTGGTTGATATGAACAAATCACGAGAGATGATAGATTGTGCCCTACTTGTGAATCTAATGGAATTGAAGATGAAATTCACCTCCTTTTTCACTGTCCTAAATACTCAATTCTTGGGGACGAATTTTACAGGAAAATAGGGTATCACCTGCCAAATATAAAACAGTTATCTCCTTCAGAAGTTACCAATGAATTAATGAACTCTCATAATTATTTTGTAAATGTTCAATTATATTAGTAAAATTCATTCTTTCATGCTTAGATCTCCGCAATAATCAAATTATCAATCCAGACCGATGTATCTTAATTGAACTTTCCCTTTCTTTATTATATTATTGTTATTTCATTTTGTTATGTTGTAATGCTTTTGCAATACTGTAAGGATTTATAGTCATGCAAATAAAGCTACTTATTGTTGTTGTCTTCTGCAGTACCATTTATTTTTTAATAATTAAAATTAAAATTTTGATGCTTGAACACTCTTCGAAGTTAGAGGATTAAACCACCCTACTCCACGTGCAATGCTAAGGCCTTTGCCATGAGTCTGTCAGTCATCGGCGCGTTTTCTTTCATCGCCTTCCTCTCAGTCAATAGGCCCCTGGAAATAATAACAAAAAAAGCCAATGTAGAAGTGTTCTTCATTTCGTCAAGTCTGCTTTTCATCAGATTACCTGCCACAGCTGTCACGTTATGTACCCATCTCTTAGGCTGCTAGCAGTCCCACTCTGGATAGTCGAGCGGGCGCGCAAATACAGTAAAAATCCACGTATAAGAACCAAGATTTTTCCCACTTAGCCTAAATAGGTTCTTATAGAAATGGTATTTAGTGGGATTTTAGGCTACTTACGTTCTTAAATAGGTTCTTCATTTGATAGGGGCCTACTACAGGGCAAATGCGATATAGAAAGCCGGTAGGGTCGCAGCTCTTAGAAGCCTCTATTTCCATTGGCCTTGTAAAACAGAGCTGCTATTGTTTTTAGGGTTAGGGTCTATTGTTGCGTTGTTTGTCATATTGTTATCTCTAAGGGTGGCAAGCCAATGGTGTGAGACCTTCTAAGAGCTGCGACATCACCCTAGCTCGCCCGCTCGATTGACTGAAAAGGGACATCTAGCAGTTTCCCCTCGGCTCGTTGCTCGTTCCAGTTCCAGTCGTTCCAGTCATGCCCCCATACCTCACTAGAATTGTGGAGTATTATGTCACATGACAGCGAATGGCAGCTGTGTTTATTTTCTGACAATCTGAAACCGTTGTTTAAACGAAACGAAGACATTCCATCGTGCGAAACACGTTCTTTGCACTTCACAACCCTTACAAAGCAAAAAAAAGGGCATCTTACCTCGCTAACTGGTGATGTTGTTTTCTCGGTGAATTCAGAGCTGCATAAATCAGGAATAAGTTGAACAAATCTCGCTGTAACAAAATGTAGAACAAGTTGTGACATAAAATAAGGTGCTGCGAACTGGTGAACAGCAGGATGCTTTTCATTAAATTGCCAATCACGGTAGCCTCATCCTGCAAAACAGGCGTTTGTGGGGTGCGCAAGCGCGGAGCGCGAGGCACACGAAGGATAGAAAAAAAAAACGCTCGCTTGCCTCGCGCTTCGCTCTCTCCTCGGTGCAAATTCAAGTATTGGGGTGCTTACCATTTGTCAGAACTGGCGGGCCGGACCTGTCAGTTTGTCACCATCTAGAATGCCGGCGGTGTTTTGAAGACCCGTTCCTATAAGTCCATCAAAAGCGTGCATACTATTTCCGAATTGAGCAGTCCGGCCGGCCGGTTCTGACAAATAATGGAATAATATTTACAAATTGATCAGTCCGGCTGGCCAGTTCTGGCAAATGGAAAGCGCCCTTGGTCTCAGTCTGTCATCATGCTGCTTTGTTAGATAAGTAACGTAACTCCATACTGCCTTCCTCTACCCAGTTATATGAGGCGTTTGCACGTGACGTCGCGGCGGCCATATTGGTGTCCCACAACAATCAAATGGCGGCCATGTTGGTGTCCCAAAACAATGAAATGGCGGCCATATTGGTGTCCCACAACAATCAAATGGTGGCCATGTTGGTGTCCCACAACAATCAAATGGCGGCCATATTGGTGTCCCACAACAATCAAATGGCGGCCATATTGGTGTCCCACAACAATCAAATGGCGGCCATATTGGTGTCCGACAACAATGAAATGGTGGCCATAATGGTGTCCCACAACAATCAAATGGTGGCCATATTGGTGTCCCAAAACAATGAAATGGCGGCCATATTGGTGTCCCAAAACAATGAAATGGTGGCCATATTGGTGTCCCAAAACAATGAAATGGCGGCCATATTGGTGTCCTAAAACAATCAAATGGTGGCCATATTGGTGTCCCAAAACAATAAAAATGGCGGCCATATTGGTGTCCCATAACAATCAAATGGTGGCCATGTTGGTGTCCCACAACAATCAAATGGCGGCCATATTGGTGTCCGACAACAATGAAATGGTGGCCATAATGGTGTCCCACAACAATCAAATGGTGGCCATATTGGTGTCCCAAAACAATGAAATGGCGGCCATATTGGTGTCCCAAAACAATGAAATGGTGGCCATATTGGTGTCCCAAAACAATGAAATGGCGGCCATATTGGTGTCCTAAAACAATCAAATGGTGGCCATATTGGTGTCCCAAAACAATAAAAATGGCGGCCATATTGGTGTCCCATAACAATCAAATGGCGGCCATATTGGTGTCCCACAACAATCAAATGGCGGCCATTGGTGTCCTAAACGTATCCTACGGGACTTTAGATCTATTGTTATTCGAACATTTCCTTTTGTTTTAGCACTCCAATATGGCCGCCTGTCAGGTGAATGAAAACACTCTATAAATGAGCACCGACAAACATAATTAACAGTGGTAATCCTGCGATGGCCTAGAAACCCATCCAGGGGGGAGTAGCCTATATACAGCTGTCCCCTCTCCTAAAGAAAAATGAGACATGGTGGTAGCTACATACGAGCTAAGAGGAGTTGAAATGCTTCAAGTCACTTCGTGCGACAGAAATAGGGTCAACAGTAAGTTCCGGTGTGACCCAAGTTTGGGGTCTGATTTGGAGGCGAAAAAGGATTGGTCACGGACAGTAGGTACACCAAGATGGCCGCTCAATAGAGTTTTACTAAAAATGTCTGATACTCATTCGCCTATAACTCTTGAACGAAATGCTCTTGCGCTTCAAAATTTGGCCCAGGATGTGCAGTTTTCAACACTCCATAAACATTTTGGAATCGAAATCCGTTTTTTAATGCTTCTGAATTTTGATATAACCTAAGTGCAAAAACAGAATTGAGGCGCGCGGGCTGGCATGGCAAGGGACAAATGCGCCTGTAGTTCGCCTGTTCCAGACCTCCTCCGTCTTTTTCTCTCGTTTTGTGCATTTTTAATAGTCTGTAAAAATTCGACCCCCCACCCATCATACCTGTGCGTTGCTGCCTCCTATTTTCACGATTTTGTAGCGAAGAGGTTTCAGAATTTCAACCGCGTTATCGAACTTTCCCTTGAAGAGAAAAAGGTCGAAAATGTTATTGTCTGGCCAAAGAACCCATACAATAAGTTACTTAAGTAATGGTCCTAGTAAGAAGTAGGCAACCTTACGGCAAGGAATGCGGAAAGGTGTCAATTGTGATATTGTTGAAACCGTCCACCTCATTGGCTAAAACGTGAAAATCTACCAGAACTTAACCAGGTAGTGCATTTATTTCTCTCTAGTTTACTAATTGATTCCCTTTTAGTGAAAACTACTCTGAGTTTTAATGCAACAAAAATTCTATGTGGGAAACATGTAAAATTAGAAGGCTTTCTTAGCCATTGTTTTGGAGTTTCACGATTGGATGAAATCTTGTAGCACAAAAGAAACATCACTTTTAAATAAAGTTCCAGTACATTTTATTTAAAAAAAAACATGTTGTCCATAGGTTGATGTATTTCTCAGTAAGAAACACCGAAACAATCTTATGTGGGGAAAGCGAAATGCCGCGGAACAATAGAGCATTGCCTAGTTCTTACGTGCATTGTTACTTTAGTACTGACAAAAGTCAATGAAGCTACTGCGTGCGATTGTTTTTTGTCCGGGGGGAAGGGAGGGCGGGGAAACTGACCAGTGGTATGAAGATAGAATTTCTGGACAATAGCGAGTCTGGGACAGTGTAGGGGTTGTTGATGTCTAGTCTTGAATAGGGTTTCAAAATGCAGGTGAACGTGGTCTGGCATAGGGTAAGGTTCGGATGTACCCCAAAAGCCGAAATCTTTTATCAATCTCTATTTTCTATTTCAATTTCGATCCTCTGGTTGACTTCCGGAAGACTCGTTTTCATGAATCAGCGCGTCAAAGCGAGGCGGAGTCAACACATTAAGATAATATTTTAGTTATGTTTTTCTTGTATGAGAGTACCCAAGGTTTATTCGTACCTTATCAGCTTGCTCAAAAGCTTCGCAGATGGCCAAACCGACCTCTTTAGTTATTTCACAGTTTGTTCCAGAACCATCTCTAAACAGAAAGAGGAAAAAAGCCGGAGATGGTTTATACCGGTATAACATTTATACTAAAATACTTGACCTGCAAAAGGTGGATAGATCACGCCAGTCGGTAGCTCGTAAGGTAATTTTGAAGTACATGACTTACTCTCGTGCTAAGATGAATAATGACCAGCTGTGTTAAAGGGAATACAGTTAACTCTCTTAAAGCATAACAATAGCTTTTCCGACGCACAAAGGCCGCAGAACTTGAACAACTCAACTGGTAATCATGTTTTAACCATGTCAATTGTTCCCAAACTCGGAACGGTCCAATTGCTCCTTCTGCCGACGTTGAAGCTAAAACCGCGGAATTGATAATTCAACCACAGGCTTACCATACTCTGTTTGCGTGGTGTGCTGTGCATCTGTAATGGCCGTATCGGTTTGCAAAACCAACTCACGAAATTTAGGGCTCATAAAATCACTGCCAAGTTGTTTACAATAAGCTAGTTTTATAAACCGATACACAGATGCACAGTAAAGCACACCACACATAGGATGGTAAGCCTGTGCTTCAACAATCCAACACGTCAAAGGTTACAAGTCTCCAAACGTCAAGGCACACGGGACAACGCACTCAACTTTCAATACTTCAGCATTTTAGAAAAGTAAAAAGATCAAGCAGCGCTTGCACGACAAATTTTGAAACAAAGATTTAAAGTTGCACTGTCCTGCCGAAATAACAGCATTTCACTTACCCTATGCCACCAAATATACAACTAAATTAGATAAAAATATTCTATAGATGGTTTTCACGGCGGCCATGTTGGTGGAATGAACAATGAAATTTTCATCCTTTGGGAATAAAACTCTGTTTTTAGGCAAACGATTTCTATTGTTTCTGCATGTCCACCAACATGGCCGCCGTGGAAATCATCTATAGACAAAAACAGAAGCAGAAGCAGAAGTTTGGAGAAAAAAGTGAAGAATCTCAAGGATGGAAGTAGGTAAGAGTAAAGTCACACTGGGGCCACGATGGCCAACACGGCCGGGGCTTAACCCGGTTTCCGTAGCATGAAGCAACTAGGAATATTGCTACTCCCCCCTGGATGGGATGCTAGTCCATCGCAGGGTTACCCCCAGCATTTTGTCGCCGGTACACCTGGGTGGAGAGAGACAGTGTGGAGTAAAGTTTCTTGTCTAAGGAAACAACACGACGGCAGAGACCAGGCCTCGAACCACCGACCTTCAGGTTGAAAGTCCGACGCGCTAACCACTAGACCACCGTGCCGAAGTGATGGAAGTGGATTACAGTTAATCGGTTTTGAGGTGTTTAGTCGTTATTTTGTCTTTTTAGTTCGTATTTCTTTGCGTTCATCACCTTTGGCGATTTTTTCTTCCTATTTCAAGATAAGAAACCAGGCTTACAGTAAGCTCCTGGCCATAATCATAAAAACACGATATAGAAGCCGGGACAGTGTCCATTAAAAAGCGTTTATGAATACCATCTGCAGCCAACAATACGAAATTAATTTACAGTTTCTTACTTATAATGCAAATGTGAAACGTTTTTTTTTTTTTTTTACAAAGCTGGACCATTTATTTTTTAGGTTTCCAATGATGAAAAAATGGGTTTTCGTCTTTCGAAAGAATTAACTGACCTTAAAGATGTACTGTTGACAAATTTGAAAATTAGTCGTACCTCGCGTAGTCTCTGAGAGAAGCAAGAAGTTTCAATGTTGCATCTTCATTCTTTGCTCCTAATGTACACATAAGCATGTGGACATCGTTAAACACCTAGTAAAAAAAAAAAGAGAGAAAAAAAACGCACTAATATTACTTAATATAGCTCTACGTCTTAGCTTAATTGCAGTTAGTGACACAGTTGCAAGGCACGTGAGAGACATGTGAGATCTTGTGAGCGGCAAACGAGAGCATGTGCGAGGCATATGAGAGCAATACGAGAGCATGTGAGAGGCATGTGAGAGGTATACGAGAGCATGTGAGAGGCATGTGACAGGCATGTGACAGGCATACAAAAGCATGAGAGAGGCATGTGAGAGCCTCGTATATGACTGTCATGCGCGACGAACATTGTGTATACAATAAGCCTCGTTCGATATATTAATACCTGGCTCTCGGTACGTGGAAAGAAACTCATAAGTGTGATTACAACGCGCGCGTTGATTGGTTGATTCATCGTCATTGGTTGATTCATCGTCACATGACATCTAACAAACAAACTGTTTCCCGCCAATTGTGCTAAGCGGGCAACATTTACGAAAGCGGGCAACAATTTCGACGTCAGAGGGTAACAATGCACAGTCGCCCGCTGGCGCACGTGATGAGACCGTGACAAAAGGTGGCATGATTATGATGGATCGAGTGCTCGGCGCGTTTTTCAAACTGTCTTGTGTTGTGTTTTTTTTGTGTGTGTTGCTATATAACAAATCACTTAATGACTGATTCCTCGGGAAACAGTGAATTTTGTTTCCAAAGAATCTCGGTGTTTCCCGAGACGACGACGACGACGTCGTGCATACAGGCAAGTATAAATCTGGCCAAAGCATCCGGGAAAACTGAGTGTGCAAACTTTAATTCAAACGAATGATCTTACATACCAAGATATGATCATCAGTGTGCGACTCCCAGAGGTGGTACTGTTCCTTCCAACGGTTACCAACATCAATGCCTAACAATGATAAATGACAAAATTGAACAGTAGGCACCCAATGAGTGCATGAGTCTGTTGCTCTATATGTAAAGTTCTCCTGCTACCTTCCTCTCACCCCTCCCCGTTTCTTCCGCAAATTTTGTAAACGAATAAATGCCCGGAAACATCAAAGGCTTTAAAGTTTTTTGACGTTGAAAATTTTTCACTCGCTAAACCACAACCCCCTCCTCCAGTCTTGACGAGCGAGTATGTATATGGCTGCATGAGTCTGTCGCTCTATATGTAAAGTTCTGCCGCTGCCTACCTCTCCCCCTTCCCGTTTCTTCCGCAAACAAATAAAAGCCCCGAAAGACTTAAAGTATTTTTTATTTTGAAACAGTGTTACTCGCCCCCCCCCCCCCCCCCCTTTTCCAGCCACCCACCCCCCTTCTCTTGAGGACCAAGTATGGACTGTGGATCCACCGTTGCTGACCGGGATCAACTCTTCTTGCCATTTCCCAAGCAGGCAAGAGAAAAGAAAAAAAGAGAAGGGGCTCGAACCACCAACCTTTCGATTGTTCGATTGAAAGTCCACTAACCTCTACGCTTTTACAACAGTGCGTCTAAATACATGTAAACATTGCCGACACATACTTTTTTTTCCTCTCTTACTGGAAAAATTCATAGAACTGAATTGTAAATTTAGGACTGAAAGGATATGCAATTAATATACCAACCTTCCATTTGAAGTCTATAAAGCAGCGATGAAGCATCCACTAAATCTAAAATGGCACCTGAATGACAGCGCTTACCAACCTTAAGAACAAAAAAAAAATAAAGAAAAGCAATTTGTTAATAGAAATAATAACATATAAATAAACAATCACTTCAAAAAGGGTAAAATATGAAGCACCTTTTTATTCGTGTCTAGCAGTACTTTTACCCGGTCTTGACACACAAGCTGTCAGAAGACTTTAAAATAATTCATCGCCAAGACGACTGCATGCAGACACTTAAAAGACCTCAGTAGTTCCTTAACGTCCACATTGGAGAATGCATTGCTATTTCGCCATTTCTACGTGGTCATTGCATAAGCGATGACAAGAACGTTTGTCACTCCTTCGAACGACATTTTGTGTAGCCGTAGTCTAGCACTTCGTTAAGTAACAATCTTAATCGAAAACAGCAATTCGATTTTCGCGCCCTTTCAACGACCGTAGTCGTCCCAACTTCAGGTAACATTTGTAGTACGTCGGGTTGTGCGTTCGTAGCTATTGTAGTCTAGACGCCAGGCAAAAGGTGTCAAGACGAGCTATCTCGTATTAGTACTTTGTTCATCATTTAGACGAATGTTAACTGAAGTTTGTCTCAAGTATAAAAACAATGACACTGACGAGGAAAATAGTATTTTCCAATAATGTACAGTAAAGTAATGTTCAGTACCGCTGTTATTATTATTACCGCTCAAATCTAAACTACCACCGTCTCGCTAGAATTGTCTCATTTCTTGCGAGACGCGTCTCGTTTCTCGCGAGCCGCGGCCCTTTCTTTCGCGAGTGCACTGTAAATACCGTGCAAGCGCTTCGAGTCCTGATGTATTCGAAACTGTTGTCTGTGTACATACTGTACATGCACACATTTATTTATTTAAATTACTTCTTACCTCTTCATCATATATATCCAATGCAGCTTGGTATTCTCCCTGAAAAAATGAAATAGTCAGTAAAAACATTACGAGAATAACGACATCTAAATAATACGGCTTGCAAGTGGGTGCTGTAGGTCACAAAGCATTTGCTTTCTAATAAAAAAAAAATGCAGTAAATCTCTTGATGGCTGTTACACCTGGATGATTCGTATGGTAGATGTCAGCTGAAGGGAATAGAGGAGCCCAAGATCTCAGAAAAGATCAAATCTAGGAGTCTCAGTTAGGCCGGACACTGTTATCGTCACCCAGAACTTCCAGCCAATAAGGTCATAATCTGGGAACCGGAGCATGGTAAGAGAGACCCTGGACGACCAGCAAAGACAATGGTGAAGATGATGATTGAACATGCAGGGGTAGAGACAAAGGAAGACCGTTTTTTTATGTGTAGTGTCAGGCACCGTGTCCGACTTAAGTCTTGCCACTTAGGTCGACGGAACTGAAAGTTCTGAACTGAATTACATCAAAATGTTTACCTTTAATATAGAAATAAATGTACTTTAAGTATGAAACTGGCTGTGCGTTTGCCTTCATGTGTACCAAATAGACCAGAGTTTTAAAGTCTGAAATATAAAAATTTGTGATCACCTTTTCAATGTGATACAGAGCCCAGTGCCAATAGTTGTGGCAGGCTAACATTGCGCCCATCTGAAAAATAATGAACTTGTGCAATAAAACTATGAATAACATGTGATATGTAATAAATGATTACAAAATAATTGTTTTAGATTATGCAAGCAAAATAATTCTTAAGAAACCCATTTTTATCTGAATTGTTAACTGCCATATATACATGTATTATGTTGTAGTTTAATTTTATCATTGGTTCAATTTTTATTTTCCTTTGTTTTATATTCATTATCATACAATGTATATTAATATAGAAAAGAACAATAGAAAATAAAAGTCGATCCAAGGATAAAATTGAACTACGACATATACTTCTAAAATATTGGAACCATGGCAATATTGAAATACAGCTGTTTCCAAGTAAGTGTGAAAAGTAATATTAATGTTTGCTTTGGTTTTAAATTTGCAAGCTTGTACCAATTTCATGCAACTTCCTCACATGCATTTCCCTGCGCTTACATGTAATTGGCTGCAGTTACTATTTGCTTTCAGTTTTGATTAGTTTATTAGTTTATGTCTGCATCGGTTGCGATTGGTCGGAATGACTTAATATCGGACATGATTCTAATTACTGAGCACTACAATAAGGAAAGCCATCTTGTAGTTGTACCAGAAAATGGTCTTTTGGTTTCAACACCCCCACCCCACACACCCCTCTGGAGCTGACTCATCCCCAGTCGTCTCTCAATTCACGAGAGGAGCGCGAGGTGTGATGGGAAGGAGGAAAGAGGGGAGACGTCGTCTCTCCCTTCTCCCTTCTTCCTTCCCGTCATCCCCTTCGTTAAAGAGCCCGTACTAGTCTTCCACGCCAAATACTAATAATGAGAGCACTCTTAGCACTCTTATTTCCTGTTATGTGGTCTCAGACTTTTTAGTGACCTCCCATGAGGGGGTAGGGATGGATATTTTCTGGAACTGCACCTTACCGTCCAATCATTTATTGTCTTGCTAAGAAATGAAATTCCATCACCTTGTCGTCCCTCCATCTCAATCACATGTGCCTCAGCATGAGTGCTCCAGCAATCCCTTGGGTTTAGCTCCAAACCCTAAAGCATTATTAAGTAGCGATAGAGGGTTGTTGGCAAAACTTGTGTCGATGAACATGAAACCCCAATGCGTGACAATTCAAGCAGATTTATTTGGCACTGTTTGATTTTGGTGTTATTATTTTCTTTACATCTCAGCTGATTTTGGAAGTGTAAAGGTTCATTTTGCATGAAGAAACCCCCAGTACACAGTGGCGATCATAAGGTGGAAGGGGGAGGGGGAGGTTGAGCCAAAATGTTAGAGACTGATAAGAATCTTATTTTTGGCAAGATTCGTCACTGGTTAACATGCACTTCAACTCAAGACATCTATAGTTAAATAACTTATTATTATTATTATTATTATTATTATTATTTTTTTTTTTTTTTTTTTTTTTTTTTTTTTTTTGGGGGGGGGGGGGGGGGGCAGAAAAACATGATCTGATACTCATAACAAATTGAATACCGGTAGGCTTCCTATCAATAACAATTGAAAAGCTCCCGGCAAGAATGTCCTAACTAAAGTGACTTTTTCGGGTCAAATATTTGCAAGATTTGTCACTGGTTAACATGCACTTCAACTCAAGACATCTATAGTAACTAAATTTTATTGGGGGGACCATAGAAATGATCTGATACTCATAACAAATTGAATACCGGTAGGCTTCCTATCAATAATAATTGAAAAACTCCCGGCAAGAATGTCCTAACTAAAGTGACTTTTTGGGGTCAAATGTTTGCAAGATTCGTCACTGGTTAACATGCACTTCAACTCAAGACATCTATAGTAACTTAATTTTTGGGGGAGGACCATAAAAATGATCTGATACTCGTGACAAATTGATACCGGTAGGCTTCCTATCAATAATAATTGAAACATTCCCGGCTAGAATGTCCTAACTAAAGTGACTTTTGGGGGTCAAATGTTTTTTTTTTTTTTTTTACCATCACTCTAATTTTCTCCAAACATCTCACTCCTACAATTTAACACAACTTACTAATTAATAAGGAGAATTGCTGCACCTCTAAAATGTTTTCATTTCAGTTAAAGTGCCCATAACCTGAATTTTTTTTTTATTTTCGTATCTAAATCTACACGTCACGTAATGAACATCTGCGAAAAATTTTTTTTGATTTCAGCAAAACGTGAATTTTTTATGAATATTTCAAATCTTCCAAATCCTATTTTTTTGTGGTATACCCGTCCCGCTGTTAAGAAGGCCAACGGGCTCACATGTTCCTTAATGTACGTCACAGTTCCTTTGTTTGAAGTCACAAGTTCCTTTGTTTGAAGTTATGTGTTCCTTAATCTACGTCACGGATCCTTTGTTAACTGAGAGGGACCGAGAGGAGACTAATGCGAATGGTGGACCAAAATGGCGGCAAATTTCGAAGACTTTAAAAAATCATAAAAAATTCACGTTTTAATTTGATGAAATCAAAAAAAAAAAATTCGCAGATGTTCATTACGTGACGTGTAGATTTAGATACGAAAATAAAAAAATTTAGGTTATGGGCACTTTAAGATGTAGACTCAAAGATTTAACACACCTTAAGTGCACACTGCTCTGCCTCCTTGTAAAATCCTGTTTCTACAAGGCCAAAGGCATACATTCCTTGAAGATACCTGTGATAGATGTTTTAGTAAATCTTGGCTTTTTCTTCTTAAAATATAGGAAGCTCACAACCATGCAGGCAAACCAACATTTCAAGGAGAATATAGTTGTCACCCCCCACCCCCCCCCCCCTCTCAAATTACTAAGTATTTCTAATGGTAGAATAGAATAGATAACTTTAAATCATACACGGTATTTCGATCAGCTTATTTATCATAATCAGCTAGCTACCTATCTTCCTAACTACAAATACGAGGTACAACGCAACATATTAAAAAAAACAAAAACTTGACTTAAAAACTATGGCGACTTAGTTTTGTCTTAAACTCGCTTAAGGAAGCCGCGTGTCTTAATTCTGTGGGTAAGCTGTTCCACGACTGAGCTCCGAAGTACGAAAAACTTCTCTTCAGATAATCACCAGATAATGGTGTTGCAGTTTAGCACTCATGTGTAACTCGTTGCAGTGACTGTTGTTCTGTGACCAGTGTGGATGCTGTTTAGTTTCTTAAATCTTAGTTTTACATCATTTGGAGATCACGACAAATGTATCCACAAATCCACTGATCTGCTCCCTGGTCAACTGACTATAATATGTACATGTATGTAGACAACAACAACAACAACAACAACAACAACAACAACAACACAAACACACACTTTCCTGGGTATGTAGAGGACAGCGTATTAAGTCTTTGTCAATTGTCAATTCTAATGGAAAGAGTAAATAGATGATCCATAGTTGCATGCCTATGGGTGTCAAAGCTCCTGTACCATTTACTAAAGCAACAAAAAAATGTCAATTGAAAGCAAAATGCCAGTAAAATATTCACAATTCCCCTGAATACATCACGGCATTTCTTTCTATAAAGGTGAAAACCAGGCTTTCAGCACAACACACTAAAACACAACTCAATAACACATCATTTATAATGATTCAACAGCTCTTTCTACACGGCACTGTCTAATATCTGGTTGTGGAAAGGGGGTAGGGAGGGCAACAGGTGGGTATACAGGGTTGAATTAAGTACATGTAGCTGGCTGCCGGCAAAAGTCACCAAAATAGTTGAACAAAAAAGTTCAAAAAACTGCGTGGCACTCAAGACACTAAATAATAAACACTTAATGACTGGTCACGAGGGAAACAGTGAATTTTGTTTACCGAGGGATCAGTCATTAAGTGATTTGTTATATAGCAACACAAAAAACACAACACAACACAGTTTGAAAAACGCGCCCAGCACTCGAAGTAAACATCAATCGCATCATAATCATGCCACATTCTGACACGGTCTGATCACGTGCGCTAGCGGGCCACAGTGCAATGTGACCCTCTAATGTCAAAATTGTTGCCTGCTTTCGCAAATGTTGCCCTCTTAGGACAATTGGCGGGAAACAGTTTGTATGTTAGATGTCATGTGACCATGAATCAACAAATCAACGCGCGCGTTGTATTGGGGAAAACTCCCGCTATATAACAATGGAAAATGTTAATGTTGAAAAGTGCCGAAAATTTGAAATTTTTCATACGTTTCGGGCTTGGCCCTTCTTCAGAAAAATGTCAAATTTAAACGGTTGACGGTTTTGTTCTTGTAAAACACGCCATTGAAACAGTGCGCGCGCCTTAAACAAACCGGAAATCAGAATTAAAGCCGCGGATGACTCGTACCAAGCTTGAAAATTAGCCGCATCTTGCTTGCATGCGCCGCAGAGCTTCACGCCACGCACTTCTGCGTCATGCAGAGAGTGGCCGTTTGCGTTGAAGTGTTCTGCGACGGGAAAACCAGGCAAGTTTTTTTTTCAATGCAGCGACGGTGTTCGCCAAAGCGTTCACTGAGAGCACGCTCAGTTTCACCTAGCTAAATTGCAGAGCAGCGACGACAGGATCGAGATGCAGTAAATGAGATTTGATGTCTCGTAAGTGAAGGCTTCTTTTATGCTAATGGTGTATTTGGGGCCTTGCTAGCGCTGGCTAGCGAGCGTGTTGGCAAGCAGAAGAGCATGCGAGACGTCCGGTAAATTTCTATCGGCGGTTTGGACCAAGATGTCACGCACATTCTGAACACGGCGATATGCAACCAGTGGTGGCTGGGGAAATATTTCACTGGTTGCGGGGTCATCCGTAAGAATGTTGAAGTTGCCAAGGATTCTTTTAATTCTATCGTTCAAGGGATGGTATGTGAGAACTAAAGGAATCCTACTGCCATTGTCGACGGCGATATGTGTTCTAAGGCCGTCGATCTGTCTAAGTTGTCGCATCTTGTTGAGGTCTTGTTGAAGAGAAGACGGTGAATAACCTCGCATTACGAAAAACACGGTCATTTCATCCGCCTTCTCTAAGAAGTCGGCATCGTTAGAACAGAGACGGCGAAGACGTAAACTAATAGATGACTGTACAGTAGACTATCCTTGCAATGGCGAGGGTGTGAAGAAAGGTGATGAAGATAGCTGTGAGTGTTAGAGAGAGTGTTCTTGTAGATGGAAGTACTAATATGATCTTCAGAAATGCGCGAATTGATATCCAGGAAAGGTAGTTCAGACTCAGAGATATGTGTATACTGAAGAGCAGGATGAAAGCTGGATACGAAGTTGATGTAATCCTCCAGTTCTACGCAGCTACAGCAAGCTACCCCGACAACATTGTCAATGTACTTCTTGTGGAGTTGAGGTACAAATCCGCTGTACTGTCTCATAATTTGTTCTTCAATGTAACCAAGAAAAAGGCATGCGTAGTTGGGACCCATTTTACTGCCCATTGTTATCCCTCCTGTTTGATTGTAAAATTCGCCATTAAAAGTGAAGGCGTTCAGGGTTGGCACAAGTTCAGCAAAGCGTGTTAGTGTCGATGTTGGTGGGTCGAGGACAGGACGCTTGTCGAGAAAGTAAGCCAACGCTTCTACATGAAAGCCATTGTCATTTGGTATGACAGTGTAAAAGGATTTCATATCCATGGTGTATAGGAAGCGTTGACCCACCATAGCATTGGCAAAGCGGAAATCACTGAAAATCTGGAGCTCGTGGTTTGTGACTTTGACATAAGTGTCAAGATTGTGGACGAGGGATGACATGATCTGGTCCAGATATGAGGCAATGTTTTCGGTGGGGCAGCTGCGTGCCGAAACAATAGGTCTCCCAGGGTTGTTTTCCTTATGGATCTTAGGTAGGAAGTAGAATCTGGAGATTCTGGGAGTTAGGACAACTAGATGTTTTGCTGACTGGGGTAATTGGCCAGAACTGATCATATCATTGACCGTTGACTTAACGACTCGTTGATGAGCCTTAATTGGATCGCTTTCTAGGCGTTGGTAAAATCTCCCGTCCGAAAGTTCACGTTTAGCTTCAGCGATATACATGTACAAAGGACGCGACCATACAATAACCGTACCACCTTTGTCAACAGGTTTGATGACAATATCCCTTCGTTTGGTGAGCTGAAGTAAGGCCGCCCTCTCTGCATATGGAAGAATGTTGTAAACAGTTTTTGCCTCAAATTGCACGTCAGCAATGGTCAATATAGTAAGTGTTGTAATATCCAGTCCAGCCCAGCCCAGTCCAGTCCATTCCTATTTTGTAGCTTGCGCATGCGTGATACATTGCTCACGCCATCGCACATGTACTTCGGGTTTTCAGCTGCATTAAACTACGGTTCAAGTCTCAGACTGGTTGTTTCTTTGGTTGTTTCATTGGCGACGAGAATAAAACGACAGACAAAAAAGCAAGAAGAAGCCCAGCAAGAGTGGCAGAGAAATTAAGAAGAGAGAAAGCAAGAAGAAGCCCTAACTCAGAAGATATTCAACGCGTAACTCGTTCGCACAAATGCCTGACACACCTGAACAACCATCCGCCGGAGCGGATAATCTGCGGATTATCACAGAAACAAGAAACCTCCGAGCTCAACCATTTACACCAGGAGATGACCAAATAAACACCGGGAAAGCGTGGGACGACTGGATCGAAGAGCTCGAACGTGAATTTCGTTATTTCAGAATTACGGATCCGGACGACAAGAAAGACGCGCTCATCATTTATGGTGGAAAGGAGATCGCCCGACTTGAGAAAAGCCTACCGAATCCAACTGGTGAATCAAACAACTATGTAAAGTTGAGGAAGAAGCTAGACGAGTATTTTACACCGAAGAAAAACAAACACTACGCAAGATATCTCTTTCTGAAAATGAGACCAACACACGGGGAAACTACGGTGGCATATGCGGCTCGACTGAGAGAGAAAGGCAGCGAGTGCGAATTTGAAACGAATTCCGACGACCGAATCTTGAAACACCTCATCCAAACAACAAACAACCGAGTGTTGATTCAGAAAGCCATCAACAAGAAGTGGAATCTAACACAATTCCTTACCGAAGCTGCTCAAATGGAGGACACGTCACTTCAAGTAAGCGGCATGAAAATTCCCGAAGATGTAAAGAAGTTGAGTCAACGACCTGGAAGATGGCAGCCGAACCGGGGCAAAACAGGTCACCAGAAGAAGCAACCCTGCGGGTATTGTGGACAAGTGGGCACTCACCCAGAAGGCAAAAACTGTCCTGCGTACGGAAAGAAATGTACAAAATGCCAGAGATTCAACCACTTTGCAATAGCGTGTAGAGCTGATACCTCAAAAGACAACAGCACAAACCTGAATGGAGGCAACCAGAGAAGAACAAACAGAAGCACCACATCAAAAAAACCATTGAAGAGCTACCAGACAGCTCAACAAGCTCTAACGATGAGTTTTTCAGCCAAGCAGTTAGACACTTGAAGCAAGTCAAGAAGATCAAGTCAGATGACAAAGACAGAACCTTGACCGTGAAGATGGAAGATGTCAATGTAGAAGTAGAGCCAGATAGTGGAGCGGAAGTCAATGTTATGGATGAACATCAGTTCAAAGCGCTGACAAACCGCACCAGGAAAAGAATGACATTAGCACCCAGCAGAACAAAGCTGAACACCCTGCAGAGTGAGCTATCTGTGAAAGGAGAGTTCACAGCCACCATTAGGAACAAAACTTGTGGAACAGTTGCAAGATTTGTTGTAGTCAAAGGAAGAATCAACTCCCCACCGCTCATCAGCAAAGATACCCTCCAAGAGCTTGGGATGTTGCAAATAAGAGAAGATGGATCGTTTGCTAAAACAAATGACCTGAGAATCCAAGAAGAAATGCCAGACATCAAAGCTGTTAAGAAAGATGAAGTTCTCAGCCTCAAAATCAAGGAAATTACTGACCGTCACAGCCAAATATTTCAAGGCATCGGGAAGATTAGAGACAACAAGAATGGCCAGGATTTCTATGCAAAGTTCAGCATGAGACCAGGGGCAATACCAGTAGCTCAGAAGCCTAGACCAGTTGCATAATACCTGCAAGAACCACTCAAGAAATGGCTGGAGCAGTGCTTACAAGAGGAGATATTTGAAGAAGTACCTGAAGGGGAACCTGTGACGTGGTGTTCACCACTGGTGGTTCAACCAAAGCCAAGGTTCAGTGAACTAGACAAGGAAGACCTGGAACCACACATGATCAGAGCCAGCGTAGACCTCAGGGTACCCAACCAATTTATGGAAAGACACAGGATCACCCAAGGCACCATAGTAGAAGATTTCATGTACAAATTCCATGACTGCACTGTCTTCTCCAAGCTAGATATGAAACAGGGCTACCACCAGCTCCTGCTTGACCCAGAATCCAGAAAGGTTGCTACCTTCAGCACCCCATGGGGGAACCTGAGACCAAAGCGATTAATCTTTGGAGCGAAATCATCACAAGACCTTTTCGACGAAGCCATCTACCGGATATTCGGAGACATACCAAGGTGTCTCAACCAGCATGACGATATCCTGCTAGGTGGAAGAGATACTGAAGAACACAACAAGACACTGGAAACAGTCCTGCAAAGAGCAGCAGATTTTGGCATTACCTTCAACCCTGAGAAGTGCCAATTTGGAGTCGAAGAGATTGAGTTCTATGGACATCAATTCACCAAAAATGGATTGAAACCAAACCCAGACAAAATCAGAGCTGTCAAAGAAGCCAGCCCACCAGAGTCAAAAGAAGCAGTGAGAAGCTTCCTAGGGATGACAGGATACCTGTCAAAGTTCATTCCAAGATACTCATCATTGACCGCACCATTGCGAGAACTGACCCACAAAGACACAAAGTTGAAATGGGGAGCAGAAGAGAAAGAAGCATTTGAGAAGCTCAAAGACAGCATTACAAGCAAGAGCACCATGGCTTATTTCAACCCATCCAGACCAATTGTCGTCAGAGTAGAAGCCAGCTACCATGAGGGACTCTCTGCCGGTTTATTTAAAGAGACAAACAGTGGTCTCAGACCAGTACACTACATCAGCCGCACGATGACTGCTACAGAGAAGAGATATAGCCAGACTGAGAAGGATGCCTTATCAGTTCTTTGGGCTAAGAACAGATTTAGCCTTTATCTCCTGGGAGCACCAAGATTCAAGATCATCACAGCGCACAAGCCGCTACACCCATTATTTAACAAGGCAAACATGAAGCTTCCCCCCCGGATCGAGAAATGGGTCATGGGAATGCAAGATGTTGATTTTGAGCTCATCTATGAACCAGGCAAGGATGAGGCTGATCCACTTGACTTCTTATCAAGACACCCTTTACCAGAAACAGGAAAGGACGATGTAGAAAGAGTAATCAAGCATGTTGTCAATGCAGAATACGCCGTTGTTATGGATCAAATCAAGGAAGAAACACAGAAAGACAACCAACTCCAGAAACTAACTGCAAGAATACTCAAAGGTGACTGGGAACAGCACAAGAAAGACCCAGACATAATGCTTTTCTATGGAGTGCGACATGAGCTATATGCAGTGGGTGACTTGACCTTCAGAATGAACAGAATCATCATCCCCTCACGTCTACAGAGAAGAGTAATCAAAGCAGCGCACCATCTGGGACACCTGGGAATGACAAAAACCAAGCAGATGCTCCGGGAGAAGTATTGGTTTCCAACCATGAACAGTATGGTGGAACAAATCATTGGCCAGTGCTATGAGTGTCAGGTGACCACAAAGCAGCACTGACAAGAACCTGTCAAAGTCACAGAGATACCAAAGAAGCCCTGGGACGTTGTAGCTGTAGATTTTGGAGGACCGTACCCTGATGGCCACTACCACCTGTTAGCCATAGATAAGAGAACAAGATACCCTGAAGTTGCAAAGACACACTCAACAGCTTTCCAACCAACCAAAGATAAGCTGAAAACCATGTTCGCCACCCATGGCACCCCCAGGCAGCTAGAGTCTGACAATGGGCCACCGTTTAATTCTAAAGAATTTGCAGAGTTTGCCAAAACAGAGGGATTCCACCACCATCGCGTCATCCCAGAACATGCCCGTGCAAACGGTGAAGCTGAAAGTTTCATGAAGTTACTGAACAAGACAGAGCAGATCGCTCACCTCCAAGGCAAAAATGGAAACATAGCCATCCAAGAGATGTTGACTGGTTATCGGTCAACACCGCACCCGGCTACTGGTGTAACACCATACGAAGCTCTCATGAACAGGCCAGTGAGAACCAAGCTAGATCACCAAGCAAAGGAAGACAACCCAGAAAAAGCTTGTGACGTGACCATCAATAAGAGAGATGAAGAATACAAAGAGAAGATTAAACACAATGCTGAAAACAAGAACACTAAGGCACACAATTTTATCAAAGAGGACTATGTCCTGTTAAAACAAAGAAAGAAGAACAAATGGTCAACAGCTTACGAAGCAGCTTTTTACGTCATAGTTCGAATAGATGGATCAAGCATCGCAGCTAGGAGAATAACAGATGGACGAGAGGTGTACCGGGATGCAAATCAGTTCAAGCTTGCCAATGCATTGGTACAAGACAATAGTGACAGAGAACTGGGAAATCAAGAGGAAGAACCAAACCCAGAGGAGTGGAGAGAGACAGTCCTTCTCAATGCATATCCAAGTTCAAACTTACCGGAAATGATGACCAACGAAAACCAAGACCCAGAAACATCTAGCACCAGTTCGGGACAGAGGAGACCACCAGTGACACCAGCGGCTACCACCAGACCGAGAAGAGACAAGCGACAGCCTTCATATTTGAAAGACTATGTTATGTGAACAAAGACTATTTTGCCTGAACAGAGACATTGTTTAATTTGTTGATATTTTCCAGTTGAAAGGACAGTTGCATGTTTTAAGTTTCAGCAGATATTTTGATTAAGGAAAAGGGACTATTCGGAAAAAAAGGAGAGATGTCATATCCAGTCCAGCCCAGTCCAGTCCATTCCTATTTTGTAGCTTGCGCATGCGTGATACATTGCTCACGCCATCGCACATGTACTTCGGGTTTTCAGCTGCATTAAACTACGGTTCAAGTTTCAGACTGGTTGTTTCTTTGGTTGTTTCAATAGTGATCTACATGTACAGCTGAAAATCCGTCTTCGGGTGGAGTCCAGGTCGACTCCTTAGGGTTGAATTTGGCGAAGGGGTCTTCTGTATCAAAAGCTATATAAGTACCATATACCATATAAGTACGGGATACTCTGCTTGCCAGTTCGATCTTTATATTTAGAGAAGAGGGCATTTTATTTAAAAAAAAGGGTGTGGGAAGAGGGAGAACAGGGTATGCAAAATGGGACTTAAACAGATCTGTAGTAAATTGACACAGTAGTAGAGTGTTCAATCCCCCCCCCCCCCTCCCCCTTCCCAGCCGGCATCCCCACTATCTGCTGAGATGCAGAATAAGTCAAGTCTCACCCATAAAGGGGCATATTTTCTTTCCACCTTGGCAGCACACGGGCGATAGAATCTCTCATCTGAGCCTGGTAACCAAGATCAAAGTATGAATCATAGGCCATTTTCAGAGCAAACATGTCCGTTGGGTTTTCCATCAATATGTCCTCCCAAGTGCGACAAGCTTGTGCAGTATTTCTAAAAGATTAAGGAGAAGGATGAAATCAACTTGGGTCCAGTGTGGGTGAAAGAGGTTAGTGTTGAACTTACATGTACATGTAACTTACCCTGATCCTTACCAGGATTGGAAACTTTTTGAAATCACACGCCATTAAATAAATTGAAGGGGTGCGCGGAATAAGGTCCTACAATGTAAGTGACTTTTGATGTAACATCAAATTCTCCCTGTGTTTCACGAGGAAATACAAGGCAATTTTCCAGGGAGATTCTGAGCACAACAAAGAAAAGCAAGGCCTGAAGTGGGTAGTTTCCAGCTGAGAGGTTCCCCTGAAAAAGTTGTGGGGTGGCAAATTTGGTATTCAGTAACCAAAACCTCAAAAAAAGCCTGCCTTCACAAGATAAGAGAGCATTCTCCTATAATGGAATACATTATAAATCAATAAATTAAAGGTTTTACTTAATTATACCCTTCAGCCCACTCTTTAACAGCCTTCACATGCAGCTTTTCTCGATTTGTGATGTTGCTTCTCGCAGCTAATGACTGTAGTGTGACCATGCTATTATTTAGCTCTTGATCTACATGAATGCCTTTGCCTGATGATATAAGGTCCAACCCGCATGACAGCACATGGCCCATAACTGTAAAAAATAATAATAAAATAATAATTTAAACACGAAGTTCCGGTAAAAAAGGCTTAGCTCC